>VZQC01011640.1:2953177-3272121 GCA_009823505.1 Rhizomys pruinosus
GCAGGAAAATGGCTGGAGCTAGAGGACATCATGCTGAGTGAAGTAACACAGTCCCAGAAAAACAAACGATGCATGGTATCACTCATCTGTGGATGCTAGTGCCAATTACCCAGTTGTAAGTATTTCTTGTGTAGGGCCCCCTGAGCTTTTGTACAAAGCAGTTGGGCATAATGCATTTTGGAAACAACAACAACAGAAAATACTGCATCAAAGAACGGACTGAAACAGTGAACTTCTGCTCAAAACAGTCAACTTCCCCATGGAAAATATTGAGATAGACTAAGAGATGGAAAGCATGTTTGGCAGAATGCACGAGCTCTGGTGGGGTGGGGGAATGAGCGGGAACATGGGTCTAGATTTGTTAAAAATAAATAAATAAATTTATGTGAAAAAAAAAAGGCAGTAACGGCTGTGGGTCTTCAGATGCCTATTGGATTCAGGCGTTAGGTAAAGAGAAGCCTCTTCTCACCCTATGGATAGAAGAAAAGGCCTTTCAAGGCCTAATAGATACTGGTACTGATGTAACCATCATAAAAGAAAAAGATTGACAAAAAGGTTGGGAATTAACTCCTACAATCACCCACTTACAAGGTATTGGACAGAGTCAAAATCCTAAACAGAGCTCCAGACTATTAAATTGGAAGGACAAAGAAGGCAATACAGATCAAATTAAACCCTATGTCTTACCTGGTCTCCCCATTAATCTCTGGGGAAGGGACTTGTTGTCTCAGATGGGCCTTGTTATGATGACTCCCAATGATACAGTCACAACTCAAATGCTGAACCTCGGATACTCCCCAGGTCAGGGACTAGGTAAACATTCACAAGGAATAATTCAACCGATCCAGCCTGCTCAAAACCCACACAGACAAGGTCTGGGTCACCCCTAATTGGGGCCATTGTATCCTCTGCACACTCAGTCATTACTGCTGACCCCATTACTTGGAAGGACAGTTTGCCCGTCTGGGTAGATCAATGGCCCCTTACTCAAGAAAAGTTACAGGCAGCCTGGTTGTTAGTGCAGGAACAACTTAAAGCGGGACATCTTGAACCTAGTAATTCACAATGGAATACGCCCATTTTTGTCATCAAGAAAAAATCAGGGAAATGGAGGCTGTTGCAGGATCTAAGAGCAGTTAATCAGACCATGGTACTTATGGGAGCTCTTCAGCCTGGCCTCCCAGCACCAGTGGCTGTTCCTTTGGATTATTACAAGGTTGTCATCTCAACTTAAAAGATTGCTTTTTCACCATCCCTTTGCACAAAGATGACCAAGAAAGATTTGCTTTTTCAGTCCGCTTTATTAATTTTAGAGAACCTATGAAAAGATATCAATGGTGAGTGTTGCCACAGGGTATGGCAAATAGTCCCACTTTATGCCAAAAATTTGTGGCCGCTGCCATTCAACAGGTCAGGGACGCCTGGCCTGACATCTACCTAATACATTACATGGATGATATACTGTTAGCAGGCTCCCAAAGTCAACAGGTCCGTAACTGCTTTAAAGATATGCAAGAAGCTTTAAGCCAAGTGGGCCTACAAATTGCCCCAGATAAAATTCAACTCCAAGATCCTTATACATATCTTGGTTTCCATCTTCATGGCAGAAAAATAACTAGCACTAAGACCTCCTTTAGGACTGATCATCTTAAAACGCTCAATGATTTCCAAAAGCTGTTAGGGGACGTTAATTGGCTAAGACCCTATCTCACACTCACCACTGGAGAATTAAAACCTTTATTTGACATTCTTTTTTTTTTCTAATTAAATTAGTTTTTATTGATGCTTTGTGCATTTCATACATTTTTTCCAATTCAGTTCAGGCTTATTTCCCTTTCCCTCCCCCCCCCACCCCCACCCCATCCCAGATCATGCATTCTGCCATAACTGTCCTGCATCTTTCTCTCAGTTTTTTTTTTTTCATTTTTAGCTATAAGTGATAATCCATGAGTACAAGCATCCTTCATGCAAAACCTATCTGCAGGCTGTTGTGCCCAAACACCTACAGCCCCACCATCCAGTGGGGGGTGACAGGTTGTTTGTTCAATCAAGTTGATCAAATGAGTTTTAATACTTTGCGATGTAGTTTTCACCATCACCACACGACACCAATGGCAGCCCTTACTATTCTACCACACCCCTCTTCCGCAGGATTATTCACCTAGGTGTACAATAAGGGGCAGCCGTGGTGGATAGAAGCTAAAACAGTCTACTCTCCTCTGGAGCTGTTGACTTGGACTCGGTCAATCTGGGCCTGTTTCCTTTCATGGGCTGATGTTAGTCCAGGAATAACCTTCGATCCTACTATGTGCCTGACGCATTTGGGCGTTCCCTGCGACCCCTATTTGACATTCTTAGAGGTTATTCTGACCCCCGGTCCCCTAGAGCCCGCACTAATGAAGGCAACTAGCCCTGCAAAAGGCAGCTGCTGCCATAGAGCTCACAATTTGTCACTAATATTGACTATCCTAAGCCCTTGTCTTACTTAATTTTCAACACCTTTCATACCCCTACCACAAGTGTTCTGGCAGTCTGTGCCCATTATGTGGGTACATTTGCCCTCTTACCCCAAGAAGGTCATTTATCCCTACTATGACCTCAGTTGCTGACACTTAATCCGACTTGGCCAGAAACAAGTAGAAAATATTTTGGTAAAGACCCTGAGAATATTATACAGCTGTTTACAAAAATTCAAGTAGATTGGCTATTTAAACCACGAGGAATGGCTACAGCCTTCATCCTTTCTGGGAAAGATAGATAACCACTACCCCCCTGATTGACTTATACAGTTCTGCAACAGGCACTGAGTTTATACTTCCAAAGGTTACTTCTTTTGAACCCCTTCCAAACGCTTTGCTAGTATTTACAGATGGTTCTTCAGTCAGGCCTGCTGTCTTATTATGTCAAGATAAAACTTGTTTCTTTTACTACTCCTCTCAAGTCCACCCAATTAGTAGAGCTCTATGAACTCCTAGCTGTTTTCCAGGCTTCCTTATTCGCAGCTTAAATATTTACACTGAAAGCGCTATACTTGGCTCTGTCTCATTCCTTATTAGAAACATCCAGTCACTAAAACATACCTCTAACTGCTCTCAGCTCTTTGAACAGTGTAGAACTCATCATCCATAGAGAGCACAAATTTTATTTAGGGCACTTAAGAGCTCATTCAGGGTTGCCTGGTCCACTATCCGTGGGCAATGTTAAGGCAGATTTGCCACTAGATTAGTTATGATCTCTCAACCTGCGTCTCCTATTGACCTAGCAACTCAAGCTCATTCTCTGCATCACCTTAATGCTCACACCCTTCGTTTGTTATTAAAAATAACCAAGCACAGGCTAGAGACATTGTCAAAAAATTGTTCAACTTGTGTCACCCATTCTCCTGTTCTACACCTAGGTGTAAATCCTAGAGGTCTCATACCCAATGCCTTATGGCAGATGGATGTGACTCATTATTCCTGAATTTGGCAAATTAAATTATGTTCTGTCTGTATTGACACATTTAGTAATTTCATCTTTGCTACTCTCCAACCAGGAGAAGCTACTAAAAATGTCATTACTCACCTCCTACAGACCTTCCCTGCCCGGGGCATTCCTACCACCATAAAACAGACAACAGGCCTGGCTACACTAGTTCCTCCTTTAAAACTTTCTGCAAAAACTAGCTATTACTTTAAAAACAGGCATCCCTTACAACCCCAAGGACAAGGCATAGTTGAAAAGCTCATCAAACCTCAAATCCTATTTTATATAAGTATAAAAAGGGGGGAATGGTACCCTACAGAGGGTCCCCATGTAATATTCTTAATCACACATTTTTTAATTTTAAATTTTTTTTTTTTGAATTTTTTTTTTTTTTAAAGTTTTATTCATTTGACATATGTGTAATCAATGTACTGTCTGCAATGCAGGTCCCCGTGCACACCGTGTCGTGCATGCCGCGGAGGTCAGAAGAGGGTCTCGGATTCCCCTGGAACTGGAGTTCTCCTGGAACTGGAGTTTCAGACGGCTCTCTTCCGCCATTGGTGTTGGATCGAACCCGGTGTCCTGCTGCAAAGAGCGGGTCGGCGCTCTTAAAAAACCGCTATGGCCATCTCTCAGCCCCTCTAATTTTTTAAATTTTTTAACCTTGGACCTGTGATGGACACACGGCCGCAGACAGATTCTGGAAGTCCACAACAAAAGAACATTATGCCTCAGTCATGTGGAAAGATCCTCTTACTAGTAAATGGAATGGACCTGATCCAGTCCTTATATGGGGACGAGGATCAGTATGCATTTATTCAAAAGAAGCCAATTCAGCCAGATGGCTGCCTGAAAGGTTAATAAGGCAAGTTAACCAATCATCCAGGAATGACTCCCATTCCTGAGATAAGTATAACTCTTTTATCCACAGGCAATACAAGATGCTACAATTCCTGGTCGTGAATTTCCTATGTAGTATTTGCATACCCTGGGTATATTCAACCTCCAATATTCATGAACCTTGGAACATAACCTGGCAAATCATCACACCCAGCTCTCAATCCGTGGTGGCCCAAGTCAGCAGAACTCATCCACAGGGAACTTGGTGACCAACACTCAGAGTGGACCTCTGTGACCTCTTCCGACAGGATCCCTGGCACGAAGGAAGAATTGGAATTCCAGGATGTGGGACTCAAAATGCTATGCAAGAACTTAAAGCCCATTGTTTTTACATTTGCCCAGCTCCTACTACCAAAAGGTTAGCATCCCAATGTGGTGATGGACAGGAATGTTTTTGTAAATCCTGGGGATGTGAAAAGACAGGCACATGCCCCTGGGTTAAGCAGCAACCTGGCCTTATTAAAGTTATGAGGGGAGATTCAGGAACCTCCTGCATTAATTCTAGGCTTAGGTGTAACCCATTAGAAATCTCTTTTACTGTATCAGGTAAAGATTATCCAGATTGGGGGGTGGGGCTGACCTGGGGACTTCGCATATATAAACCTGGCTATGACTTAGGAGTTCTGTTCACATTGAGACACCTAGAATTACCTATCTACTGCAAGACAGGAGTATGTCCTAATATAGTATTGGCCCCCCCAAGCCTCAGTCCACTAATACGGCCAAAGGTAGTTCCTGCGCCATCCCCCAAGAAACCTTCCACATCTGTTTTCATAAGCCCCGCTCATGTCACATCTACCTCCCCTGCCACCCTCCCCTGTCACCCTGAGACCTCCTCCCTGCTGCCTATTGTTTCATTTGCTCCACCTTCTAGTGAAGAGACTTTGCTTAACCTCCTGTCTTATCCTTATCAGGCCTTAAATGTCTCTCAGCCTAATCTCACTCAAGATTGCTGGCTCTGTTTATCTGCTCGCCCTCCGTTTTATGAAGGAATAGCAATTTCTGACAATATACTGCAAACAAATAATCACTCTGTATGCAGGTGGGATCAATCAGGATCGAGGCTTACTTTAACTGATATTCAGGGTATTGGAATTTGCATTGGAAATGTTTCAGCCCCTTACTCGGATCTGTGCAGCAGTATATTGTCCAACTATACTTCTGGCTATTTAGTTCCCCCTTTTGATGCCTGGTGGGCCTGCTCCAGTGGCATCACCTCCTATGTGGCTGGGACACCATTAGAAATAGATTTTTGTGTCGCAGTTCAATTGGTACCAAGGGTGACTTATCACTCTGGCAAGGAGCTCCACCAGTATTGGGAGCCCTCCACCTTCATCAGAGATAGAAGAGAACCAGTGACAGCCGTCACTGTTGCAGTATTGCTGGGATTAGGACTGGTGGGTACTGGCACAGGTATATCATCTCTGCTTTTACAAGAGAAGGGGTATAATGCACTCAGAGCATCCACAGATGAGGACATAGAAAAATTAGAAAAAGCTCTAAGCCATTTGCAAGAATCTTTGTCATCCCTAGCAGAAATGGTATTGCAAAATCGTCGAGGCCTAGATTTATTACTATTACAACAGGGAGGTTTGTGTGCCACCCTAAAAGAAGAATGTTGTTTCTATGCTGATAATTCTGGCGTGGTTAAAGATTCCCTACAAAAAGTTAGGAAAGGACTACAACAACGAAAACAACAACAGGAACGAGAACAAGGCTGGTTTAGCAATTGGTTTAATACCTCCCCTTGGCTAGCCACACTCCTGCCTACCATCCTAGGCCCTTTGCTTGGGCTTCTTCTTGTGATATCTCTGGGCCCATTTATATTTAATAAGTTGATGGCATTTCTCCGAGCCCAAATTGAAGCCATTCAGGCTAAACCCTTATAAGTACACTACCAACAGTTGGCTATGCAGGACTCCCCTCCTTACTCTGAAGCACGTCTATACAATGATACGGCTTGCTAAGCTGGATAGTCAGTGATGGGTAATGGGATCATAGCTTCAGGCTAGCTGGCCCTACCAAGCTAAGACAGGGAGGTGACATTGAGAGGTCGCCCACCCAATGATGGCTAAGGATGGCACCTGAGTGGATTCGAACCTAAGACAGACACAGCTTCTTGCCCTTGCCTTCTAATATAAAATAAAAGGGGGACCTGTGGGGCTCTCAGACGAGTTTAGCCATCTAGTAATTTTCCACTAGCAGCTTCCCAGCACTGAAATTATAATGAGGAGGTTGCAGTCCATTGTGTAACTTCACAGGAGATGTTGCAAATGTTCACCTTAAGTAAAGATCTGTATCTGCACATTCTTTCCATATGTAAGCACTGAGGTGCCCTGTGTTTTAGCAATGCTTCCGCGTTCCCTAACCTTTACATTCTACTTGTGTTCTATACAATAAATGAGACTTGATCAGAATCCTGTCTTGTCTTCATTTCTCATGACCCTTGCCCCTTCCCCTCTCTCCTTCTCCTCTAGGACCCTGTTGATAGACCCGAGGGAATGGGTCAATTAGTCACTTTTCTGTTGCTGTGATAACTTCACCATGACCAAGGGAACTTATAAAAGGAAGAGTTTATTTGAGCTTATGATTGACTGACAGTTCCAGGGAATTAGAGTCCATTGTGGCAGGAAGCATGGTGGCCAGGGCTGGAGCAACAAGCCAAGGGTCACATCTCGCAATGAGCACAGGAAGCAGAGAGAGAGACTGGAGAATGCAAGTCTTGTTAAATTCACTAAGCCTGCCCCCAATAACATACTTCCTCCAGCACAGCCACACCTTCTAAGACCTCAAAGAACAGTGCCACCAACTGGAGACAAAATGTCTGAATACTTAAAGCCTATGGGGGACACACTCAAACCACCATATTCCACTTCCTGGCCCCCATAGGCTCCTGACCATATAAAATGCAAAATGCATTTTGTCCAACCTTAAAAGTCCCCATAATCTTTACCAGTCTCAATTCCATGCAAAAGTCTACAGTCCAAAATCTCTTCTGAGACACAGGTCAATCTCTTAACTGTAAGATCCTGTAAAATCAAAAGCAAATTACATACTCCTAACATGCAGTGGAACTGAATACACATTCCCATTCCAAAAGGGAGGAATAGAGGCATAGTGAGGAAATACTGGACCAAAACAAGACCAAAAACCAGCAGGGCAAACACCAAGTCCAGTAATTCCATGTGTGACTTCTGGGACTTTACTTCCCAAAGGGCTTAGATGGCTCATCTCTTCCAGCTTTGCTTGCAACATAAGTCTCTTCCTTGGGCTTGTACCACTCCCTGTATGTAGCTCTCCTTGGCAAATATCTCACAGCTCTGGCATCTTGAATGTCTTCTTGGGGTCTCCATTGCCAACCAGGCTTCACCTTCACAGCTTCACGCAATGGCCTATCAGGGCCTTCTTTATTCAGGGATGCCTCTGCTGCACTCTGCCTGGCCTCTGTGGCTCTCTGGAACCTCGGAGGAAGAACTGATGACCCCTTCACTCTTGCAAACTTCATGCCTCTAAAGCCAGCACCATGTGAATGAAGCTGCCGAGTTTGGCTGCAAGATTGGGATGGACCTTGGCCTATTTCAACCACATTTGCAATTTTAATCTGCTCTGGACTTGGAGCAGAAAATCCTTTCAGTATTTTCCTTTCAAAAGTTGGAGGATTAGCTGGGTGTGGTCTTGCCCTGAAGGTACTGTTTCTGTTGTTTACTTGTAAATCTCGAGGCCCCTCCTTAATCACTTTAATCTCATTTTCCCATTGTTTACTTGTAAATTGCTAGGCCTCTCCTTAACCACTTTAATCTCCTAATCAAAAGGAACCTCTCCTTCACATGCCTTGGCCCCACCTTTAATCTTCCTAGTACAGTTTTCAGATCCAAATTGCACATTCTGCATTTCTTTCTGCCCCATCTGCTCTTCTTCACTGTAGATCTGTACAATATTCACCATTAATAGCCATGCCACCATTTCTACATTAGGCTGTCTTGAAATATCCTCCACCAAAGACATTAGTCCGTTGCTTTTCAACTTTTTGGGCTGTGGGCAAACTGCTGCCAGACTCTTTATCAAAATATCCCAGTTGCTGCCTAAGTCTTTATTTTCCTCTGGAACTACATTTTTTTGCAGCCATGCTTTCTTCCAGGCTACTACTAGAATGGCCCCTTAAGCCCTGCTTACAGTAGTCAACAGCTTTTCTAGCCCAAAGTTCCAAAGTCTTCCACATTTCTCCAAATATCCACATGGTCAGGTTCTTCACAGGCAACAGCCCACTCTCTGGTACCAAATAACTGTATTAGTCACTATTGCTGTGATAAACCACCAGGAGCAAGGGAACTTATAAAAGGAAGAGTTTATTTGGGCTTACAATTGACTGACGGTTCCAGGGAATTAGAATCCATTGTGGCAGGACGCATGGTAGCCAGGGCTGGAGCAGCAAGCCGAGGGTCACATTTGGTAATGAGCACAGGAAGCAGAGAGAGAGAGAGACTGGAGACCACAAGGCTTGTTAAACTCACTAAGCCTGCCCCCAGTAACATACTTCCTCCAGCATGGCCACACCTTCTAAGACTTCCAAGAACAGTGCCACCAACTTGAGACAAAATGTCTGAATACTTAAAAGTCTATGGGAGACACTCTCAAATCACCACAGTGCCCTGCTTTGATCAAAGCACTTGGGTCACCAGGCCAGCCGATTCTCAGCCACCCTGCTCAGGATGACTTGGCACCCGGGTGGGACTCACAGGACAACTTGAATTCACTTCTCTCCTACCACAACATGTCTCCTGGATTGATCTCAGGACACCAGGCTTGATGGCCACAGCCTTTCCCTGCTGAGCTACCTCATCAGTAGCTCAGGACTTTTTTTTTCTTAAGGACTTATGTGAGTGATTTTTCAGGGCCTAAATATGCCTCCAGCACCTAAAGATATTTTTAAGGATTTTTCTTTTTTTTACTTTGGGGGAGGGGAGGTTAAAATACTCCCCTATTGATTCATGTGTGAGTGTATGTGTGTGTGTGTGTGTGTGTGTTTATGAGACAGGCACTTGGCAGGGCTTTGGTAACTGATGACCTTGCATGAGATGGGTGCACTTACATTCAGGCAGTCAACATGAGTCCTTAAGAAAAAAAAATCCTGAGCAGCAGGTGAGGTAGCTCAGCAGGGAAAGGCTGTGGCCATCCAGCCTGATGACCTGAGCTCAATCAAGGAGACACCCTATGATATGGTAGGAGAGAAGTGAATTCAAGTTCCTCTGAGGTCCACCCAGGTGACACGACGTCATCCTGAGCAGGGTGGCCAAGGACTGGCTGGCCCCGCGTCTCGATGCTGGGATCAAAGGAGCGCCCACACTAGGCCTGACAGGATTGACTAGGGCATGGAGATATTTTGGCTTCTCCCTACCTCCAGCAGCCCCAAACCCATTATTTGACAGCAGGCTATTCGTTGAAATGAAGTGGGCACATTTTCTCCTTTCCTGTTCTTTCCTGTCATGTGTCCAGTGCACACCCTGGCCCAGGGATTGTCCTAAAGCTCTCTCAAATGGGGGCTGGTTTCCCTAAATCACAAACCAAAGGCGACGGGGGGACCCAGGCCAGTATCAGCCCTGTCAGGTGTGAGGTGCACAGTGCTGCGTAGGACACCAGATGGAGAACCAGATAAAGAGAGCCTACTAAAGATCTGAGGTCCTTTCACTCTTTTAAGGGTGCCCACAGGTTTGGTGGAGGGTCGGGTCCCTGAGAAGGCTGCTTCCAGGAATTCCACTGCAGCTGCACATGGAGGATGGAGGGTGGGCAGGGTTTTCCATGTCCTTACAGCGCCTGGGTGCTAGCCAGGTACTAGGCCAGCTAGTCCAATTCCTTCTTTTTTTTTAATTTTTTTTAATTTTTTTTTTTTTTTTTCTTTTTCTCTATGTGTATCAAATGTACTGCGTCTGCCTATTGCAGGTCTGCTGCACCCGTGTCGTGCATGCCGATGAAGAGGTCAGAAGCGGGTCTTGGATTCCCCTGGAGCTTGCGAGGTCTACTCCCGGAAATGGTAGTTTCAGACGGCTCTCGGCCGCCATTGTGGGTGGGTGTGAGGGATCGAACCCGGGTCCTCTGTAAGAGCGGTCAACGCTCTTAACCGCTAGGCCATCTCTCCAGCCCTCCAATTCCTTCTTGACTCGTGCTCCGGGCAGACAGTAAAATCTGGAATTGGGGTGGGGGGTGCGGTGGTGGGGTCTCAAGAAATTCCAAGAAGGTTCCCCCAGGGGACCGACCATGTGCTCAGAGGGACATCTTGTCCTCTCCCCCCTGCTCCAGGACACACCGCCTGCCCTGGCCTCTGATCCCTTCCTCTCTGAACCCAGGGTCAGGCTTGGCCAGGCTTACCCAGCTGAGTTTCAAGCTAGGTGTGGCGCTCCCTAGAGGGGGCCTCCCTAGGAGCAACCGCCTAAGGCGGGGCTTGGCCACGCCCTCTGCCTCAGGTGCGGGCAGACAGCCAATGGCCTTGGTGGGAGGGAAAGCGGGCTGGTTTAAAAGGCGCGCTGGGCTCCCCAGGAGCTTCCCTTGCCAACCCTGGGCAGGCCAAGCTAGCTCTGTGTGCTGAGCAAAAACGCACTTCCTCGCGCGGGAGCTCGAGTCTGGGCCATGGCAGTTGGACAGACGGACTACTATGGCCCAGGATTCTCTAGCCTCCCAGTGTGTGAGGTGGAGGTGATACTCGAAGCGGACCAAGAAGAGGCGGGAGCCCAGGGCGACCACTTGGGCCCAAGGGATCCAAGGGATCCAAGGATCTCAGACACTGGGACGCACCAGGCGTCCCCAGTCCCAGGATGGGGTGAACCAAGGCCCCGTCTGCAGCTGTGCTGCGCTGTCTCCAAGGAGGAGACCCACTTCCAGGAGATGCAGGCTTGCCAAGCATCCCACAGCCCTGGGCGCTCGAGGCCCCGCGGTCCAGCGCGTGTCTGACCGCCCATCAGCGTGGAGGCACTCGAGAGCGTTTTCCAACAGACTCAGTACGCCAGTGCAGACGCCAGGAGGGCTCTGGCCAGGCGCCTCTTCCTGGCGGAAATCCAGAGTGAAGAGCATTGTTTAAGATGAGAAGAGCCAGATACAGGAAACATCAGGCGGCAGAAATGGCAGGCTGCTCCGCTGGGAGCCCAGCACACCCGTGTCTGAAGATTTGCGCGGAGCCCTGGACTGCCGTTTTTCACTCGGAATCCCAAGCACATGCCATCTTTTGCTTTGCCCAGCAGAGCCTTATCCCTCCGGCAAGAAAGATGTGGTTTTATTTATTTTTTTTTGTTTCTCTTTTCGAGACAGGGCTCCCTCTAGCCCTGCTGGCCTGGTACTCACTCTGTAGACCAGGTTGGGCATTGAAATCCCAGAGATCAGCCTGCCTGGGCCTCCTGAGTGCTAGCATTAAAACCCAAGATGTGGATTTTCTGGAGAGATGGCTCACAGTTAAGAGCGCCGACTGCACTTGCAGAGGACCCGGGTTCTATTCCCAGCACCCACATGACAGCTAAGAACCGTCTTTAACTTCAGTTCCAGGGGAATCTGGAGCCTCTGGACCACTGTGGTATTGCACACAGGTGCACCAACCTACATGCAGACAGTACACACATACACGTGAAAATAAATTTTAATAAGTTAAAAGAAAAATCATTATAAAAAAATAAATAAATAATAAAATAGAAGAAATAAAAAGTGAAATTATGTATTTTCAAATTAATGCATACTTAATAAAGCAGGATGGTCCAGCAGAGACCCTGTGCCAGCTGGGCCAAGGGAGAAGGGGGTTGAAAGGCCTGTAAGACATTCAACCTTAATAGCTGAGCCATTTCTCCAGCCCAAGATGTGGATTTTCTTTTTAAAAACAATTGTTTTATTTATTATTTTTCGTTGTATCTGTATTGTTGCATGTAGGTTGTCGCACCCATGTCGTCAATCCTGCAGGGTCAGAAGTGAGGGAGTCGGATTT
Organism: Rhizomys pruinosus; assembly: GCA_009823505.1. Lineage (NCBI taxonomy): Eukaryota > Metazoa > Chordata > Mammalia > Rodentia > Spalacidae > Rhizomys > Rhizomys pruinosus. The sequence continues at coordinate 2,965,500 of VZQC01011640.1, forward strand.
CCCTGGAGATTGAACTTAAAGATGGCTCTTAGTAGCCATGTGGGGTCTGGGATGAATTCGGGTCCTCTGCAAGGTCAGTCGATGCTCTTAACCGCTAGCCAGTCTCTCCAGCCACCTGGCTGAGCTTTCTTTTTCTTTTTAATCTTATAAATTTTATTTTATTTCTCATGTGAAGGTACATATGCCACACTAATGTGTATGTAGGTCAGTTGGTACCACTCCTTCACCCTGTGAGTCCTAAGAATCAAATGTAGTTGTCAGTCTTAGGTAGCAGGCACCTTTACCCACAGGGCCTTCTCGTGGCCCTAAATGAAACTATTTTTCTTTGTAGTGATAAGTAATAAGGACCCTTCAAATTTTTAAAGCTAGAAGAAAATAGCTATAGATGACCTGACCAATATCCATCAAAGTCCATGACATTTGACATCTTTAATCCCAGTGCTCAGAGGCAGAAGGCAGGTGAGATCTCTGAGTTTGAAGGCAGCCTATACACAACTAGTTATAGACCAACCAAGGCTGCATAATGAGCCACTCTAAAAAAAAAAAAAAAAAAAAGAAGCTGAGTGTGGTGGAACACACCTTTAATTCCCAGCACTGGGAGGCAGAGGCAGGTTGGATTTCTATGACTTCTCAAAAAGTACCATCTGAATCTACATAGTAAGTTCCAGGTCAGCTACAGCTACAGGAAAACCCTGTACCCCACCCCCTGAAAAAAAAAAAAAAGAAAAGAAACAAAAAAGATAATAAAAGAAAAGAAAAAGAAAAAGCAAGCCAGAAAGCAAAGCAAAGCAAAGCAAGCCAGGCATGTTGACCCATAACCTTAGTCCCAGCACTAGGGAAGCAAAGGTATGCAGACCTCTGTAAGGTTAAGGCCAGCCTGGTCTACATATCAAGTTCTAGGCTAGCTGGGGCTGAAGGGAGATCCTATTTCAAAAAATAAAAAATAAAAAATAAAAACATATCATACTGAAACCAAACAAAACACTTCTTCAACTACTTCAACTACTTTAAAGAAATAAAAGGTGAGCCAGGCATGGTAGTACACACTCCTTTAATCTTGATCTCTGTGAGATCAAGGCCAGCTTGGCCTACAATGTGAGTTCTAGACCAGCTGGGGATACAGGGAGACTTTGTCTCAAAAAGGCCGAATGAATGAAGAATGAATGAATGAAAATTAATGAGTGCCTTTCATGGTGGTACACAATTTTAATCCCAACACTCAAGAGGCAGAGACAGGTAGATCTCTGTGAGTTCAAGGCCAGCGTGGTCTACATAGAGACTTCCAGGACAGCTGTGGCTACAGAAAGACCCTGTCTCAAAAAAACAAAAAAAACAAAAAAAATGGGGGCTGGAGAGAGGATTCAGTGGCTAGGAGCACATACTGCTCTTCCAGAAGACTTAAGCTCAGGTCTCAGCACCTGTGTCAGGAGACTTACAGGAGACTTACAGCTACCTGTGATCAGCTCCAGGGCAATCTGGTCTCTGAAGCCACCCGCTCTCACATATACACACACATAAAATTAAGAATTAAAAAAAAATCTTAAAAAGAAATAATTAACTTAGGCTAATTTTTGGTTTTGGTGATGTTAGAGATTGAATCCAAGTGCTACTACTGAGCTCACATCCAGTCCTCTGTTTTCTCTAGACAGGTCCTCATGGCCCTACTATCCCATTACATGTGCCCAACCTTGTCTAAGAGAGGTTCTTACTGTGTAGCCCGGACTGGCTGGTGTTCTGGTCCTTCTGGATTGGCCTCTAGAATGCTAGGATCATGGGAATATGCCACCACATCTGGGCTAATCTGTGTTTTGTTGTTTTATTACTATTATTATTTTCTTTACTATTTTATATATACACAAGTGTATTGCCTGAATTTATTTAAGTGTACCTGTGCTGTGCAATACCTTCAGAGGTCAGAAAAGGGCATTGGAACCCCTGGAACTAGAGTTATAGACAGTTGTTAAGCTACCATGTGGGTGCTGCGAATCAAATCCAGGTCCTCTGCAAGAGCAGCCAGTGCTCTCAACCACTCAGCCACCTCTCCAGCCCCGTATTGTTTTTTTTTTTTTTTTTTTTTTGGAACAGGGTCTTAAGTAACCCGGATAGTCCCTCGAATTGCTGTATAAGCCATAACAACCCTGACCCTAATCTTCCTGCCTCCTCCTACCAAGTACCGGGATTACTGACATGTACTACTGCACACAGCTGTAATGTGGCTTCTGAAACAATTTAAACCTTTCTAAGTTCTTTCCCCAGTAAGTTTTTTTCTTTTTAATTATGATGACATCTTCCTATTCTTTATTAAAATCAGTAAAGCTGTTGAATAATGCATAAAACAGGTTTACGGAAGTATTAATGTTGCTGGGGGGTAGGGGGTGAACACGCCTTTAATTCCCTGTGAGACCCAACAGCTGTCTACAATACGGGAATTCCAGTCCAGCGGAGCCTAAACACAAGGAAGACCCCTACTCGCAAATACACCAAAACAACAAAAAGTATTATTGTTCTGGAAGTAAGAAGCCTTGCAGGGCTATGGTAATATATCGCTACGTACACCACAGTTATTTGCTACAGGATCTCATTAAAGAACCATTCCAAATCAGAATTTAGTTAATACCTGAAATATCCTTGGAATTCCTCCAGTATTTTAATGGACTACTAGGCTGATTTTATTGTCTTTTTCCAGAATTTTTCAAAGGATCCTTCCTTCATTTTGTAATGCCAGTCTAGATATGCACATGCAAACCTTAAAATATGGATATTTAAAAAAAAAAAATATTTTCTTTAAAAATAAAAAAAATTTTGCTGTTAAAACCAAATTAAAAAGCAAAAAAATATGTTCACCTTGTATCAGGATTCTGTCTATCGGAGACCAGTCTGGGGCCTCTAGTAGTGGTGCAAAAGCCTAGTAGTTTTAATGTACAGCAAGTAATTTTCAGTCACCTTTACTGAAAACTCCACGTAATAGCAATTCGCCTTTATTCTGCTCCTTGTGCCAAAAGCAATGCACTTTTCTTAAGGAACTATTCATATTCTTCAGCTATATCAGTTCTCTAGGAGCCATCAACTCAGCTGAAGAAAATATAAATGTGCCTGTGCCAGAGGGTCGCGAGTCTCCGGACAGACCATCCAGAAGCACAGGGTTCCCGCGGAGGGGGAGGAGCCGAGGGGCTCCGAATGAATGAAGGGATACCCAGCCTCAGACTGTCCTGCCTGCCTTTCTTAACAAGCTTGGTTACACTGAACTTGGATGATAAAGCTGAAAGGAGGATATTTTAATCTTATATATATTCTTCAGTGCTTTCAAGTCGTGTAGAGAAGCTTGTCTTCTGACAGCCGTGTGACCCCAATGTAAAATATTGTTTCACCTTGGCAGAGGAAAAACATAGGCTTTAATCTTGCAAGTAGGTAGGATGCACAAATCGGGACAATATAGGACTAAACTTGAGGGTCAAAGTTTTCAGAGAAAAAGAAAAATTAGTGCAAGTGACCCTTGTGTAGGTGTGGATGTGATTATTTTACTGCCTGCTTAACATTCAATAATCAAAAGGTAGTTAAAAGCGTTCACGATTATCCTTGATATGTAGAATTTTTCCTAAGCATGTGGGAACGGCCTTTGACTATCTGAAGGGCAGAGAGCCGTGTCTACAGGGAGACCCTGTTTCTCCCTGCCACCCAGTGTGAGAGGCGAGCGTGCTGTAATGATAGGAGTGCGTGGTGGAACTGGAGCTCTTCCGTGACCCCTGCCAAGCTTATCTGAGAATAAATGAAGTGATTAGGTGAACATAGTAATTGGAGGTTCAATCAGAACAAAACCACATAAACACTGTCAGGCAAAAAGGAAACTCTTTTCTTTTTTTTTTTTTTTTTGGTGCTTTATAAAAATGTAAGAAGTTCACAGTTGATTTTAGAAAGGAAACAAATCTATGTATGAAATATATAGAATATATATTTCATCCTGTAGTGGCAGACTTATGGTTTCCCATTCTATAGCTAAGGTGACTTGAATGAGATAGGAAGGACATCATTAATGGGTGGTTACTTTGTCTCAATTTGTGGGACAGAGCCAAGACCCAAAGGCAAGAGTCTGGAGATGGAAAAGGATGGTTATTTCTCCCTCGCCATCCCAAAATAGTATATTCTCAATGGGTAAAGGGCTTCTTTTATGGGACTCATCCATCGAACCATAGTCTCTCAGTATTCCTTCATGTCAAGCCACACAGAGTGCTTTGTACCTGGAGCTGCAAGTGCTGTGGGGTGATAAGGGACTCTTCTCTTTCATCTGAGCTTGCCATAATCAGGGAGGGTCAACCAGTTGTCTTCAGTGTTTGTGAACTCAGTAAAGCCCCTTCCTCCATTTCTCTTCTTTGGTTCCTACTAACCTTTGAGCAAGTTTACATTTTCCTCCATCAAAACTCTCTCAAAGAAGGATAAATCATTGATTACTATGGCAACCCTTCTTTGGTTATAACAGACTCAGCAGAATTGGACCTTTGAAGGAGACTTTCTGTGAATACACACACACACACACACACGCACACACACACACACACTTCTCAATACACTATGTGAGAAACTAGTGACAAAGTGCAGGAATCCCATAATTCTTTGTCTCAGAGAACTTCAGCATTGTTTGTAAATACAAGCTATTCTGTGACTATGTCTCACAACAGAGCACATTTTTTTGGATCCAACATAATTCCCCTTAAACATATGTTTAAAGAATTTCTGTGTCATTGATTGCTTGTAAGACAAAAGCTTGTTCCTCTCGTAAACTGATCATAGAAACTCCCTTGGGTAAACTCTATAGAGATACCTTATCAGCCCACTGTCCAGCTCAATTCCACCCAGATGCCTCTGGTTCTCTCTGCCTCTAAGCCACTCAGAAAGACAACCCTTCTATCTCAGGGATAAGCATGCTATCTCCTTCAGATTTCTACCTCTGCCTTAGCCAGCTGGTGCTGGCTCTCCAGTCTCCAATTAAATGTCAGTCTCATGCTAAGTGGAACTTTGTGTAGATGGGTGGAAAACTCAACAGAGAGATGTTAAGGGAATTCTGGATTAATCTAAAATACTATATGCACAATAGAATATGTTTAGTAAAATTATGGTATATACTGTGGGAAAAAAAGAAAGTGTAGTACAGAGTACCCCCAAGACTGAACTACAAGAACAGCCCCTTAATCAGCACCCTCTCTATGGTACCAATTATATCAGTACACATGCAGATGAAGTGAAGACAGCTAAGCATGGATTAGAGGCTGGTGAGATGGCTCATAAGAGCACTCGCTGTTCTTCCAAAGGTCCCGAGGTTGGATCTTGACACCCATACAGCAGCTCCCACACAAACACCTGAATTCTGGCTGCAAGGAATCTGGCTGCAAGCAGCTGCACTCATGTTCACATACCAACACAAACACACAGACACACACACACACACACACACACACATAATTAAAACTTAAAAAGTCATTTTTTATGCATATATTCTTTATTCTTATAGTTCTTGTGTAATAATAAAGGCTAAAACATTTATAAATTAAGATTTAAAACAAAAATATAAAACTAATAAAATACAAATTAAGTATCTCTCTATAACAAATCAACTATCTTATTAATAGAAAAATGTTTTCTTCAAAAGAAATAAAGCACAAATATTTATATTAACAGCAAAAATCTGTAGTTTCAGATCCCATTCTGTTTGAAAAAGTTTACTTTAATGACACTGAGAATGTTTATTATATACGTATCATATTCAAAGTCAAGTCCTTCTTCCTCTTAAGCCCCTTAAATGTTAGTCCTGATAAAAGCAAATTTACAAAGGTTAGAAGTAACAATCTGAGGAAATTACAACTGTCCTTACTAAAATCCGCAAAAAAGTCATTTTAAAAGAAAGAGTAACCCCTGGGTGCCTACATTAGAAAAACAGAAAGAGACAAGTGAATGATCTTATACTGCAGCTAAAAGCACTTAAGAGGCAGCAACAGATGAACCCTAAATGCAACATACAGGAAGAAATAACAAAAATCAGAGCAGAAATCAATGAAATAGAAACAAAGAAAACAATACAAAAAAAAATCAATGAATCCAAAGGTTGGTTCTTTGAAAGAAAAAAACAGGATAGACAGACCTCTAGCCAAGTTAACCAAAAGAAAGAAGGAACAACTCCAAATCAATACATTCTGTGATGAAAAGGAAAATATCACAACAGACATGAAAAGATCCAGAAAATCATACAGGAATACTTCAAATACCTATACTCTACTAAGTTTTAAAACCTAGAAGAAATGGATGAATATCTGAAATCCTGGGAATCACCAAAGCTCAACCAAGAAGAGATCGATGGCTTAAACAGACCCATAATATATGAAGAAATTGAAGATATAATAAGAAACCTCCCAACTAAAAAAAGCCCAGGTCCAGAGGGCTTCACGGCAGAATTCTATAAAACATTTCAAAAAGATTTACAACCATTATTACTCAAATTGTTTAGAAGGATACAAACAGAGGGAATCCTACTAAATTCTGTCTATGAAGCCAGCATCACTCTATTATGAAAACCAGGCAAAGATACAACCAAAAAGGAGAACTATAGACCCATCTCCCTAATGAACACAGATTCGAAAATTCTAAACAGGATACTGGTAAATCGCATACAGACCCACATCAAGAAGAACATCCATAATGACCAAGTTGGATTCATATCAGAGATGCAGGGATGGTTCAACATATGAAAATCAATAAATATCATCAAGCATATAAATGGACTGAAAGGCAAAAATCACATGATCCAGAAAAAAACTTTGACAAAATCCAGCATCCCTTCATGCTTAAAGAGTCCTAGAGGGAATTGGATTGGAGGGATCATTCTTCAATGTAATCAAAGCCATATCCAGGAAACCCACAGCCAATGTCATCCTAAATGGGGAAATGACAGAAGCATTCCCTTTAAAGGTAGGAACTCTGCAAGGCTGCCCCCTGTCACCACTCCTCTTCAATATAGTGCTTGAAACAGTCGCTAGGGCAATAAGGCAAGAAAAGGAAATTAAAGGAGTACTAATTGGAAAAGAGGAAGTCAAGCTATCCCTTTTTGCTGATGATATAATTGTTTACTTAAGGGATGCTAAAATCTCCACCAGAAAACTAGAAATGATTAAGAGCTTCAGTAAAGTGGCAGGATACATAATTAACCTAGAAAAATCAGTAGCATTTCTTTACACCAACAACAAGCAACTGAAGAAGGAATTCAAGGAGAACTTCCCATTCACAATAGCCTCAAAAACAATAAAATACCTAGGCACAAATCTAACCAAAGACACCAAAGACCTCTACAACAAAAATTTTGAAGCCTGAAGAAAGAAATTGAAGAAAACATCAGAAGATGGAAAAACCTTCCATGCTCATGGATTGGGAAAATTAATATAGTAAAAATGTCTATTCTGGGACTGGAGAGATAGCCTAGCGGTTAAGAGCACAGACGCTCTTGCAGAGGACCCGGGTTCGATCCCCAGCACCCACATGGCGGCTAAGAACTGTCTGTAACTCCAATTCCAGGAGAACTCCAGTTCCAGGGGAATCTGAGACCCTCTTCTGACCTCCGCGGCATTGCACGACACGGGTGCACAGACCTGCATGCAGACAGTACATTCATACACATACAAAGATAAATAATAATAAAAAAAATTAAAAAAAATTAAAAAAAAATGTCTATTCTACCCAAACTCTTGTACAGATTTAATGCAATCCCAATTAAAATCCCCAAGTTTCTTCACAGGCTTGGAAAAAAAAAGTCCTTAAATTCATTTGGAAAAACAAAAGACCCCGAATAGCCAAAACAACCCTGAGCAAAAAGAGCTACACAGGGGGGATCTCTAAACCAGACTTCGAACTATACTACAGGGATATAGTCATAAAAACAGCTTGGCATTGGCACAAAAACAGACCTGTTGACCAATGGAACAAAACCGAAGATCCAAACCTGAGCACATACAATTTCAGCCATCTTATATTTGACAAGGGGGCCAAGAAGCCACAGTGGAAAAAGACAGCATCTTCAGCAAGTGGTATTGGAAAAACAGGATCACCACTTGTAGAAGAATGAAATTAAACCCCTACCTCTTGCCCTGTACAAATGTCAACTCCATATGGATTAAAGACCTCAACGTGAAACCCCAAACTCTGAAGGCGATAGAAGAAAAAGTTGGCAGCAAGCTATAAGACATAGGCATAGGAAAAGACTTCCTAAATCAGACAGCAGCTGTGCAAGAATTAAGGTCGACAATTGACAAATGGGACCTCATTAAACTCAAAAGTTTCTGTACATCAAAAGAAACAATCAAGGAAGTGAAGAGAAATCCCACAGAGTGGGAGGAAACCTTCGCCGCAGAAATATCTGACAAAGCATTGATTTCCAGAATATATAAACTACTCAAAAAACGAAGAAGAAAGAAAACAAATGACCAACTCAATAGATGGAGCAAAGAGCTGAACAGAGACTGCACAAGTAAGGAATTAGAGATGGCTTAGAAACATCTTAAGAGGTGTTCAACACCATTAATCATTAAGGAAATGCAAATCAAAACCACTTTAAGATATCATCTTACTCCAATAAATAAGACTGGCTAGGATCAAGAAAACAAATGACACCAAGTACTGGAGAGGTTGTGAGGAAAGAGGAACATTCATCCACTGCTGGTGGGAATGTAAACTTGTACAGCCACTATGGAAAGCAGTGTGGAGAACCCTTGGAAGATTTGGAATGAACTTGCCACCTGACCCAGACATACCTCTTCTGGGCATGTCCCCACAAGACTCATCTTATCGCAGAGATACATGCACAGCCATGTTTATTGCAGCTCTCTTCACAATGGCAAGGAGCTGGAACCAACCCAAGTGCCCCTCAACTGATGAGTGGATAGAGAAAATGTGGTACATCTACACAATGGAGTTCTATGCAGTGGTAAAGAAAGATGACATCATGAGTTTTGCAGGTAAATGGCTGGAGCTAGAAGATATCATGCTGAGTGAAGTAAACAGAAAAACAAACGACAAATGGTATCCCTCATCTGTGGATGCTAGCACCAATTACCTAATTGTATGGTAAACTGAGTAATGTCAATGTGATTGAAAAGAACTATGCTCTTATATTGTGAATCCCTTAAAATATAATAAAAAAGAAAGACTAACATGAAAAATCCTTTCTATTTAGAGGAATTAAAAGGAGTATTTGGAAGGAGTCTGTCAATGGTGCTAAACACAGACAAAAGAAAAGACTTGGGTTCTACCTGTGGTGGGTTGAATGAGAAATGACCCCCAGAAGACAAACTATTTAAACACTATCAGTTGGTGCTGCTGTTTTGGGATAGTCATGGAATTGTCAGGAAATGTAGCTTTACAGGAAGGAGCATGTCGTTGGAGACAAGCTTTGAGAGTTCATAGGCTATGAAAGTGATGCCTGGGTTTCAGTGGAGACCCCAAGATATTTAGGATGCCACAGCCCAGCTGTAAGGCATCTAACAAGGTGACCCACATACAGGGAGTGACACCCGCAGAGGTGTATGCCAGAGGGAGCAGAGTTGGAAAGCGTAGAGCTATCTAAGTTCTTTGAAACCAAACTTTCAGACATCAAGACATGGAGCTTCAGGATTAGGTGTTTGCCTTGCTGGTTTTCAGACTTACTTTGGTCTGTTATTTCCTCACTATGCTCCTATTCCTCCCTTCTGGAATAGAATGAATATTCTGTGTCATATATATTGGATGTATGTAATTTACCTTTTGATCCTACTGAGTGTTTGCAGTTAAAGAGACTGCCTTGAGTGGTAGTAGAGACTTTGGATTTTTGAACAGTATTGACACTATTAACGAATCTAGGTACTTCTAAAGTTGGACCAAATACATTTTGCATATGATCTGGCCATCAGCCTATGGAAGCCAGTGGTTGGAATGAGAAATGCCCCACATAGGCTTAAGCATGTGAAAACTTGGTTACTGTGTGGCACTGTTTGGGGAAGGGCATGCAATCTTTTGGGACTAGATTTGCTGGAGAAAGCCTATCACTGGGGGTTAGTTGAAGAATTAACAGCCTTGCCACACTCCCAGGTAGCCCTCTCTGCTTTCTGTCTGCATTGAAGATATCCACTCTCAGATTCCTCTTCTGCCATACCTCCTTCACCATTACTGATTCCCCTCTGAAACTGTAAGGCAAAAATAAACTCTACTTCTACAAGTTGCCTTGGCCATCGTGTTTTTACTAAGCAACAAAAAGTTGACAAATACACTCCCCAAACAGCTAGAAGGAACTGGGTGTTACTGGCATACACAGGATCAAGATAACCACAGTGACCTCACTTCTTCTGGAAGCACAGTATTGTGAACAAAACAGAGTTCAATGTTTCTAATTTTCACAGAATCTTAGGTTACTAGAATTGCATGCGGTTACTATCTAAAAGAATTCTGGTTATGGCATAATGCATGATCTAGGATGGGGTGGGGAGGGAGGGAAAGGGAAATATGCCTGATCTGAATTGGAAAATGATGTATGAAATGCACAAAGCATCAATAAAAATTAAATAAAAAAACAGCAAAAAAAAATAAACAATAAAAAAAAAATAAAAAAAAAAAAAAAAAAAAAGAATTCTTCTTTTATTCACCAAGGAATTTACCCATAAAGGATGTCATAATCAATACAAGAAAGCAAATAGCCTAGTCTGCATTAAAGATTCAATGTTTATGCTGAGGTTAAGTTAGCTGTTGAGTCCCCAGGGTTGAAAAGACCCTCTACTCACCTCCTAATCAGTGGAATGTCAGTGCTCCCAGAGAGTAACTGAGACCCATTAAATACCAAATACTGCTTGAAGAATCCATTAAGAGTAGTTCCCATGGACACAGGGAGATCTGCCCTCAAAATGAAGACCAAAATCTGTTGAGTAATAAATAGTATAGACAGAAGAAAATCTCAAGAGCACATTTTTTACTTACTGGTAAAGTCATGGAGACAAGCTCGTATCTTTTCAGGAAATTATTCCCCTCCTTCATACATGGACCAACTTTTTTTTCTAATGTGTTAGGGGTTGGGACATTTGCAGGTAGGGACAGGGGTTCTTCTCTTACTTATGTAAGCCTAGTTTAAAGTGACTACTTCTAAGAGGTGTGAAATGTCCTCTCAGTTCCCATGATGCTACAGTAACCTAAAGCTGATTAAAGGGCTCCAAAAATATCCAAGAATGATAAGACTCCGCTTCCTTTGACAAAGACCCCAGCCTGCTGGGACAAGTGAAAAAAAGGTATCACAGGCAGAAATACCTATTCAAGAGGCCTTGACTTGAATAACACCCTCTCTGCCTAAGACAGAAGCCTGTGATCACAGACTTTATCAAGCTGAAAACAGGGATATGAGAATTTGACCCTAAAATCTCCAGGCGTTTTCCCTCTTCTACATCTGGCCTATTTCGTCTGCACAGGAAGTCACCTATGGCCTCGCTACTCTAGAATTCCCATCACCAGGGAGCTTATGAAATACAGACTCTGAAGTTCCACTCTAGACAGTTTCATCAGGAAATTAGTATATCCATTAAAGCTTGAAGAACAGTGACACAGCGCCTTGCCTTGGGGACATAATGAGAGGGCCTTGGCTTGAGGTGTCAAACTATCTTAAGAATATTTTGAAAGCTAAACTCTAAATTTGAGAGTAGAAAGATGGTCCCCGAGACACACATAGATGAAAGGATTTCTTTTCATTAAAAGATACTAAAATTTCGAAAAGGTCAGAGAGTCCGTCTAGAAGCTATGATAAACGCATTCAAACTGGTCTGAGCAGGAAGAACAAAATAAGCATTACTCAGTTCCCTTCCACATCCCCTCCCCTCACATCTACTCACAGACAGGAAAGCCAGGAGTGTGCTCTGTCCCCAGAGGGGAGTCAAGCAGTCAGTCAGCCAGTTGCTCCATCGAGAGTGTAAGAGCAGCCCAGAAATTAGAAACAGGGGCTTGACAAAACAAAAATAGCAATTCCTTTTCTAAGCTTTCCTGTTTTACTGTGCTCTTAAATTTTTTTCTTTCATGTCCACATACATTCCCGAATTTTGCCAATTCTTTTCTTTGGCAGTATATCTTTAAATTCCATAAATGACAGTCTGGGCTGAAGAGATGGCTCAGTGATTTTTCAGAGCACTGGCTGCTCTTGCAAGGACCCAGGTTTGGTTCCCAGCAACCACATAGCAACTAACAACCATCTGTAACTCCAATTCCAGGTTATCTGATGCCCTCTTCTGACCTCTGTGAGCATTGCCAACATAGGTCCACTTACACACATACATGCAGGCAACAAACTCATATTCATAAAATAAAAATGATAAATGCATTTTTAAGAAAATGACAATCTGACACCTGATCCAAATATCTTCTTCTTTTCAAAGATTATCAAGCACTTTTTCACATTCAGTTTTTAAAATATAATTAAGTTCCCTCCAAGTAGAAGGACCCAGCTGACAGTCTCCCTTTTCTCTCTCCCTGAACCCTTTAACTCCAACTTGGGGGTCACGGCTGCCCTGAGACTTGCTCTGGCTTGCCTGTTTCTGCCTTTCCACATCACTCTACTATATTTCTGTTCTCCTAAGAAAAACACCCAGTTCTGACCCCCTTTAAGTTGTAACCCAGCTATATCACAGCCCTAGCCACTTTTGGATGTTTACTTCAAGTTCAATCAAGCTTCACAGCCTATATTAATATATTACCCACTTTTCCAGTGATTCTGCAGCTTCTTCACAAAAGTCCCTTCGTTTCTGGTTCATTGCTTTCCTTGTATTCAATGACCATGGCATTTGATACATTAGCCTCCATTTTTTCTGTTTTGGCTGCAAGAATGGAAGTGTATCTAAGCCTGTGGTCAACAATTTGCTCAAAGCTGGCAGCAGATGGCGTGGGCAAGTCTGCACAGCACAGCCTTTCTCCATCAGCTACTTCTGCTGTACATACCATGGGCTCAGACACATGATTTTTCTGTATACTTTGACATGCTGATGGGTGCCATCCATACCCCATTCCCTAAACATGGCCCCATGCCAAGCAGTTTTCATCAGTATTCAAAACATCTGTTTAAACAAAATTATTTCCGTTCATTGTAAACCTACAATCTCAGTTGTTCCAGTGATATTTATCAGATATTATGTCAAAAATAATTTTGCAGCTAGGATCTGATGGACTCTTTGAAATCTAAATCAAAATAAAAGAAAGTCTTAATTTTATGAGCTCTCCTTCCATCTCCCAAGGGAGACAAACTCCCTCTCTCTCTCTCTCTCTCTCTCTCTCTCTCTCTCTCTCTCTCTCTCTTCTTTTCATGTAACGTACCCATTAATGAGGCTGATTCTTACCTAAGTTGCTTGGGGAGGATTGTCAGAAGATAATATTGAAAGTGCATGTCATTCAGAGTCTTAGTTGTTACGCACAGTTGTTATCCACTCTGCCCTGTATATTGGATATGTTACAGAGTATTAACTCAGTGGGCCAAGGTCTTGAAAACCCTTCCAGCGATATCACCCAGAATCAACATGTCAATGCTAGACATCTGGCTTGTCCTATGGAAATGCGTCAATAAAATGTCCGTAAGTCACTGGAAAACCCATCACCTCCCTTCAGTATTTTATGAACAGAATCAGAATCCCCAGGCTGTGTATGTGCCCTCACTAACTGGAAGAGGAATGCAGGCAGCTTAGGATTCTACTGAGGAAGGCGGAATCCACTGTGTATTATCAATATGTGGTGGTTGTAAAGAGATTTAAGGCAGCCATGAACAGCAGATAGTCTCTCCATATATCTTTGTAGTAAGCAGTGTGGTATTTGGGATACCACAGCAAATAGTGGAAATTGTCTCTATTGGGCACTGAGACTCAATAGAGTATTTAGTGCATGGGAACAATGGGAGCAACTCTACCTTTCAGAAGAACATTTCTAGTAAGAGATCAGATTACATTCATGGAACAGCTATGTGTGAGATGTGATTGTACAGCCAGGGCAGACATTAAAAGATGATGATGGAGAAAACATGGCAAAAAAAAACTACTGAGCACTTTAACACCAATTAAATTTTTGGAACAGAATTATCTTCACCAATGAACAATTGCTGTCTGAAATAAACTCTCAGATCATGATGCATCTGCATTTATTCTGTGTGTGGATAGTTCTACCCAATGGACTGTGAGAAGAAAAGGAATGTGCCACTTCAGAGGCTTTACAGGCTGATGTGAGACCACATCTGTCTCTCCAGTCCAGTGTGACTCCCAATCCCCAGCCAGTTGAAGAGTGATAGAGGCATCTGTAGAAAAGTGTCTTCAGTCATCTTTGCTCCCAAGATTGACATGCAGAGCTCCTGGCTGATCAGTGACCAGTTGATCTTCTATCTGTTTGTCTGTCTGTCTGTCTATCTTGTAAAGAATTTGGAAATGTGTTTGTGGAGCCAACAAGATTTTATGATTTTTGTTGGTTTCTCTTAAATACTTCATAAGTTAACTCTACCAACTTTATCGAACAATCCTGTACAAGAATAATTGCTACTATGATTTTCTTTAAAAACAATGAGGCTCAGAATATTTTCCAGTGATCCATGAAGCCAGGAAGTGTACAGAATAATTGGGATTTATTTTGTAAGCTTGCCTATGCATTTAGTAGCTGTTGATGTTGTTGAAATATAAAATATAATCCTATATATCTGTACATATATGTTCATGTATAAACATAAAGTGATAAAGTTACATGTATACAAAGGTAAAATTACATCTTCTTGAATATAGATACAGACATGCATATACATATTTTGGATACAAAATTTATTTTTTCTTTATAATATATGCAGATATATTTTCTACTTTATTTTATAACTCTTTTCTTGGCTTTTCCAATATTGTCCAATACTTTCTAAAATGACTGCAGTAATTTATATTTCTATTAGTAAAAATATATAGTTTTTGCTGGATATTTTCTAGCAAATGATCCTTTTTCCAGGTGATAAAGATAAAATTACATTTTTTATTTAATTTGCACTCGTTGACCACTTTGGAATGTGAGCATCTTTTCCTGTGATTGGTAGTTAGAACTGTTCTTTGTTGATTGTTCAATTCGCTTTGGCTATTTTCCTATTGACTCATTTATCTTTCTGGTGTCAATATGTAAGTCTCCTTCTACCCCATATATGTTAACCCCTTGTCATTTATGTGGAAATATACTGTACAAACAACTAGCTCGTGTGATGATTTTGCTCCTGGTTTTCTTTATCATATATAGTGATTAAAATGTTTGTACCATAAAATGTGCTGCTCTTTTTTAATTGCATCTTGAAATATTCCATAGAGTCATATAAGTATAAAAGTAATAAATAAAGACTCAGGAACATAGACTACCTTTAATAGTGACATATTAGGAGCTTGAGAGATGGCCTAGCGGTTAAGAGCACCGACTGCTCTTGCAGAGGACCCGGGTTCGATCCCCAGCACCCACATGGCGGCTGAGAAACTTCCGTAACTCCAATTCCAGGAGAACTCCAGTTCCAGGGGAATCCGACACCTTCTTCTGACCTCCGAGGCTTTGCACGACATGGGTGCACAGACCTGCATGCAGACAGTACATTCAAATAAATAAATAAATAAATAAATAAATAAATAAATAAATAAATAAATAAATAAAAAATAGTGACATCTTAACAGTATATAGAGTGAGATGAACAACTTTCTTATCATGATTTTTCCCCAGCCCTCAGTAGAGCCTCTTTATGATAGTCAATGTTTTTCATTTCTATATATTTTCTTGTTCTTTTATCATTACCTCTACTTATCAGATAAAATATGATTATATTTGTATTTTAAGGTTGTTTTGGAAATGTGATCTCATGTGGCCCAGGCTGGCCTGCCTCCAGCTCACTCTTCTGACCCCCCTGCCTCCACCTATTTAGTGCTAGGTCACAGGTCACAGGCGTCCCTACACCACCGTGTCTGGTTTATGTGATTCTGGGGATGGAATCAGTGTGCAGTGCATACTAAGCAAGCATTCTGCCAACTGAACTACATCTTCAGCCCTATTTTTAGTTTTATATAAAAGTAATCATCCATGGGCTGGAGAGATGGCCCAGCGGTTAAGAGCGCCAACCGCTCTTACAGAGGACCCAGGTTCGATCCCCAGCACCCACATGGCGGCCGAGAACCGTCTGAAACTCCAATTCCAGGAGAACTCCAGTTCCAGGGGAATCTGACACCCTCTTCTGACCTCTGCGGCATTGCACTACACGGGTGCACAGACCTGCAAGCAGACAGTACATTCATACACATACAGAAATAAATAAATAAATAAATAAATAAATAAATAAATAAATAAATAAATAAATAAATAATTTTTAAAAAGTAATCATCCATATATCTCATCCATATATCTTTCTTTAGCCCAAAGTTTTTGTATGCCATTAAGTTTTTGAGATTCATCAAAATTTAATCCTGGAGTGCTAATATTCATTTTATCTGTGACATATTTATTTGGCATATTTTATTTTTGTTAAATGATACATAGTTTCCAAATATCTGTAGTTACAGTTGCCAAGACTACTCTTGTTCTTCTTGGATGTGTGGGAAATTTTTAAATTATATAACTAGGAATTTTAACAGAAGATGTGAAGGTTTGCTGAGTCGGGTAACCAGAGTACATTCCCAATGACTATAACTGAGTTTCTCTTTCTCTTCATTTTCACAAACATTTATTGTGGTCAATTTTTTAATTACTAGAAATATGATAGGGGATGGCATATACGTGTGGTTTCAGTTAGCATTTCCCTAAGTGGCCATGAGGTCAGGGCTGGAGAAATGGCTCAGTGGTTAAGACCACTGACTGTTCTTACAGAGGACCTGGGTTCAATTCCCAGCACCCACATGGTGGCTAACATCCATCCATAACTCAGTTCCAGGGAAATCCAACACCCTCTCTGACCTCTGCAGGCATTGTGCAACACAACATAGGTGCACTTAGATACATGCAGCCAATACACTCATACACATAAATAGTTTTTTAATGAAAACAAGCTGTAATATAGGCAGACTTTCAACTGCTGTAAACATTTATTTAATGTTTTCTGCCTTTACATTTTATCTTTGAAAATTCCTTCCTCTTTTATTGTTTTGATTTTTTGTTGCTGCATTATATTTCCATACATAAGAACTAAGTTCTTTTGTTATTTCTTTCTCCTTTAAAAAGGAAACATTTAAGCTTCTCAGAGGCAAATCTGTTTGTGTCTAAGATTTTGCTGGGAAATATTTGACTTCTTATGACTTTCTGGGTAGTATGTGAGTTCAACTTTAATTTCCCTTGAACCATAAGTCATATGAAAATCTTCTTTATGTCCAGGTAGTTATGCTTTTTATGTTCACCTTTACTCTACTTATTTCTTATTTTATTGGATTAAGACCAGAGAGCATGATCTATTAAATTTCTGTGTTTGAAAATTTGTTGAGCTCTTTTCCTTTCAAGAGGCCATAAGATTATATATATTATATATATATATATGTATATATATATATTATATATAATCTCATATAAATGAGATTATATATATATAATATATATATATAAAATCTCATTTATTGGCTGTGTTTTCAAAGTCCTTTAGGCTGCATGTTTTTATTTCTATGGAATCATCCCAATTCAAAATGTGACATAGGGAGGTATTTCACTATAGTGAATAAGCTACTCTTGGGTTTCTATTTTTCCTTATATTTAACTTTTATGTAGTGGATAGATTCACCTTAACTCTAATTTTCCATAAGTTGCCCCTTTCTCCTCAACCTCTTTGTCCTTTGGAGACTGGATGGATCCGTTGAAGTTGCCTGGTAGGCCTTGAACCCACAACTCTCCTGCATAGTCCTCCTAAGTACCAGGGTACACAGGCCAGCACCACCAGGCCTCACATATCTCTTTGTTCACTCCTTTTAGTTTTTATTTTTAAAATTAATTTTATACCCAAGAGGCAGATACAGCCTGATCTCTGTGAGATAAAGGCCAGGCTTGTCTACATAACAATTTCCAGGGCATCTATGGCTATAGGGAGACCCCATATGAAAAATAATAAGTTTTAATTGACAAAATAAAGCTGATGTTTTGAATGTATTTATCACATATAACACAATGTTTTAAGATATGTATGCCAAGCCAGGCATGGCGGCGTGCTCCTTCAATCCTAGCACTCGGGAGGCAGAGGCAGGCAGATCTCTGTGAGTTAAAGGCCAGCCTGGTCTACAGAGCGAGTTCCAGGCCAGCTGAGACTAAAGGGAGACCCTGTCTCAAAAAGACCAAAAAAAAAACCCCAAAAAGATACGTATGCCTTATGGAATAACATATGTTGGTGGGGATAAAAATGCTTAAAATTTGTTCTTTTGGTAGTTTTCAAGAATATTTTAAAGCCAGGCATGGTGGCCACACCTTTTTTTTTAATTTTTTTTTATTAATTTTATTTATTTCTGTATGTGTATGAATGTACTGTCTGCATGCAAGTTTGCAATGCCGCGGAGGTCAGAAGAGGGTGTCGGATTCCCCTGGAACTGGAGTTCTCCTGGAACTGGAGTTCTCCTGGAATTGGAGTTTCAGACGGCTCTCAGCCACCATGTGGGTGCTGGGGATCGAACCTGGGTCCTCTGTAAGAGTGGTCGGCGCTCTTAACCGCTAGGCTATCTCTCCACACCTTTAATCCTAGCACTCAGGAGGCAGAGGTAGGTGGGTCTCTATGAGTTAAAGGCCAGTCCGGTCTACAGAGTGAGTTCCAGGCCACCTGGGGCTACAGAGAGACCCTGTCTTAAAAAGACCAAAACAACAACAAAAAAAGAATATACAACATTAGTAACTGCATGAGTCAGCTTCCCATGGATAGTCAGTTTACAGAGAAAAGAAAAGGCTCTTTGAGCTCACTGTTCCAAAAGTACCTGACCCTGAGCCTGTGTCAAAATCACCCATCATGGTGAAATAAAGCCAGTCACCTAATGATGGGGACAGAAAAAGAAAGGAAGGGGTGGGGATGGAGGGCCCTATCCCTTTAAGTCACACCTTTAAGAGGCCTGCATGCTTTCTATTAATTCTATCACCTGCTAATGTCAAGCTGAGCCTTTGTGGGACATTTAAATCCAACTACAGCAGTAACTGTAGTTGTACAGTGAGTCTCCTACCTACACGAGATTCTGTACTTTATAACCAGCATCACATCAGCTCTCTGTCTCATCTATTGCTGATCATTATTTGAAAAATCTGCTTTCTCTGAGTTTAACAACTTTCAGATTCTGTATGTAAGTCACATCATATACTTATCTTTCTGTATTTACTGTGATGTCTTAAATGATGATACTCCCTCATTGCATGGCTGAATAGTGTTGCACTCTTTCTATGCACCACATTCAATCATAACATTTACTCTGTCAACAAGCTGCAGCACAAAGCCATGATCCTCTTAATAAATCAGAATCTCGTGCAGTTACTGATATGTTTCATTATGTTCTATCTTCACGCATTTTTTTTTTCTCTTTTGAATTTGGTTTGATGAGGTTACAATTCTCCCCAGTGAATCTAGCCCAGTTTTACTTTTCAAGTCATTCTGACACAATGATATTTTGTAAAAGGATTCTGCACATCCACTTGGAACTGAGTGGCCTACGGTCCAGCCCATTCTGTCCATCTTCATGCTAAAACCAAATTTTGTGTCTTTGTATTTATTATTGATTAATTTTTCTGTTGTACTTTTTTCTAACATTTACATTGAATTCTTTGGTATGGTTTTTATTGCTTAAATTTGTTTTTAGACACTGTCACTCCACACAGACTACTCTAACCCTACAACCCTGACAACTGTTTTCCTCACAAATCTTTCTCAAGATGATCCATTGTTTTAGCTTCTGTTACTAGATGCCCCCTTAGTGATTGAAATAGATTTGTCAAAATGTATTTTAGTGCAGGGATTTAGTTCATTTACGCTTGTGAACTTACTAATTCTGTTCTCACATTTCCCACCTGCAAGTCTTTTCTTCAGTTTTGCTTCAGGTTGGTTCCATCAAGCCATTACTTATTCCAGATTTTTCCTCTTCATCTGGAGTTCCAGTTAACATCACATACCCTGTGTGGGGTTTTGGCCTTTCCTTATGTGGGACACACTTATTTTTCTTTTCGTTATTCTCTGAAAACCTCACAGTGGCTACTCCTTCACTCAGACTCTCTCAGTCACTCAACCCACCTTCCACTTGAATGTAATATTTTTAGAATGTCAGCAGCTTCCAAAGCAAACAATGTTTGAGAATTATCAATACTTTCTTCTCCTTACTTCCCTTTCTGCACGCCTGCATTTTGTGGACTTGTTTATACTTGTCCTTTCAGCATACTCTATTTCAAGAATTCTTACTTAACAAGTATTTCTTTTTTTTTTTTTTTTCCACTCAGACTGTGCTCCCTCCCTCTGACTCTCCCAAAAGAAGAGCAGAATGATCATCAATGGCAAATAGCAGTTGCAAAAGAGCAACACTAAGAGCCGGCTTCACGCTCAGGAGGGAGCACTGCGTCTCCTCCTCGTGGTTTCTGGTACTCTACACAGTCAGAGAAACTTCTCTAGTTACAAACTATAGAAATGATCCCTGAGGGCTGGAGAGATGGCCTAGTGGTTAAGAGCGCCGACCGCTCTTACAGAGGACCCAGGTTCGATCCCCAGCACCCACATGGCAGCCCAGAACCGTCTGAAACTCCAATTCCAGGAGAACTCCAGTTCCAGGAGAACTCCAGTTCCAGGGGAATCCGAGACCCTCTTCTGACCTCCGCGGCATTGCACGACACGGGTGCACAGACTTGCTTGCAGACAATACATTCATACACATACAGAAATAAATAAAAAAAAAATTAATAAAAAAAATTAAAAAAAAAAAAAGAAATGATCCCTGAAAGTATAGTCTTACTTAACAAGTATTTCACGTGTTCCAGTCGACCTTTATCAATACAGATATAGTCACTAGCTAGAACTATGCATCTTTATTGACAGGACTGTTGCTGACAGCTCTTTTTCTTCCCTTATCTGGAGGTTTGTTGGACTCTTTCTAGAATAGCAGGTTATTCAGCAAGTAAAATTTCTTCCACAAAATATAACAATTTTCAAAAGTGCAGAAAAGTTGAACATTCATACATCTGATACCCAGATTCTGCAATTAACATTTCACTAAACTTTCAGTGCCACGTATTTATTTCTGTATTCATCTATCACATTGTTCAAATGTATTTCAAAAGGTAAATAACAGAACTCAGTTGCATTTCCTTTAAAGACTTCACTATTCATCACCTGCTCACTGTTTAAGCTCTCACTATTCTATTTACAGTAAAATATGCAAAGTACTTTTTCTCATTTGCATACTTGACTCCAACGGGGTAAAATTGTTATATGATTTCTCAGTTCTTGTATGTCCGTAAATTGCTTTCTATCACTCTGAAAAGTAGATTATATTTCCCTGAGAAATTGGTCCTCTAGATGTTAAAAAAGTTTATTCTGCCTTTCTATATTTCAGATAGAAAACCTAAAGCCAACTGAATTATTTGCTGTTAAATCTTTCATGCCTATCTTTATTAATCTTATACTGGATACAGACAGGAAGTTTCCAAGGCTGAGCAAAATATAAAGTGTCATTTCCTCTGTGTCCCCATCTCTCCTTTCTGGATCATTGCATTTAGAATCAAATGTCACCACACACTCCATCACAGCAAAAAAAATGTTGAAAATAAGGATTTTTGCACTTACATATGGGAAAAGCTCAGCTGTGTATCCTTCCCTCCTAAGATAATCTCCTTGAAAAAGTCAGGGGAAGGATCTTGAATTCTTATTCTAACCATTTAGGATGCAAATACTTCTCTCTCTGGAAAAAGTGAGAGTAATTATCCAATTTCACAACTCATGGAATTCTTCCTGAATCTCTTATTTCTGCAGAAGTATTTCTCAAGTTCTTACCATCTAATCAGCCATAAACTAACTAGCATGGTGTCTTTTATCCCAGGTCATAAGTCTCCATAAAATTTATTCAGAGATCTCCAGTTGTGAAGAAACCTCGGAAAGTGTTCTCTGTGGCTCCACAGACCTTGTCTTTACGACCAGAGGTTTTGGATTTTCTGCTTTCTTAGAATTCCGAATTGTACTAAGCCGTGCTCTGAGCTCTCATCCAATCTTCCCAGATCCAGATGCTCCTTTCAGTCTTCATCTCAAGTGTGTATTCAGTACAAGAACCTTTCACACTGCTTACATGATGGTCTATTCTACCTATGATCCTTTTCTTTCCCCAGTTACTCATTATTCCTGCTTGATCACTTGGACACACCATCTAGGTCTGTTTCCATTATAACTTGTAAATATTTCTGTTACTTCTTATCACAAAATAATTATTCTAGACTTTAGATACAGCTGAAATTTTGTTCCAAATCAAACTTTCCTTCAATTCCCCCTCTGTATTCAATTGTTACTAGTGTCTTTCAGTCAGTCTATTTGCTTTTACTATCTCTGACTGCCTAGTTCCTCTAAATTTGTCATCTTCTTTGTCAAAAGGTAACAGGTAGTTGAAAATGGCAGAAGGCAAAGTCTTACACAATCCTGTGCGCCAGCAGGTTGACAGCAGGATGACTGGCAGAATCAGGTGGCAGGCGGGGCCTCCTGGAGCTCCCTTCCTTCTGCATTCCATTCTCAGTGGGGGAGGGGCTGGGGAGATCAACTCACTCCATCATCTCCTCCCAGATGTCTTTTTGAAACTCCTGTCTTTAAGGTGCATAACATGTCATTTTGATTTACATCTACATGGCAAAATGATTATTACAGTCACCAATTAACATATCCATCATCTCACATAGTAATCTTTTGTCTAATGATAAGAGCCCTTAAAAATCTACTATTTGAGTGTACAGCCAGTATTCAGTATACTGGAATATAGTATACTACTAATATTATTAACCATATCTTCCTGCTGGACATTTACTGATCCTGGCTAACTGTAACTTTGACCTTTTTAAACACACACACACACACACACACACACACACACTCACACACACCTTTTACTCTTCACTTCTAGTAACCACTACTGTATTCTTTCATCCTCTATGAACTTAACTATATTTATTTTTTTAGATTCTATGTATGAGAGCAATCAGGCTGTATTTTTCTGGGTTTGCATTATTTCACTTACATAATGTCCATAGGTTGACACATATGTTGGGACATTGGTAAGATTGCCTTCCTTTGTCAGGCAGGCTGAGTAATATTCTAAATTATATATAATATTCTAATTTAGACAATCACATCTATAAATAAAAATATGTATGTACACTGCATGAGGTCTAATTTGTCTATAATTTATATACACATACACACACAAAAAAAAAACCCACACACAATTTATTTATCTGGCAGTCAGCATACTTTGGCTATTTCTACATCCTAGTTATTGTATGTAAAGCTGCAGTGAACATGGAAGCAAAGAGCCTTTTATCCAGGATGTATTTCATTACTTTTGGTTTATAGCTAGAAAAGTGGGCTGCTGGGCCATAGGATGTTTCTACTTTTAATTTGCAGAAGATGGGAATCTCCATACCATTTTCAGTAACAGATGCCCCAGTACACATGGCCCAACAGTATATGAACATTTCTCCACACCCTCCTCATCAATTGTAGCTCTTGTCTTTTTAAAATAAACATATAGCCAGGCATGGTGGCACACACCTTTAATCCCAGCACTCAGGAGGCAGAAGCAGGCAGATCTCTGTGAGTTCAAAGCCAGCCTAGTCTACAGAGTGAGTTCCAGGCCATCTGGGGCTACAGGGAGACCCTGCATCAAAAAGACCAAAAAAAAAAAAAAAAAAAAAAAAAAAAAAAAGGAAAGAAAAAATACACATATGAACAGCTATGTAGTGGCACAGCACTGAGCTTAATTTACATTTCCCTGGTAGGTGGCGTTCAGTGCCTTTTCAAGCATCTATTATTGATTCATATATCTTGAAAAAAAATTCTATTCAGGATCTTTGCCAAGTTTAATGGGATTATTTGTTTTGATTTGCTTTGTGGTTACAATATTTCTTTTTTTCTCTTTTTTCTTTTTTTATGTATATGAGTGTACTGTCTGCATGTAGGTTGGTGCACCCCTGTCATACAATGCCTCGGAGGTCAGAAAAGGACATTGGATTCCCCTGGAACTGGAGTTAAAGACAGTTCTTAGCGGCCATGTGGGTGATGGGAATCAAACCCAGGTCCTCTGCAAGAGCAGTGGGTGCTCTTAACTGCTGAGTCATCTCTCCAGCCCCATATTTCTTATATAATTTGAAAGTTAACATTTTATTGCATATGAGTTACAAATATTTCTTCCAATCTCTATCCCAATTTTCCTTCTCTTCTTTCACTTACTGAATAGAAGTTTGTTGGTTCATGTGTTCTCACTGTTACTATTTTCAAGATTTTTTAAATTTCTTTTTTTAATTCTTTGAGATTCTGTATATAGCAATACGCATCTCCTATTCCCCATTCCCCTCCTCTAACTCTATCATGCACTCCCCAAAGGCGTGGCTACAGTGATAGCTTTTTTTTTTTTTTTTTTTTTTTTTTGGTCTTTTTGAGACAGGGTCTCCCTGTAGCCCCAGCTGTCCTGGAACTCACTCTGTAGACCAGGCTGGCCTTGAACTCACAAAGATCCACCTACCTCTGCCTCCCAAGTGCTAGGATTAAAGGTGTGCACCACCACGCCCGGCAATATCTTCATTTTTTAAATGACCCACCAGGTACCGCACAGATACATGCACTTAGAAGTGGGGCCACCCACAGAAGCATGAGAAATTGCTTATTTTTTGCTTTTTGCTTTCTTGCCTGTGTTTTTTTGTATTCTCATCCAAGAAATCACTGCCAAAGACAAGGTGCTTCTTCCCTCTATTTCTCCCTGAGAGGCTGTAAGAAGACAGACACATTCAAAAGGACTTCATTTTAACTAGGCATCCATGTTCAAAGGTCTGCTACCTCAGGCTATCTTTGCGAACATCCCTGTCTTTGACGCACAGAGAGGCAAAACTCAGTTCCAGCTGTCCAATCCTGGATTCTCCAGAGGCTAAAACTGGATTTCATCTAACCTCAGATTTCTTGACAAAGCAACCAAATTAGAACTGGAAGAGAAGAGGGAAAGCACAGAGTTCTGCTTTCAACCCTTTCTGGAATAGAGGGAGGGGGCAGCTGGCAGAGGAGAGGAATAAATATAAAATGGAAAACGGGAAATGCTGAACCAACGTTGTAGGTTGGGACTGAAGGAGATGACTTAAGGGTAAGCAGACCCTTCTGAAGTTTGCAAAATCCATAGTATGCTTGATTTCTTGGCTACTTTAGCCTCCCAATTTTCCAAGCTCATTCCTTCAGAATTTTCTATGGGTCATATATTCAGTATTGAACTGTTTGTCTTTGAAGGAACATGATAACTCTGCTTGTCATAAAAGAGGATATTTACAGTCCTTGTTATCTTCATTCTGTTTGTGGTCAACACCACTCCAGCCACAGTCTGCGTGCCCCAAGCACTACCTCATCTTCATGCTAATTTGACTATTGCTAGCCTGGACCCTAGGAATAATATCGTGTTCTACTTTCCTGAACCAGCTGCATGCAATCCAGAAGAAGACAGTTTGGATGGGCTTAGCAATCCTTATCAGATTATTTCCCGTCTTTTGCAACTACCTAAGAGGAAACTCACACCATAACTATCAAAATACCTGGAAAGCAGATCCCTGTCAAGACACCATGGCCAAATGAACAAAAGGAGAAGTCCAATAATGGATTCTTCACAATCACTCATTGAGAAATTCTAATGGACTTTTAAGTTGGACATTTAACTCACCCTGTTCATCTCCTGGTTTCCTGCCTAGAAAATGTACCTAACTACTCTGCCTTCACTTCTCCTTCACGGGCACCAGTCAAGGACTTTGTTCTCTCTACAGCGGTACGTTTGGGGGTCTTTTAGTGTTGGATCCAAAAATTCCACAGAAAAATTCTCAAGCCCAGGATTCAATCTTTGATACAAAATTTATTTAATTTGCTGGTGCACCAGCACCCAATTAAGAAAACTGATACAACAGGGGAGCCAATTTTTGATGTATCAGGGATGCAACCCACTCCATGCAGGAATGAGTGAAAGTCTGACTGTTACAGAGAACTTTTTTGGGGGGAGGGGGTCTTTTTGAGACAAGGTCTCCCTGTAGCTCTGGCTGTCCTGGAACTCACTCTGTAGACCAGGCTGGCCTCGAACTCACAGAGATCCGCGTGCCTCTGCCTCCCAAGTGCTAGGATTAAAGGCGTGCGCCACCACGCCCGGCATTTTTTTATTTCTGTATGTGTATCAATGTACTGTCTGCATGCAAGTTTGTGCACCCGTGTCGTGCAATGCCGCGGAGGTCAGAAGAGGGTGTCGGAGTCCCCTGGAACTGGAGTTCTCCTGGAATTGTAGTTTCAGACAGTTCTCGGCTGCCATGTGGGTGCTGGGGATCGAATCCGGGTCCTCTGTAAGAGCGGTCGGCGCTCTTTACCGCTAGGCCATCTCTCCAGCCCCTGTTACAGAGAACTTTTAAGGACAAAAACCACAAACTAGAGGAATTTGGTGATGTTATAGAAACACAGTTGCAAGGCTATAGAAACACAATACAAGCAGTGGTGACCTTTAAGCTGATTGGTTGTGTTTAGCAGCATGAAGCTCCTTGGAGAGTAATGGGCTCTTTAGGGGATAGGAAGCACTCCTTCAGGGCTGGGAAATTCATCCTGACCTCAGGTAGCTATAGGAATTAGGAACTCAGGGCTGGACTGTTTTCTTGCAGTTAGGGTAGTCATGGGAACTAGGCTTACTTTAGCTAACTCAATTTTACAGTTTCCTTCTGATTAACTATTTCTGACCTCCCCTAACATTCCCCCCTTGAGTTAGGATCATGAGTCAATTCATAGACTCATCCATAGTAATGGCTCCAAAAGACCATGAGCTGGACTGCAGAGATTTTTTTTTTTTTCCATATGTGTATGAATGTATTGTCTGCATGCAAGTCTATGCACCCGTGACGTGCAATGCCGCGGAGGTCAGAAGAGGGCGTCGGACTCCCCTGGAACTGGAGTTCTCCTGGAATTGGAGTTTCAGACGGCTCTCGGCCGCCATGTGGGTGCTGGGGATCGAACCCGGGTCCTCTGCAAGAGCGGTCGGCGCTCTTAACCGCTAGGCCATCACTCCAGCCCCAGATTTTTTTTTTTTTTACAAAGTTAGCTAAGGGCACCTACTTAACTGTGGGCACCTAGTGGGGCAGTCAGCAAGCAAGATGGCTACTAAGATACATTTCTTTATAGGCCCTGGTTGGGACCTCAGGTAAGGGGAAGAGGTCATAAGATTGACAGCCTCTAGAGGAGGTGGACACCTGCATGAGCCTTGGAATTCTGGGAAACTCAGACTTAACATTCCAGCCTTTTGATTATAAAGGAATGGGACACTGTTCTCTCTTCTGAATCTGCTTCAGAGCTGAGGAGAGATGAAGTCTTGAGGGAACAGGTGTCAGGATGGAGGGTTAGAATCCGGTCTCCCATCTTCTCTGTTCTAGTTGCCTGGTATTTTAGTCCAGATCAATAGTGGCCAGTAGTTAGTGTACAGTTTTTCTGTGACTGAAAAGACAAGCTGGTTAAGTCTTATGTGAGTGTACCAATCCATGGACTTCCCAGTACCAATAGGGGGCCTAATGGGTGCATTACTGATTGGAGAGTCCCTGTTTATAGAGTCTTAGGAGGAAAAGAGGACCTGTACTCTATTAGTTCTCCATTTTAAGGAATTGGAAAAAAAAGTATTTTTAGTACTCAGGGCTCCAGAATGAGAGCCAGCTTAACCATGACTTATTTTGGAGTTATTTTCTAGCATGGTACAGTAGATCTTTCACCTATCTCTATGGTATTTCTTCTAATATAGTTTCCTGTTGGGGTGTTTAAAACCACACAGTTAGCTCAGATAAATTAAATTAGTTTTGGTGTTAAGGTCAGTTGAGGTTCTGGTCCTTAGGGGTCAGTCAGGCCTTGTGCCTGGCTCTTTTTACCAGTTCAATCTGCGTGAGGACAAGGTCAGGTCTTGCTTGACCAGAGCTTCCCTTTGAAGTGTGAGGAGCTTCTTCTCTGTATTGACTTTCCTCCTTTGACTAGACACTGGCCAGAAGAAGTCCTCTAAAGTGAATCTCCAAGACCTCCCTGGCTCGGGATGACTATGACTCACTGCCATAGGACATGTAGACAGGTGCTCATCCAGGACACTAAGACTTAAGTTGACCTTAGAGGGTAAGGGCCAAAATATTGTCCCTTTAAATCTCTCTTGCCAAATCATATTGGAGCTTTAAGTACAGTTATTAAAACTCCAAGAGGATTAGTTGAATGCTTTCCTACATAACACATAAATAAAATTTGAACATTGACCTAAGCATTCTTAATAAATTCTTAATTGCTGTGGCAAAACACTCTGACTAATAATGAAAGCTCATGACAGGAGCCTGAAGGTAGTAACTGCAACAAAAGCCAGGAAGAGATTCTGCTTACTGGCTTGTGTTTCTGGCTCATGTTCAGCTTATTGTATATAATGTAGAAATATCTGGCCAAGGATGGCATTGTCCATAATGGGCTCAGGCCAGTCTGATGAAGGCAATTATTGAGGTTTCTTAGCCCAGGTATGTCAAGTTGGCATTAAAACTATCCAGTAAAGCACACAATCTGTTCTTTAACATAATCCAGGAAACAAACCCAATATAATAAAGAAGGTAAAAACAATACCTTCTAAAACTGTCTCAAATGAAGTCCATGTTATTTGTCTCCAGATTTTGAATTATAGCTTTGAGAAGGAAAAGGAGGGGGGCATTACCACACACCTACAGCAGGCAGGAAATGTTTAAATCAAGCTCACTAGAATTGGTTTCATTCAGATTGTTCTCATGTGGTTCCCAGAAGTGAAACCTAATTTTTCTTAAAAATATTAAAACCGAGGTGCAAAGAAGAAACTATGAATAAAAATCAAACTTTTTCTATTTATATTTTTATTGAATTTTTGTGCATTTCATACAATACGTTTTAGTCATATTTATACCTCCCCATCTGCACCCCCCCCTCTGCCACTGCAGCCTGCCCAGAGGATTTCACACATTCTATCTTACCTTGCTTATTAAGGCCTATTGAGTCAAGTTTGTGTACCCAGCTGTCTCTCAATGTGAGTTCATCCACTGGAGTATGTTTAGCCCATCCAGAGTCACTCCTTTAAAAACCAACTCTCCGAGACGCCATAACGCGCCAGGCCAGGATTGAAAGGTTATTCCTGGACAAACTGTCAGCCCATGAAAGGAAACAGCCAGAATTGACCAGAGTCCAAGTCAACAGCTCCAGAGAGAGTGGACTGTTTTACCTCTCATCCACCTGTGCCCCTTTTCTAAGCCTAGGGAACAACCTGCGGAAGAGGGGGCGTGGTAGAATGTAAGGGCTGCGATTGGGGTGAATGGTGAAACTACAGCAATGTAGTCTGGACACTCATTTGATCAACTTGATTGAACAAACAACCTGTCACCCCCCACTGGATGGTGGGGCTGTAGGTGTTTGGGCACAACAGCCTGCAGATAGGTTTTGCATGAAGGATGCTTGTACTCATGGATTATCACTTATAGCTAAAAATGAAAAAAAAAAAACTGAGAGAAAGATGCAGGGGACAGTTATGGCAAATGCATGATCGGGATGGGGTGGGGGGGGGGGGGAGGGAAGGGAAATAAGCCTGAACTGAATTGGAAAATGTATGAAATGCACAAAGCATCAATAAAAAACTAATTTAAAAAAAAATAAAATAAAAAATAAAACAAACAAAAACATAAAAAAATAAATAAATAAAACACAAAAATCAATAAAGTATCTTATTTAAAAACACTGTAATTGTGTTTTATACTTAAGTGAAATAGTTTGAATTAATTATGTTTGATCCATCTTTATATGATTATCGACCATTCAGATATAAAATGCTGTCCACATTCTTGATTAGTATTTCTGTACTGATGTCTAATTTTTTCTGTCTCATTCTATATTTGTAATAAACATTGGTGATGCTTTCTGTCAGAATTTTTCAAATGTTAAAAAAAAAAAAAAAAACTCCCTCATCCAGTAGTGATCACTGCCAATAGTCCTCAACCAAGACTGGGGCCTCTTGCCCATTTCCCCAGTTCTATGCTGGTTTTTATCTGATTGAGTTTGAATAGTTTTTTTTTTTTTTTTATGTGTATGAGTGCCCTGTCTGCATGTAAGTTTGTGCGCCTGTGTACTGCAATGCCACGGAGGTCAGAAGAGGGCATCAGACTCCCCTAGAACTGGAGTTAAAGACGGTTCTTAGCCACCATGTGGGTGTGGTAATCGAAGCTGAATCCTCTGCAAGAGCAGTTGGCACTCTTAACCACTGAGCCATCTCTCCAGCCCCAAGTTTGTATAAGTTTTATGCATGCTGTCACCTTCTGTAAGTTCATATGTGCAAGTTCCCAGGAGCCTGGAAGACTCTGTTTCCTTATGGTCATGCACCTCCTCCCTGGCTCTTACAACCTTTCCGCCCTACTAACAACTGAGATGCAAAGATATTATAGACAAAATCTATCTTTTTGACCATTCTCCCATATAAAATGTAAAGATCTAGTAAAAAAATATTAAAAGTAAAATGTGCCAAATATAACAGATATATAAAACATTTTTAGTATCTATGTGTAACTCAATATTTATATATGTCCTTTTTACCTGAGGTTGCAACAAGGTGTGTTGCATCCACAAGGGGATAAACTTGGGATTTTGGTTGTAAAATTAATTTTCATAGACTGTCCACATGTTGCATAGTACTAAGAATCTCCAGTTGTGGAACACAATTTCTTGTACATGCTATAAACACATTATAGAATTTTTAAAAGTGAACAGTACTTCATACACACATTGGAGAAAATACCATATATGTCCCTCAATGGTCTGATAGATTCTTAATATCCTGTAACTATATTACAGAGTTGTTAAAAGTATCATCCACATAGATACACACATTTATACAAGAAATTTCTATCCTACTCACATACCTTGCTGTCAGGCAAAAATGTTTCCATTTGGAGAAAACACCTTCAGAGATGTCATTTAAAGCATACAGCCCCAACTGCATTCCCAAGGCTGAGGTGGCTAATATAGTTTTCTTATCAGGCTGTCATTGACATCTTACACCTTTAGTTTCCATAACTAAAGTTACAATAATTAAAGACCGTTTCACCAAGGGAGAAACTAAAGACTGAAGTGTCGGGAAACATTCAGTCCTACCAAGGCAGTACAAAACCAAGACAATTCAGCAATGGACAATACCAAAAACATTTTAGGTTCCTTCATCAGAGGGAAGAAACTGCACTTTACAGTCATCCAGGGGAAGCGGTGTGCCACTGTTTAAGTGCCAGTGTATAAATGAATCTTTTTTTTTGGGGGGGGGTCTTTTTGAGACAGGGTCTTCCTGTAGCCCCAGCTGTCCTGGAACTTGCTCTGTAGACCAGGCTGGCCTTGAACTCACAAAGATCCACCTGCCTCTGCCTCCCAAGTGCTAGGACTAAAGGTGTGCACCACCACGCCCAGCATGAATAATTCTTAAATTGGTCAGAGGGAGGGTGGCACAGCTATCAAAAGCCTGACTAAGTAGGAGAAAAGAAAACAAATATCTGTTAGTGAAACCATAAGGGTTTAAAAATCAGGTCTTCACAAAGGAAATTAATTAAAATGTTTTTGTTTTCCTGCTGTGATTCTGCATTAAGCTCACATGAAAATCATGATGCTAGAGTTTGGAATGCAAATTAAATGTTTCAACCTCAAGCTGGGAATATTTTTTAAAATAAATACTATAATATAGGTATCAAGTTATTACCTCCCCACTTTCTGTTGAAAATTTTTTTATTAAATTGATAA
This sequence comes from Rhizomys pruinosus, assembly GCA_009823505.1. NCBI lineage: Eukaryota > Metazoa > Chordata > Mammalia > Rodentia > Spalacidae > Rhizomys > Rhizomys pruinosus. The sequence goes on from VZQC01011640.1 coordinate 2,997,484, forward strand.
AACTTCATTTCCATTGTATTCATAATGTTCTGTTATATATAACATTAAAACGTTCATTAAAGTCAAAAAAAAAAATAAATAAAAAATAAAAAAAAAATAAAAATCAGGTCTTCAGAGGTCTGGAAAACAGCTTGAAAGAAAACTGAAGTTAGAATACCTGCAACTTTAGAACAGTTTAATTTGGAGATTAAATCCAGTCTTAACAGATAACAAATAAAATCTTTATATAACCATCTTTAGGAATTTAGGAACTTAGGAACCCAGGTTCAAATTATGCCTTTGAAAAAGTTTAAGAGGCATACCAAATGTAAACTTAAATTTTGTGCACAATATATAATGATAGAACCTTGAAGTGGCCACTTGTAACAGAAACCAACACAGAAAAACACACATGACTTGAATCTCAGAAACATGGGAGAATGGTTAATACACAGACAACGTGGCAGACACATGACTTAATTGAACAACGAGAGATTCCTTTTTTTCTAAAATTTCATAGAATGACTTGAAGTCAAGGCACGGAAAGTTCTCAGTTTTCTGCTCTGCTGCACACCTTGGCTGTGCAGGGCTGTGGAACCATTAATTTTTCATTGTTCCATTCACACACAATCATTTAGAGTCTAAGACTTCTTTTAGCTAGCTCCTCAAATGCTGGGTCGATTTCACTAAATGCCTGTTCCACCTCAATTAACAGTCCTGTTAAGGGGAGACAGCTGCCTGGCATCTTACAACAATGGATCTTGTATTTCTGGGGGAAGGGAGCCATGGAAGTTCTGGGTGCTTGGAGCTTGCAGCACGGATGAACCCACTGAGCAGGGGGTACCCCAGGAGCCACATCCTATGCCTCTTTTCAGCATAGACGTATTTAGAGCAGTTGATTCCCTGATTCCCTCTTGGTAATTGGGGTGACCTCCTCAGAGGGTAATGTGATAAAAATAGGAGCTGGCTGGGCAGTTTAGGGTCAAGACCCCCCCACCAAGAGCCAGTTTCTTTCCCAGCTGAGAGCTGAAGACTTCCTGGATCTGCCAGTAAACTTATCCTTCTGGTTGCTCTGACTTGTGGCCCATGCATCCTTAACTCACTTGTCAGATTTATTAATCAGTAGGTAAATTCAATCAAATTCCATCTTGGAAACACCAACTGTGGTCAACTGTTATGAACTTCCTTCAAGGATTTGAAGACCTCACAAAGAGAGGGGGAAATGAGATAGAGGATTATAAAATCTTAGGGATAGTGTTCTCAGATACCATTAAGCCATTTTCCCTGAGTTTTTTTAGGAATGACTGGTTTCACTTGATTGGTAACTTTAACTGTAGTGTTAAATTCTGATTGGCTAGTGTACTTGATTGAGAACTTTTAACTGTGATGCTAAACTCTGATTGGTGGTTGTACTTATAAAAAGCCCTGTAACCCACACCTCATGGCCACACTCATCCTGAGTTGAGTGTCAGCCTGGTATAGTAATTAACTTAAACCTTCCTTTAAAACTCACACAAAAAAAAGGCAAGCTGAGCAGCGTTAATGTTATTATTTCTTTTTGTCTGACAGCAACTGTGCTGTTATAATGTGAATTCCTTAATGGGCTCTAAAATTAACTTACCACTTAGTTTCAGACTTTGAATTGTGGTGTATGGGTGGAGGGTATGTATTCATATTTTAGAGTAATATAAAATTAAAGAGGAAAAAATGTGAACTCCTAAACATATTTTGGAATTAACATACAGTTTATTTTCAGAGGTCATAATTTTGGTATATATATGCATATTTTGGAGCAATACAAATTGGAGGGAACAACAACAACAATAGGACTGGGTCAAAGAACTGACTGAAACAGTTAACTTTTGCCCCAAGCAATAAACCTCAGCAGAGAAAAACTTTTAAAAGCCTGAAAAAAAGATGCAGGACATGTATGGCAGAATGCATGAACTGGGGTGGGGTGGGGGGCATGGAAAGGGGAATGTGTCTAAATTGGACTGAGAAATGATGTATGAAATACACAAAACATCAATAAAAAATTTTATAAAAAAATGTATAGCATGGCTCACCATGATAAATTGCTTAGTAAAGTGGTACTCAAGGTTCAATTTTATAAATCCAGCATAACACTTCAAAGTGCACTTCCAGATGGGGTCAGTAAAGTGAACTGAGATCATAGACACTTAATCAGGAAGAAGAACCTTACCATTCACAGTTTCAAACCACAGTCTGTTTCATCTTGGTATTTGTGGCCAGAGAAGACATAGGATTCATAGCAAATTCTCTCTCAAAGTATCAAGACTTAGTTATTAGTTTATTAAAAGTTATATCCATTCATGTTCTTTTGAACAGGAGTAGTTTTAAACATGGAAATGTATAGTATGCTCTTACCAGTAGTGGACTCTCAAAACAATAATAACAATGGCAGACATCAAAGGTGATAAACAATGCAGGAAGATTAAAGGATGCATACCAAGGGACCCAGCAACAGGATGGGAGATAAAAGGAAAATATAGACCCAAATAGAGGCTCCATTCTCCCATGCAATGCAAGCTAAGCCAAAGAAGAAGAAGAGTGTAGATTAGTTTTAATTTATTTACTTATTTACTGGCTGTTTATTCTTTCTGGAAGTAACTTAAGACTTCAGATATGAATTGAGAAAGACATCAAAGTAAATTTTTTACAGGATTCAAACCGGTAAGGTGTAAAATTGAATTCAGAATAAGTTTAATTTAAAAATGCATATTATAAAACTAATCCATTTGTTTCTGAAAGTCCAAAGTTTGCCTGAGAGCTTTTCAATGATAAATTCTAAAAGAGTGCTATACTTATTTACATAACATTTCCATGTGTCCATAAGATAGAAACCATCCAACTGTTGAGCTCCAGGATGATTTTGGAGACAGAGTCAGAGAGGGAGATCCTCTGGAGTTCCTTGGGGAGGTGGGTTGGGGGCTTGTTCTTGTTTTTTGACTTCAGATAAAGATGTGAACCATCACGACCATCATGACCATGATAACTGGCTTGGTGGAGTCTTACAAAGCTCGCATCGTCAAGAGAATCCTTGCTAAAGCACAGACTAAGACCCATGTGTGAAACTCTCCCTTCTCTATCACATAGATTAATGGAAAGGGGCTAACTGAAAAAAAGCTATATTCCATTATATTTTTAAAAAACAAGTGCCTGGGAGACTGCTGATTTATAAAGTACTTGCTGTATAAGCCAGTATAAAGACCTGAGTTTTGATCTTCTGAACCCACCTACTTTAATCCAGGCACAGTAACATACATCTAAAATCCTAGCAATCGTACAGTGAGATTGCATGCAGAATCAGGAGAGTCCCCCAGACCAGCCAGCCTGGTCTACATGGCTGTGATGAGATCCTGTCTCAAAGAAGATGGAAGGCAAGGACTGGCACCCAAGATTGTTCTCCAACCTGTGCATGCACACCATGACAGGCACTCTCCTGAACTCTCATGTAAACACAAACATATTCACATGTGTGCTGCACACAATCCTCCATACACACAAAGATTATTAAACACACACACACACACACACACACACACACACACAGACACGTTTAAAATATAGTTTGTGGGAGAGGGTCTGAATGATAAGGAACTAGTACTCAGGAGTTCAGATACTCAAAGTAAAGACAGTTAGTTGGATGCTCTGTTTCCCAAGCTCCAGTTTCCAGAGTTACCACTGATCTTTCAGAAACATCTCAATGGCCTTCACTGAGCACCAGGTGAGCCGCATCTTTAATCCCAGTCCTCAGAAGACAGAGACAAGGGGTTCTCTGTCATTTCTAGGGCAGCCTGGCCTACACAGCAAGTTCCAGGGCAGCTGGGACTTCAGGGAGATCCTGTGTAAAAAAAAATCCCCAAATGGAAGAACACTTGATGGCTTGATGGAAAACTAAAAGTTCCATTCAGTTTCCAGTTTCTTGGGGTCTGGTTGGTTTTCTTAAGATGTAGAAGAACTTGGGCACTGTCAGCAGGCAGGGATGAGGGTGCAGCCAGCAGCAGAGAAGCCTTGGGAGCCTTTGTAAATGCCAGCCTGGAACTCAGGAAGGAGTTAAAGAAATCCCAAGTTTGTGCCTCAAAGTTTGAAATGGTGTATGGAAGCAGAGACATCCAGGGACCAAAGCAAGAGTAAGAGGAGAGGACAGGCCAACTTAGTCTGACACAGCTCTAATGAAGGAACAATAAGCTAAGAGGCAGATCATCCTCTTTCATTTTGCCTTTTACAGACATCTTTTTTTCCCAATATATATTTTTACTGTAATTTTTATTGAGCTTTTATACATTTCATACAATAGTTCTTAATCAAATTTAGACCCTCCTCCCCTATGCAGACCTCATGCATTCTGCCATACATGTGAGGTCCTAGCCAGTCTAGCATTTGTATCCAGGTGTCCTTCAGTGCAACTTTATCCACTGGAATCTTGTCAGCTATATAGAGATTATAAATACGGCATACTCTCCCTTACCCAGCAGTAATCAATCTCCAATATTTCCCAGCCTAGGAACGGCCTGCCACCCATTTCTCCTGCTCCACTCTAAGCCCTTGTCTGATTGAGTTAGCATGGGCCCTGCGCTGATGCCACCATTGCCACAGGTTCACATACATGTCATGTTTCCCCTGGTCTGAAAGCCTCTGCTTCCTTATGTTCATGAAGAAGTTCTGGGTCTTACAATCTTTCTGCCCTCTCTTCAGAAATGGCCCCTGCACTATGGGTGGGTGAGGTTTAATATAAGAGTCCTATCAAGGGACACACACTCTGCAGGCTGTTATTCTTTTTTTTTATTTTTTAATTGACTTTTAAATATATATTTTGTAAAAGATTATCAAACCTAGACCCATGTCCCCCACCCTATCCTCCCACCCTACCAGAGCTCATGCATTCTGCCAAACATGCTTTTCATCTCTTTCTCAGTCTTTTTCGATATTCTCCATGCGGAAGTTGACTGTTTTGAGCAGAAGTTCACTGTTACAGTCAGTTCTTCGATGTAGTCCTTTCTGTTGTTGTTGTTGTTGTTTCCAATATGCATCACTCCCAATTGCTTGGACAAAAGCTCAAGGGACCATGCACAAGAAATACTTACAACTAGGTAATTGGCAATAGCATCCACAGATGAGGGATACCATTCGTCGTTTGTTTTTCTGGGACTGTGTTACTTCACTCAGCATGATGTCTTCTAGCTCCAGCCATTTTCCTGTAAAGCTCATGATGTCATCTTTCTTTACTGCTGCATAGAGCTCCATTGTGTAGATGTAGCACATTTTCTCTATCCACTCGTCAGTTGAGGGGCACTTGGGTGGGTTCCAGCAGGCTGTTATTCTTTAAAACTTGGCCAGTTGTGACCTTCATTGTGCACTGCGTTCTTTTATATAAGGAAACTTCACTGGTGAGAGCGGAGGGATGTGCTGGTTTTCTCTCTAACCCTCATTCCATTTTGTCCCATGAATGGGACTAGAGAGTGTTAGTACTAAGTGAAATGACACAAATGCAGAAAACAAGTGATTTATGTTTTGCCTCATTTGTGGATTGCAGCATCAGTCTTTTATATGTGAGTCTATACCCTGATGTAACACCAGGAGCCAGGAAAATGGAAAGGAAACATGGGGGTAAAGGAAAAAGAAAGAACCCCAATGAGGGGGGTGGTACACAGAGAACAGATATTCCCAGGGGGGTGAAGGGGAAGAGTGTTTGGCTGGAGAGGAGGAGGAAGGGACATATATCTAGGGGGCCACATGGGGGGGGGACTCAAGAGAGCAGGGATGATGGGAGTCAGGTGTTAAAGGGGAGGTGGTGGTAATGGAGACGCTTGGACTGGGGAGGGAGGAGGGAGGCTGGATTGGAGGAAGAGAGAGTAGAACTGAATGGATCTTAGGGGAGTAGAGAATCCAGACGGAAATGGATTGCCTCTGAATCCTCTGAGACAGTCACACGGTGTGAACATCAGTGCATCTGTATTCCCGGTGGTTGTATGGCAAGGAACGCAGTGCCAGACAAGAGGGTTCTCCCTTTGAGTGGATGCTGAGAGCAGTCCAGGAAACTCCCAGAATAACACAGATTATCTCCCAGAGCTAGAAAACGAGGCCCTACTGCCGAAGACAGAGCAGAGTTTGGACGTAGGACTGGGAGCCGTGGAGTAGGAACTGACCTGGAATCTTTCCACCTGAAGCTCTCCTAGTGCTAGATAGCATGCAAGCTGCTAAGGGAAAATGGACTGCGATGGTCCAACCCAACCAGGAAGCCTAATAACCGTAATAACTGGTACAGCAAACTACCTCTAGTGGTGTGGGAGTGGCACTGTTATCTGGTGGTGGAGGGAGTGGTAATCGACAGCTATCTAATTGAACTTAAAGCCCTCTCAATGGGAGAAAAACGACAGGTGGCACTGTAAACACAGACAAATACACAAGGCTGAAGAGGACCTGGATCGTAGAGAAAACACTATCTCTGTCATATCTCTAGACAAATGAAATTTCTTACCATATGATAAATATGGATCCTTATATTTACAGACGTATTTACAACCAGATAATGGCAGAGCATCAGTTCTAACTGAGAAAATTAACAAGAATAAATGTCAGCATGGCAGGGTCATGGCAGTGTGTGGAAAGGGTTTTAAGTTTTTATCTTTGTAGATCTCCAGGTTATTGTCAAATCTTTACAAGACTTCTGTGTAAGATTTATATACAATCTTCTTTGCTAATTTAAATGCTGAATACAGACCCTTAACCACAAATAAAATGGGGCTACATATATTTATACTGCTACTCAAACTCTTGAAATCTGAATGAACAGGGAATAATTTATTTTAACTCCCTAGTCCCTCTACTGTCACCCTGGCTTTACTAATCTCTTCAGCCATTAGCTGCTTTTACCCCATGGTAAAAATATTCGTAACTCACATCTTTTGGACTGAAAGGCTAAGAAAGAAATGATCTTGCCTATGGCCCTATGATCTACTCCCCATTAAGATCAACATCAATCTTTATGTGATTGTGGGGAAGTCCAGACACTCTCTGATCAATGGCGCCTAGGTGGCTCTCACAGTAACAGCTCAGAACAGATGAGATCAAAGACAGAGTTCCTTCTGAGAGCCAAGTTTTAAAGTATAAGGAGAGATGATTGAGTAAGGTAGAAGAGCAGAGACTGTGGTCCAAAAGACTCTTTTGTTTTGTAATTTAAGTATCTTTCCCAATATTACAAGTCGTGTTTAGGAAATCAAACTTAAATGAAGAGGATTAGTTCACCCAGCAATTCAAAAGAGTCATTTCTTACCTTGCCATCTGGTATAAAGATATCGAAGTTTACAAATTAGAAGACTAAATCTGAAGTATTCTGGAAGTCAAAATCACTTGCAGGCCATTAAGGATGAATTGATTTTCTACCACAGCAGTAGCAAGCCAGGAGCAGTTTCTATTCCTTAGAGAACTTGTCTTGCCATCAAATTCTGGCACTAAAGATTAGGAAACTTAAGAAAGATTCAATAATTATAAGCTTCTAATTGCACACCTGGTTCTAATGAGATTAGGTGGTCATTCTGGGATGCTGAGCAAACATTTTGAAAAGGCCTTAACTGGAGTTTGCATAGAAGGAGGTTTGATCATGGTTTCAGTCTTGTTCCTACCAAAGAAAATATTCATTGCTGCATTTGGAAAACCATCTGAGCATAGTCGTGCTGAGTGTGCCTTTTTGTCAACAAAAGCTCCATCCATTGCAGGCAGCCATGTTTGGTCATCTACCAGGTTTCTCCAATGCCTCCTTTTCTGCGTTCTCTTTCAGATGATGTCTTCCAAGCTGTGAGTTTTCAACAAGATACTAAAAGTTTTTCTGTGAGGGGGAAAATGTGTACATAGCTGGCTAAGCTTAGGGCTGGCTAGGAAAACAAACTTAAGTAGATTTCTTCATTACAGGATTTCTCTAGAGCAGTTATCCCCTCATCAAAGACAATGCAACACTCAGCATCAGCCAAGCCCCTCCCCTCCTCAGAACTCTATTTTTATCATTCAGACTCAGTCCTGATAGAACACGAGAAAACCATCCTTAAAGAGATGGTTGTGCATGAGGAGGGAAGCTCAGAGAGAGGGATACGTCTCTGTTAGTGACTATACCACCTACAGAAGCCTCACCTCTCATCCTGTTCTACATGGTAGCCAGCCTCACACCCTGAGGATTGAGAACTCTGTGTCTCAGGGGTCAGTCCTGTCTTGTGCAGCTAGTGAGTATCAACTTTACCTTGTATACAATCTTAATGAGTAGATAAGATTGAAATTAGGTGTGCTGGCACACATATTTAGTCTCAGCATTCAGGTATCTCAGGCAGACAGGTCTTTCTGAGATTGGGGCCAGCCTGTTCTCTGTAGGCAATTCCAGGCCATCTGGGGATACAGGGAGACCCTGTCTCAAAAAAACTCAAGGCAGAAAAGCCTGCCACTTGTGCCTATTACAGAGTTCTGCAACTGGTCAAGTGCAAAGAATAAATATCTGTGAGGTACCCAGCCATAAGTGACAGACACATCAACAATGGAACCTCTACACTTAAGGCTCAGAGAGAACGTGAAGAACGTGAAGCAAAGGAAATAAAGATTCTTGTCTCAACTCTGATCAGAGAAGCTTCTTCATGCAACAGATGCTGATTAACACAGAAAGCTGAAAATGGTGAAAACACAGACAATAAGAGATTCCAAATGTGTCTCTCTGGATAAGATACCTATATCATAACTCTGCCATCCAGGGCTCAGAGACCACAGCAGAAGGGGGTAGGAATATTGGGAGAGCTAGACCTGGTGGGTGACCACAAGGAAACAGTTTCCCAGACAGCTGGGAACTTGCTCATACAAGCTTACAGCAATGGCAACAGCCTCCACAAGACCCACGGGTGCTCAAACTAGACAAAAGCCCACCATAGAACTGGGGGACTGGGTAAGAAGCTCCCACCTTAGCTGAGGAACTATTGGCAACTGATTCCTTCTGGGTGAAGGAGAGTTGGCCTGCCACATAGGATGAACAGACTCCATTGAATGCAACTCACACTCTGGCACATCTGGGGACACAAACTTGACTTCAAAGGCTACAACAAATAGGATAGAGTGCATGAAATCAGCCAGGTGAGCTACAAGGGTGTGCAGGCGGGGGAGGCGTCTAAATATGATTAAGATCTATTGAATGAAATGCACCAAAAGTCAAATATAATGGGGGGGGATTGCCATTTGCCCCTTTCTGACTTGAGAGGTTTGAGAAAGGGAGCAGCTACAAAGAACCTTATACTGCATGGCCCAGAGAATGAGAAACGACCCCCGAGTTATGAGACACAGTGATCCTTATTCCACAGGGAGGTACTGGAGAAGCAGAGTGAAGAAAGCAAGACAGCTTATTTTCCATCCTGGCAAAGCCGGGATCTGCCGGCATGCTCATAATTTGGCATGATACAGTGGCTTGTTGTACCTGATCTCAATTTCTTTCTCACATAAGCTAGTACTCCACAGAGTTAGAGTTGGTCCTGCTTGTGCAGCATAGTCCCTACCCCTTGGGGGTAGTTCCTCATCCTCTAGGGGTCTAGATATTTCTTCTTTCCTGATGTGTGACAGCCACTTGTCAACCCTAAGATAAGCTCAAAAGCACCCAGACAACAAGGCACCTGCTAGCTAGAGTAGACAGACACCTCTTGGGTCCTCTTATCTGGGATTCACTGATGAGTTCTGAATAAAGTTCAGGTGAAAAATGGACCATAATGATTTATTTCCTGAGAGAAGCAGATAGTCTGTCAGCTGCAGCCTGATTGAATTGAATAAGCATATCCTTAGATCATCAAGCAATTCACTCCACACTGGGGGACTTCAAATAGCCTGGAAGTCTTGCTTGCTGAAGGTGGAGCCAAGACTGTGAGTGAGAAGCTGCTAACCTCCTCCATCAAGTTGCTCTCTGACCTGTGCCAAGGAGCAGGCACCAAGATTCTCACATCCCTACCACGCTTTGGGTGGACATGACCAGATTGGATAAATCTCAACTAAAACCTGATCCACTAAAGATATATGTCACCCTGTAGCACCAGGAAATGAGATCCCAGGCAGACTAATAAGCTTGTGTGAAAATGTTCTGGAATTGTTTCTAACTCAGTGTTATTTTGTCCCTTTACTCTTTCTCTCTATTCACCTCAAATGGCGCTTCTTTGGGTTCAGGCCTAGTCAATTTACCTTCATTACCTCTGTCCCCAACAATCTATTCTTTTACTTGATCACACTTATCACACATAATTTAAAATTATATATTTCAGTATTATTTTTTTCTCTTATCTTTTGCAGTACAAATAGAAGTTAGTGCTATGTCTTTCTTGTATCCAAGGACTTGAAACTGACATTTAATAGAATTAATTCAAGTCAGATGATCAAGGAAGAGAAATTCACACTTTTAGCTTGCAAAAGTCTTAATTCTCAGCATGGGCTCTTCTTTGCAGCAATATCCAGTCTACAAAGGGAACTTAGGGCATCTTTTTCCAAAGCCTGTCTGAAATGATTAATAGGCTCTTGAACTTGGAGTTGAGGGGCTACCTCTTAATGTCCCCTGGGAAACTGCCTGTTTATAACTATACTACGAGTCATTTCTACTTACCTTCAATGACCCTAGGCTGGAATCTCACTGGTTTCCAGCAGTTAGAGAGAACTGGGTGTTAGGTTCATTTTGAGGGGAGATTTGGTGCAGAGAGGAGAAAATATCAGGACACCGATGAAAAGGAAGTCAGGGTTATTTGGGCATGGTGGCTGGCCTGTCTGTGTCGGGATTAGGATGACCAGCATTAGAATGTTCCCCAAATGGCAGTTTTTATATTCAGGCACACAGGAAGTGAGTTTTCAAGGAATGGGGGTGAGGAGATTGGGGAATGGGAATAGGTGGCTCTGCGGATGGTATCAGTAGGAGCATCTCGAGAGAAACTGAGGCTTGGTTCTGGTTTCAGAATTGCAGGATGTTGCAGCAACATTTTCGGGTTGCAGGAACACATTCCAGGATAGTTATTTCTTGGAACTTCTGCTTCATTTGGTCTTCTGAAGTCCCTGACTTAGGTGGGCTAAAAACCTAGCCATTCCTTTTCCAAATTCTATTTCGATGTGTCTGACACAACTCACAAAATTAATGCCCACGATTTTAGTTGGCAATAATTCTTGTAAACTTAATTAAATTAGTATCAAACTCTGATGAAATCCATGTTTTTCATAGTAAGAGAAACATCAAGAAAATAATTTGTAAATGAAGTAAAATTACCATTAACTCATTCCAATGATTTTCAAGGATTGAGGAAAACACAGGGTTGTGTCCTTAAACCAGTGAAAGCTGTAGAAATGTGTCAGCTTTCGTAGGTGCTATACCTTCTTCTAGGAACCCCTTACATATTTAGGAATGTTTGTGTTTTTGACAGAATTTGTACTTTTAATCTGGATGTTTGAAAATTCAGTGTGAAGCCGGGAATGGTAGGCAATACCTTTAATCCCAAGACTCAGGAGGCAGAGGCAGGGTGATCTCTGTGAGTGACCTGACATCTGGGGCTACAGAGAGACCAGGTCTAGAAATAAAGTAAAAAGAAAGAAAAAGAAAGAAAGCAAGAAATCAAGAAGTAAGAAGGCAAGAAAGCAAGAAAACAAGAAAGAAAGCAAGAAAGAAAGCAATAAAGAAAGGAAATGAGGGAGGGAGGAAGGAAGGTGGAAGGGGGAGAGGGAGGAAAGGAGAGGGAGGAAGAAAATTCAATGCAAAGATAAGTGGGGTTTATTATTGTTGTTTGTTTTTACAAATTGTTTGTTAAAAATAATAGTCAAAGAAATACAAGACATAGAAAGAAATTAGGGCTTGGTGAGTTTGAGAAAGGGCAATCTTGTTCAAAAGGTCAAAGAAATAGAAAGTAGACCAATAGAAATGGACACAGTTAGATCTGAAGACTAAGTTCTGGCAAGGAGACCACAGTTACCACTCTATACATTTCAAAGCAACTACAAGAGAGGATTCTAGAGTTTCTCAACCCCAACAAATGTAAATACCTGGGGTGACAAAGAGATAATTGCTTTGATTTATTTATGGTACAATATAAACAGACAGCAAAACATCATCTTGTATATGACTATCCCATACAATGATTATTGATTAATTTAAAATAAGATGAAACAAAAACAGGCCAATAGGATGCTGTGGTGGTTTGAATGAGTGTCCCCCATAGGCTTTCAGTATTCAGACATTTGTCTCCAGTTGGTGGCACTGTTCTTGGAGGTCTTAGAAGGTGTGGCCATGCTAGAGGAAGTACGTTATTGGGAGCAGGCTTAGTGAGTTTAACAAGCCTTGTGGTCTCCAGTTGCTCTCTCTGCTTCCTGGGCTCATTGTAAGATGTGACCCTCGGCTTGCTGCTCCAGCTCCAGCCACCATGCCTCCCGCCACAATGGACTTTAATTCCCTGAAACCGTCAATCGTAAGCTCAAATAAACTCTTCCTTTTATAAGTTCCTTTGGTCATGGTGTTTTATCCCAGAACAAAAAAGTGACTAGTACAGACGCATCCTTCAATTTTATAGGTTTTTCTAATATCCCAATCAAGCTGTATCATTAAGTGAATGAAATGAAGAATAAGTTCTTAAGACTTCCTGCACACAGCCCCCTCTGCCATGGTACTCCAAGGTGTACACTCTTATTCTATGTACTCAGTTAATTCAAACTTAGAGCATGGAGAGATGGCTTTCAGAGGTTAAGAGTACTTACTGCTTTTGCAGAGAACTAGCATGTGGTTTCCAGCACACACATCACATCTGTCTGTAACTCCAGATCCAGGGGGTCTGACACCATCTTCTGGCCTCTGAGAGCACCTGCACTCATGTGCACATATTCACATACAGACATACACAAAAATTGAAAAAAGTAAATATTTTTTTAAAAAGAAAAGAAAATTAAAGTTTAGATCAATTCAACTTATTTTGAATCATAAATAATTAATACCAAACAGTCATTTCTGGGAGATGGATCACTCTTCTGAGGGTTACATTGATTAGACAAATTCTCAGTAGGACCCTAATGTTTCATGATTGTAAGTACATAATTGTAGTTTTATAATTTTATGCAGAATGGAAATACATATCTAATTGCTGTGCAATGCTATTCAAACCATGAAATCATTTACTTTCTTTTATTATATTTACGGTCACTTTGCCTATTTTATAAGTCAACTTTTCCCTTGCAACTTTTAAAGAATTAACTTTTGAATTTTGGATTTCCAACTGCGATGGTTAATCCTGGGTGTCAACTTGACTGGAATAAGGAACAAATAACAGAAAAAGGGTCTTTTGATTGGACCGCCTCAACCCAGATGGCCCACCCCAAATGTGGGCGTTACCTTCTGCCGGCAGGCAGTATTTAAAGCCAAGGCAGAAGGAGCTGGTCCCTGTTCTCCTGCGGCTTGCCTCTCTCATCTGGTGAGTTTGTCTTGCTGCTGTGATCAACCTTTCGGATCCCAGCGTGTACTGAGACCGGCAGATCTCCTGGAACCCATTTGGGCCTTCAGCACTGGATTGGTACTACTGAGACATCCAGCCTTGCGGACTGAGCAGTTCCCTGGATTCTCCTCTCAGCCTTTCCAGTGTGGTGCAGCTACTGTTGGAATCCTTGAACTCTGTCACGTGAGCAAATCAATAAATTGTATATAGCTATATTTATATTCATCCTGTTGCTTCTGTTTCTTTAGAGAACCCTGACTAATACACCAACCTAATACTTTTAACTCTTTTAAAGAATCAGGGACATTTATAATGCGCCAAACACAGACATTTATTATAAAGTTAAATTGTAAATTCTCATAAAGTCCCAATCTAAGTTTTTTGTCTTTACAAAGGTGTTATTGTAACACAACTGGAAATTTGACACGCATTAGTTACAAAATCAACTTTTGTCTTCTGTGGTATATTGTAACATGGAATCAGGGCATTGGGAAAGAGGTCATCTATAGCACATGACCCTTAGGTGAGCCCTGAACTCAAGCATGGTATTATTAATGCAGATATTCAGGGGAGGCTTGAGGGAGTGATTCTTCTTCCGGTACTTTTGACCACTGATTTAACATGATATGTCTGTATATTTATGATTTAACCAATAAAAACTGGCTATTTATAGGGAAAGCATCTGTATCCAAGCAAATATGAAGCCCTTTGCCTCAACCTCGATCCTTTCTCCATTCACAGAGGCCTGCCTCTCAGCTTCACTGAAAATCCACTTCTCGAGAGATGGCCTAGCGATTGAGAATGCCGACCGCTCTTACAAAGGACCCAGGTTCGATCCCCAGCACCCATATGGTGGCCGAGAGCCGTCTGAAACTCCAATTCCAGGAGAACTCCAGTTCCAGGGGAATCCAATACCCTCTTCTGACCTCCGCTGCGTTGCACGACACGGGTGCATGCACTTGCATGCAGACAGTACATTCATACACATACAGAAATAAATAAAATTAATAAAAAAATTAAAAAATAAAAAAATTAAAAAAAAAGAAAATCCACTTCTCAGTTCTGATCCCTTTTGACCTTCACACACTGCACCATCCCTGCCTGTCCAGCAACACTGAATCTTTTTTTTTTTTTTTACCTGTAACACCACCTTGTAACATCGTAGGAGCCCCGGGGGAAACACTAATAGTGATGGAGGGTCTACCTATTCCCCTTGGAAGCAGATACCATCAATACCACTGGCCTCAATAGGCAATCCCTCTGCAGATTAGTAGGAAAAACTAGGGCTCATCACTTGACAGGGGTGATAATGGAGGACTTCTGAACTGAAACCTGGGCTCCTGCCACAGTAAGGAAGGAAAATTTATTCTGGAAACAGTTCCCAGAAGTAGAAAGAGAACTTGGTGATGCATGAAGGGTTTTTAGACTGCCGAATCAAGAAATATGACATGGAAATAGCATACAGTTTGTTCCCAAAGGATACAATGTTAATATAGGTGCAATGTAACAGGTTGGTGCAACTTAGCCTCAATTCCACTCTTAACTAGAGCTACAGGGGCATAGTTATTTAACTTTCTGCTTCCCCATTGATCAACATAATTATAACAAAATAAATACAGCTTATGAAAGATTATGTGCAAGAAAGTGTCCTTTTTTCTGCAATATCATTTCATCCGGTCTGATCACCCTTTGAGATAAAAATTCCACTAATCTTCCCAGTTCTCCAGGTAGAAATGGGTTTTCCAGCATATATAAAGACTTTGCTTAAGTCAGTAGTCATAGAAACTGGGTTTCCAGAAGCAGCTGGTGATGATGTCCTTGCATTTCTAGGAAGACGGTAGACAGGAAACAGCAGGGCAGTTGTGTAAAATTCACTAACGTAGAAGGAGTGATCATTGCCACGAACCATACACTGGCTTTCTGATGACGGCCCACTCTCTTTATGTCTCACACTACTCTAGACCCTTCTCAGCAGAGCGCTCCTGTGTAAGGGGCAGGGGAATGTAAATCTGAAACCTGTTCAGTAGTTTGCTTATCTTGTCCCTCAGCCAGTCCTGACACCTCTGGAGTGTTGTCATGGTTTGAATATGTGTGCATCTCTTTTGCTGTCACTTTCTCAAGTCATGAAGTTGAGCAAATCTAATACTGGCTTGCTCAGCTCCCAACAGACAAGTCCGACTTCTGTATAACAGACTTCAAGCAGAAAGGAAATAAGAATTTACTTCTTTCAAGGGTGTATAGCATGTACCTGTAATGATAGGAGGAGAGAAGGTGGCTTTGCAGACTCTGTCCTTAAACACAGTTACTGATCAGTAAGCAATTGCTTCAATTTTAGCATTGGGAATTTCTTTTTTTTCTTTTTTTTTTTTTTTTCTAAAAGAGCCTTTTGGTTTGAGCGGAAAGGTTACTGTGACTTATTTGTCCTTGGCCTTGTGGTGGCTCTCAGTCTTCTTGGGCAGCAGCACGGCCTGGATGTTGAGCAGGACGCTGCCCTGTGCGATGGTGACGCGGCCCAGCAGCTTGTTGAGCTCCTCATCGTTTGCGGATGGCCAGCTGCAGATGGCGCAGGATGATGCGTGTCTTCTTGTTGTCGCGGGCCGCGTTGCCCGCCAGCTCCAGGATCTCAGCAGTCAGGTACTCGAGCACGGCCGCCAAGTAGACCGGAGCGCCGGCGCCCACCCGCTGGGAGTAGTTGCCCTTGCGCAGGAGCCGGTGCACGCGGCCCACGGGGAACTGCAGGCCGGCCGAGAAGAGCGGGTCTTGGCCTTGGCGCGTGCTTTGCCGCCCTGTTTCCCGCGTCCAGACATAACGAAGGCTGGAACAGCAGTTGAGAATCTTAAAGTGAGCAAAAAGACGAGAGCTCGCCATTTATACTTTCCTCACGGCGCCAAAAGGCCACTCTGCGATTGGCTGAATTCCCTTTTCCTCTAGGCCAATGGGGCATACGCCTGTGCTCTCTTCATATTTTGATTGGACAGACCGCCTATGAGCCTCAACCAATCAGGAACGAAATTACATATCCTCATTTGCATAACGAACTATAACTAGAGCTAGGCCTCTCTGCTCAGCGCCTGTTTTGGTTTCCACTTTCTCACAATGCCAGAGCCCACGAAGTCTGCGCCTGCCCCGAAGAAGGGTTCCGAGAAGGCTGTGACCAAGGTGCAGAAGCGCAAGCGCAGCCGCAAGGAGAGCTATTCGGTGTATGTGTACAAGGTGCTGAAGCAGGTCCACCCCGACACAAGCATCTCGACCAAGGCCATGGGCATCATGAACTCGTTCCTCAGCGACATCTTCGAGCGCATTGCGGGCGAGGCGTCGCGCCTGGCACACTACAACAAGCGCTCGACCATCACGTCCCGGGAGATCCAGACAGCCGTGCGCTTACTGCTTCCTGGGGAGCTGGCCAAGCACTCTGTGTCGGAGGGCACCAAGGCGGTCACCAAGTACACCAGCTCCAAGTGAGAGGCCCGGCCCACCCTGAATCCAAAGGCTCTTTTCAGATAAGGGTCTGATGTTCAGCATTGGGAATTTCTAAGAACACCTAACCCTCCACAACATTTCTCCTGGACTCAAATAAAAGCTGTTACTTTTGTCACCCTCCAAAAGAAATTATTTATTTATACTTCAATATTGCCTTGTGTCAAAATATAGTAATGAATTTTAAAGAGAAAGTATCAGCCATGATTATTTTAATACAAAGTAGTTTTGTAGGGTTTTTTTTCAGTCTGAGAAAATTTTCTCCAAGGGTAATGGAAGTTTGTGATACAGCTCTAGTCAGAAGCTGAGAGGTAAGAGAGTATTTTACTTTACTCCTAAAAATAATTAAAATATGTGGGCTGAAGAGATGGCTCAGCAGTTAAGAACACCTGCTGCTCTTGCAGAGGACCCAGGTTAGGTTCCCAGCACCCACATCAGGTGACTCACAACTACTTATAATTCCAGTTCCAGGGGATCAGCCTTCCGGTGGCCTCTGTGGGCACCTGCAAACACATGTTCATACGAACAGTCATAGGGACATACACACAAATAAAAATCAATTAAAATTGCTACAGTTACTAAAGTAACAGTTAAATTACTGTTTTCCTTTTACAATGCTGCAAACTTGGCCCCCATCTAATGAGCAGATTTGACTATTAGGATTCTCAAAAGATTGTTAATGTTAGCCCTGGTGTTCCCATGGGAATGGAGTTATTTAAATGGGCAAATGATATCTCTGCAGACAGGCAAGTCCTGGTTTGGGGAAAGTGAAGGGGGGGGTACAATGTGGCATATCATAGCCATTGGAGGCTAGCCAGTCATTAGTTCTTCATACCTCAGGAATGAGAAAGTGAGTCTTTCTTGGTTTTGATGCTGGTTCACAGAATGAAAGAATGACAATATTGTTTGGTTCCTCTGACTCTAATGTGTTCATTTCTGAGCTGGGACATTACATAATCCCTGTGGAAAAACAACAGCCATCACTTCATAATAAGAGCATTTTAATTTCATAATAAGAGCTCTGGTTACTTAAGAGTAGTAAAACTGAGGCAGTATATTTTCTGTCCTTAGAATGGCAGATGATGCACTGAGGATGAAACATTTTATGAACCCTGAATGAGTGATCCTTCCTCATTGTGGTGTGCGTGTGTATGTTTGTGTGTGCATGTGTGTGTATTTGTGTGTGTATGAGTGAAAGAGAAAGAGAAAGAGAGAAAGAGAGAGAGAGAGAGAGAGAGAGAGAGAGAGAGAGAGGTGGAGGGGTCTCCCTATGGCCTTCAGCTTGCCTAGACTTCATTATGTGGACCAGGTTGGCCTTGATCTCACAGAGATCTACCTGCCTCTGCCTCCCATACCCTGTTATTCCTCACTATTTGTAACTAGAAGGAAGGCACTTACCTTCCATCTACATATTATCTTTCCTTCTGTCTTTTTCTCAACAAAAACCATGCATGGGTTCATATCTATATTTATAACCTGCTTAAAGCTTATCAGAAGTGGGGGCTGGAGAGATAGCTCAGCAGTTAAGAGCACTGGCTGTTCTTACAGAGGACCTGAGTTCTATATCCAGCACCCACAAGGTGGCTAAGAACCATCCTTAATTCCAGTTCCTCTCTTCCAGTAATAAATATCAATAATGTTAAAGGAGATGTGGCAGTGAGCACCAGTAATTCCTATGCTATATTTTTTTGCTAACACTGTCAAGACACTCAACTGGAGACTGAGAGCTCATAATTTTGCCAGGATGTGATCTATCTGCTGTTCATATTTCCCAGGCAGAAACCACAGATAGACTGTTAAGCTCTGAGAACCCAATGCTTATTAGGAGCGATCTTGTGCAGTCTCTTCCCTGGGAAGCAGGAGAGGCTGCAGTGCAGTACAGGAGCCATGAAGCCATCTAGCTCTCTTCCCTGAGTAAGAGCTCTGTGTGAACTTGAAGGACTGATTTCAATGCCAACATGTGAGGAAGTCTGTCCACTTAAAATGATGGACTGTAATTCCTACATTGTGATTGCTGCTAGTAGTTTAAGAATTGTCTCTACTTGGGGCTGGAGAGGTGCTCAGTGGTTAAGAGCACTGACTGCTCTTGCAGAGGATCCAGGTTTGATTCCCAGCACCCACATAGTGGCTAACAACCTCTTCTGATCTTTATGTCATTGCATGACACAAGTGCACTCACATACATGCATGCAATATGCTCATACATGGAAAATAAAAATAATAAATAAAATTAAAAGAATGGTCTCTACTCATATTTGTGATTGTGTGTTAAATTTGATTTTAGGATAAGAGAATTATTCAGAATGATTGATAGTAATGAATCACATATATTTCCTTATCATTTAATACACAGCCTTGAATGTCTATACTATTATTTTCAGTGACTTGATTCCTTTTGTTGTGGACACAAACAATTTTACTCATGAACTTCTGGTTCCAACACATTGCAATTCAGTGATGTTGGTAGGTTATTATCAGGTAAGACTTTGCAGTACTTAACTCTTCCTATACAATGTATATCTATACCTATAGTTGAATGGAAATAGTCCAGGCGGTTCTGAAATTTAGCTTTAGGAAAACCTTAGATATCACCTGTTGGAAATTCAAATCCTCATTTAAGTGTGAGGGGATGAAAGCCCAGAGACACAGAGTATGTTGCCTAATATCATTTAGTAAATTAACAGAAGTCCCAGGATTAAAATCATTAACGTGTACATTAGACACACACTGTGAGATAGGCATCTTCTGGGAATGACCAGGTAATGTAGTCTCTGTGAACTATTATAGGAAGGGCTGCAGGCATCCTCATTCTGAAGATGAGGTGACCAATACATGAAGTAATTGTCTCCAGCCATCTAACTAGTAAGACTGAGGAGGGGGACTCAAGGGATCTGTCCCCAGGATTGTTGTAGCCTAATCTTGAAGACTCTGACTTCAAGTCCAGTGTCCTTCTTCTATGTTTCATGGACTTGGAAACTTATTTGAAGCATGCTCATAGTCCTTTTCAAAAAATAAAATATTTTTTATTATTTTTATTTTATGTATGCAAGTGTATTGCCTCCTTTTCAAAAGTAAATCTTTAGCTGGGTATGGTGGTACAAGCCTTTAATCCTAGCACTTGGGATGCAGAGGCAGGTGAATGTCTGTGAGTTCAAGCCCAGTTTTGTCTACAGAGTGAGTTCCAGGACAGCTGGATCTACAGAGATACCTGACTCAAAAAGACCAATAAATAAATAAATAAATAAATAAATAAATAAATAAATAAAATAAAACTTCAAAACACTATTGCAGCAAACTAGTCAACTGGGGATTGTTAGAGATAAAATCTGATGGCTCATTTTCAAAGGTGCCTTGAGCCATCATAGGTCCAACTACAAATGAATAGAAAATGTGAGATCTCTCCTAGTGTCTGCTAGCTGTGTGTCCCCCTTGTTCAAACTTTGCAAAGCCCCATCTTCCCACAACTACATCTTAAATTAGAAAATTACAAATAGCTAAGCTTGTTTGCAAAGCAATTCATCTGATAAGCTTCATAGTATTTTATTCATTATTTTTATTTTATGTGTATAAGCATATTGCCTGCATGTATGCTAGTGCACCTATGTCATGCAATGCCGTGGAGTTCAGAAGAGGGCATCTGACTCCCCTGGAACTGGAGCTAAGGATGGTTCTTAGCCACCTTGTGGGTGCTGGGAATCAAACCCACATCTTCTGTAAGAGCAGCCAGTGCTCTTAACTGCTGAGCCATCTCTCCAGCCCCCACATCTGATAAGCTTTAAACAGGTTATAAATATAGATATGAACCCATGAATAGTTTTTGTTGAGAAAAATACAAATGTATGTGACAGAAGGAAAGATAATATGTAGATGGCAAGTAATATTGTGCCTTTCTTCTAGTTACAAATAGTAAGGGATAACAGGGTATGGGAGGAAGAGGCAGGTAGATCTCTGTGAGATCAAGGCCAACCTGGTCTACATAGTGAATTCTAGGCAAGACTGATGTGTCAACAGTGTCTCTTTTCTCATAAGCATGAGAGTCAGTGTTTCCATTGTAGGCATTCAACAGTCATGTGATTTGGACAAAGGATTCAGATTTGCTAAGATTTCTAAAGACCAAATCTCTCTCTCTCTTTCTCTCTCTCTCTCTCTCTCTCTCTCTCTCTCTCTCTCTCACACACACACACACACACACTCCAGATATCTTACACAGCAAAAGTGGGAGACATTTCCATGCTAGAATATGATTTTGCCATCCTCAGAACCAAACAGAAATATTTAGTCAAGAGCTAAAGCTTCATTTGCATGTTAGTACTTATACTAAGCCCTTGCCTGAGGCACACTGCTCACCTAAGAGGTGCAGAGTGATGGTTTGCTGAGTGTTGTCCTGATTGGCAAGATGACAGGTCTCCCTTCCCTGGTTAACAATATAGACAGCACATTGTGGGGACGGGAAGTCCATTCTTCTGACTCAGAAAGCTCGAGGTATTTCCCCTCTAGATTTCTCTTCCACTCTGAGCAGCTGCCAATTCCCTGGACTCCTGAATGTTTGTCCGACCCCATGTGCTCACCCTCCCAGGTGTGTGCAGGACCTGTTCTTCTAAGACAGGGACCACTTTACTCAGCCCTTATGTTTTCTCTTATTTTTTAGTTCTCCTTCCTTTTACATTATATTACTTCTGATTATTAAATCTATGACTAGAGAGACTGAGAAGTGTAGTGACCTTGACAGTGTGCATGTGACTCTTTCTGTATTCATTGACCACCCACCTCCCACACGCTTAGGAAATTAAAAATAAAGGTGCTACCTTACCTTGAAATTCCTACAAAAGGTATATAAAGAAAATATAGGTTGGAAATGTCTAAACTCATAATAAAAACGTTAATGCCACACTGTGAGTCACCGGGGCTCTTACCTAGAGATATTTTATACACGAATCACAACCACCTAACCTCACACCAATGCTAACCTGAATTTTCCAAATTATTTTACAATACCTTCCTATGGGGCTGAAGAGATGGCTCAGTGATTAATAACACTGGTTGCTCTTTGAGGACCCAGGTTCAGTTCTCAGCACCCATAGGGCAGTTAACATCTGTGGTTAACTCCAGTTCCAGAGGATTCAATGCCCTCTTCTGGCCCCTTCACGCATTGCATGAATGGTTGCACTTCCATGCATGCAAACAAAACATTCATACAACTAAAATAAAAATAAATAAAAAATAACTTTAAATACTGTACTATGGAAAACTAACATACCTTCAGTATTTTTCTGCTTTGATATGAAAGCAATAATATTCAGAGAGCATATTACTGCTTCTTCCTATCAGAACACTTGTTTCCAGTCTTCTCATTATAAAACATGAAGACTCTAATTCACATCATGCTGCAACAATAAAGTTCTATAGAAACTAAAGGGAAATACATCTTCAGTGTGATTCCATCATCCCTTATTAATACTATAATTGAGGGCTATAAATCTGCTTCTTATACAATTCATGCAATAAAATACTTAATGGATTGTGAATGACATGTTATAAAACTAGGCAATAAGTGTTGCGATTTATATTTAAATGTGCTTCAGACATAAATAAGCGCTCTATAAATAGTAGGCTTCCTCATGTCAAAAGATATAACCTTCCATTTACTTCCAGCAGACTTGAGAAGAGCGTCATTAGAGAGTGTTGCTGTCACCAAATTGTCACTGTAGCTTGAATGAGGTGGGATGTTGCCTTTTTCTCACGGATAAGATAGCTTATGAATATCAAAGTGCACAAGAGCTCTACAAACAGAGAAGGGCTCCATAAAGATGGTCACCCCCGGGCAATGGCAGAATGTTCTTACCTGCTCAGAACCAGAGTGTTGGATATTAATGCAGCAGCGGCTTGGTGCAGATGAAGGCACGATGGAAAGGTGGGAGGTGGTGGCGACCATGTACCTGGATCAAGAGAACCTCTAAGCCTTTCTGTCCTCTTGGAATGGACTTACCATCCCCACAATGTGCTGTCTACTATTGTTAACCAGGGAAGGAAGATCCGTCATCTTGCCAATCAGGACAGCACTCAGCAACCACCACTCTGCACCTCTTAGGTAAGCAGTGTGCCTCAGGCAAGGACTTAGTATAAGTACTAACATGCAAATGAAGCTTTAGCTCTTGACTAAATATTTCTGTTTGGTTCTGAGGATGACAAAATCATATTCTAGCATGGAGATGTCTCCCACTTCTGTTGAGTAAGATATCTGGCATGTGTGTGTGTGTGTGTGTGTGTGTGTGTGTGTGTGTGTGAGAGAGAGAGAGAGAGAGAGAGAGAGAGAGAGAGAGAGAGAGATTTGGTCTTTAGAAATCTTAGCAAATCTGAATCCTTTGTCCAAGTCACATGACTGTTGACTGCCTGCAGTGGAAGCAAAGATTCACATGCTTATGAGAAAAGACACTGTTGACACATCAGTCCTCCATCCTTGAGAACTGAAAGGAGCCAAGACTATCTAAAGAAGCCCTGTGCTACCAAGGTTTTGCTAAATCATCTTCTCATGGGTGATGTAAATTAAGTCCACTCCTCCTCCCAAGGCATAATTCCAGTTCTCATAGGGTAACCAGTGAGTTTGTGGGCTTACTTACAGAGCAATGGGTGAAGGGTTATTTACAGGAGTGTGGGTGCTCCCCCTAAGGCCACAAGGGAAAGTCTTCACACAGCATGGATGATGGCTTTCACATAGCCACATAAATTGAGCCCCCTCTTAGTCTTTCCCAGCCTGTGCACTCTAGCCCTTAGCTCATATGCAGTTAGGGCTGACTTGCCCACCACAGATTCAGAGCTGTAGGACGCTGCTCAGTGAGAGCCCCCCTGACCCCCTTCTGTGCTGGGGTATGAACACTCAGTGAGCCCGGCTGTGAAGTCTGTCATGTGGGCACAGCCGAGCTCAGATATGGTGTCTATCTGATCCAGAGGAGAGCTCCATAGGACCCATGGCCAGCAAGGCTGAAGCTGAGCCTGAAATCTGATTCTACATTAATGCCACTTGGTGTATGTGGACAGCCACACCAGATTTTCATTTCTTAGGAGGCAGGAAAAAATAGACAGCCAATGCACTGATTCATAACACCAATTCTAATGTTAATATACCATGCCTCACTCCTGCCCACATCATATCTCTTTCTCAGTTGGCTGGCCCCTCCCACCTCCCCTCTATCCTGAATAGAAATTAATCACTTTGGAAGGGGCATAGATTATAGGTTATTTTCTTTCCATTTCCTGGAGTGGAGCTAAAACTATCTATCTCTGCCAACATTTTAGGTGACTTATTTCTCAAAATGTAGCTGGTTATCTGTAAGGAGGGTCACTAATGCACAGCCACGGATGGCCACCGTCCTGCTGGATGACTGGGCCCCAATAATGCTCCCTTCCCTCTCCTAGGTGATTTCTTCTTATGCTTCATTTATTGAGCACTACTGTATACCAGCTATGGACTAGGACTCAGAGGGAAATATTTTCTCCAAACTTTAAAATAGTTTTATTTATTCATTGACAATTTCATGCATGTACCCATAGACATTATCATAGTCACTCCTGATACCCCCTCTTGCCCTTCCCACTCCCTATGAACCCCTTTCCTTCCCACCCAACCCCCCTTCTACTTTCATGACATTCTTAGTGATCTGTGTTTAATTTAGGTCGTGAACATGGGGTTATTTACAGGAACAGGAACAGCTCACCAGGGACTGCACCCCTGCAGAACATGACTCCCTATCTCCCAGCAATGATGAACTGCTGTTCTAGTTTACTTCTCTGTTGCTGGGATTAAGTATTGAGCAAAGACAACTGGAGAAGGAAAGGCTTTATTTGGCTCACAGCTCACAGTTAATCATCAAGGGAAGCCAAGGCAGGAAACTCAATGCAGGAACTGAAGCACAGACCACAGCACAGTGGAACACTGATTACTGGCTTGCTCCTCTGGCCTGTGCTCAGTCTTTTTAGTCATCTCAAGACCAGTTGCCCATGGGTGGCACCACCCACAATGGGCTGGGCCCTCCTCCATTAACCAGCAGTTAAGAAAATGCCTCACAGACACCGCCAGAAGCCAATCTGATGAAGATAATTCCTCAACTGAGGTGTGTCAAGTGGACAACGGCAGCTATCAGCGCAACTGCCAAAAGCCCCTTTCCTAGCATGGGACTTTGTGAGCAGAAGGGAATTTTTTTGTAAAGTGTATTAGAGATGGCTTGTGTTAAGTTCAGGCATGGAAACATGTACTGAATAGCATTACTGTGTTCTAATTTAGAACATATGATCAGTAAATGAGAATTGTCATCTGTTTAATCCATTACTTTTATCCTAGGCTTGTAGAAGAGCAACAGACATTTAATGGGGCATTAATGATGCAATAGTATTAACTAATTAAATAAATAAATAAATAAATAAATAAATAAATAAATAAATAAGTACCTGGATTAATTTATCCTCAAAGCTCCTATATGAAGACTCAGTACTGACCTCCTAAACCCAAATTAATGAAACTTGATATAATTATCCCAGTATAATTGCTTACATCACCATGATTGTTCTTAAATATAGATACTAATGGTGGGGGCTGGAGAGATGGCCTAGCAGTTAAGAGCACTGACTGCTCTTGCAGAGGACAGGGGTTCGATCCCCAGCAACCACATGGCAGCTGAGAACTGTCTGTAACTCCAATTCCAGGAGAACTGCAGTTCCAGGGGAATCCAACACCCTCTTCTGACCTCCGCAGCATTGCATGACATGGGTGCACAAACCTACATGCGGACAGTACATTCATACACATCAAAAATAAATTTAAAAAATAAAAATATAGATACTGGTTATATGTTCCATATAATAATGATATCCTCAGTTTTCTGCCTATAAATTGGAATTACAACTTATAATAATAATTTGCAGAAAAAAAAAGATAAAGATTGTAGAGGGCGTGGCAGAAGCCAAGCACTTCGAATAATTAAAACTCGGCTTTGTTTCCTGCTCTTACTTCCTGTTTATCCTAAAGACTTTTCTACCTTTGTTCTTTCAGTTTTTTCCTCTGGATCATTCTTTGTTTTATAGTTTCCCTTTCCTCTAGCAAGGGTACTGCACTAAATGGCTTAGTTTTTATTTTATTTTATTTTTGCTTTTTTATTTTATGTATGTAAGTGTATTGCCTATATCAGTGTTAATGGACCATCTATGTCATGCAAAAGCCATGGAGGTCAGCAGAGGGCTTACAAGGGATTCCCTTGGAACTGGAGTTATGGATGGTTGTTATCTGCCATGTGGGTGCTGGGAATCAAACCCAGGTCCTCTGCAAAGCCAGCCAGTGCTGGTAATCACTCTTCTGCCCCCAAGAGTTTTTTTAATTTTACACACATTTTATTTTTAATTATTGTTAATTAGAATCAACTAAAAACTCCCCTCTACAAGGTAATAATTATTGGATGGTACATCCATGGAATTCTATTCACCAGTAAAAAGGGAGTTACCATTAGATACAAAAACATAAAACTTGGTTGGAACTTAAAATCATTTTCTTGACATAGAAGCAAATTCAAAAGTTTACATACTATATGATTCCATTTACATAACTCTTAAATGACAAAAACATAGAGATGATGAATACATCTGTGGTTATCAAAATGTGATGGGATTGGTAGAGAGGTATGAATATACCAGAGGAAATACTCGGGAGACCTTTGAATTGGTACAATAGCTAGTCTGCTAGATAGCTTAACTTTAAAAAATTATTAAACTTGCTATGTAATGCAGAAAAGTAAAGTAACACTATTTCTTTACCTGCATACAATCCTACTATCAAAATGTAAAACCCTAAACCTGTTTTGAAATTAACCTAGTGTTTATTTTCAGATGTGATAATTTTGGTATATCTGTGGCATCCATATAGACATATTTTGGAAAGATACAAATTGGAAGGAACAACAACAACAGCAACAAAAAAAAAAAATAAAAAAAATAAAGACTGGGTCAAGGAACTGAATGAAACTGATGCCCAAAACAGTAAACTTCAGCATCAAAAAATTTTAAAAAGACTGAGAAAAAGATGAAAGGCATGTATGGCAGAATGCATGAGCTCCGGAAGGGAGGGGGCAAGGAAAGGGAATCGGATCTAAACTTGATTATGAAATGTTGTATGAAATATACAAAACTTCAATAAAAATTAATAGATAGAAATGAAGTTTCCTTCCGCTGCCCCGGTCTACCTTTGTGTGCACATCCCTGCCCCCCGGCCTTTGCTAGAGGAAATGGGCAGACCCATCCAAGAGGATCACACACTGTGTTCCTAAGACCTTGGAAAAAAGAGTCTGAGATGTTAATACCAAAATTGGTTCTTTGCAGGGAATTATCCTTCTCCAAGCAATGATGTCATAGGTTCCAACTGACTTTCTCCCAAAGAAGAATTCCACATCTCCACATTTTCTTTTTTTTTTTGAGTGAGTAATTTTTATTTATGTTTTATGTATTTCATATATATCATTTTTGATTTCTGTTCAGGCATATTCCCCTATCCCTTACCCCCACCCCACCCAAACCATCCCAGATCATGTATTCTGTCATAACTGTCCTGCATCTTTCTCTGAGTCTTTTTTTATGCTTAGTAATTCACATTTTCCTCCATTAATTTCATATTAGTCTAAAATATGGATACATACTCTCATATACAGTAATTACAGAGTCTGAAAATAATTGGTGGGTGGATTCTAGAGCCCATTGAGGGATTCACATTATAACAACCTAGTTGCTTTCAGATAAACCAAAAGTATAACCATACTGTCATTAAGCTTGCTTTTCAGCTGGGGGATTTGGTGTTAGCATCCACAAATGAGGGAAACCATTCTCCATTTGTCTTTCTGGGATGCTCCATCCATTTACCTGCAAAATTCATAATGCCATCCTTCTTTACTGCTGAATAGTACTCCATTGTGTAGATGTACCACAGTTTTGTCATCCACTCATCTGTCGAGGGGCAAATGGGTTGGTTCCAGCTCTTCACTATTGTGAAGAGAGCTGCAATAAACATGGATGTGCATATATATTTTCTGTAGGATGAGGCTTTGGGGTATATACCCAGGAGAGGTATGATTGGGTCATGTGGTAAGCTCATTCTGAGTCTTTTAAGGGTTCTCCACACTGCTTTCCATAGTGGTTGTACAAGTTTACATTCCCACCAGCAGTGGACGAGTGTTCCCCTTTCCCCACAACCCCTCCAGCATCTGTTGTCTTTTGTTTTCTTGATCTTAGCTAGCCATACTGGAGTGAGATGATATCTAAGAGTGGTTTTATCTTGCATTTCCTTAATTATTAATGATGTTGAACACTTTTTAAGATGTTTCTCAGCCATCTTTAATTCCTCACTGGTGAAGACTCCATTCAGCTCTTTACTCCATCTTTTGAGTAGGTCATTTGTCTTACTTCTTTGTTTTTTGAGTAGTTTATATATTCTTGATGTTAATGCTCTGTCAGATGTATCACTGGTGAAGGTTTACTCCCACTCTGTGGGTTTTCTCTTCACCTCCTTGATTGTTTCTTTCATTGTACAGAAGCTTTTGAGTTTTATGAGGTCCCATTTTTCAACTGTTGACCTTACTTCCCATGCAGTTGCTGTCTGGTTTAGAAAGCCTCTTCCTTCACCTATGTCTTGCAGGTTGTTGCCAACTTTTTCTTTTATCATCTTCAGGGTTTCAGGCTTGACATTGAGATCTTTGATCCACTTGGAGTAGATTTTTGTACAGGGTGAGAGGTAGGGGTTTAATTTTGTTCTTCTACAAATGATGATCTAGTTTTGCCAACACCATTTGCTGAAGATGCTATCTTTCCTCCATTGAGCTTTTTTGTCCCCTTTGTCAAATACAAATATAAGTTTGGATCTTCAATTTTGTTCCATTGGTCAATGGTTCTGTTTGTTTGTTTGTTTGTTTGTTTGTTTGTTTGTTTGTTTTGGGTTTTTTTTTTCACCAATACCAGGCTGTCTTTATGACTATAGCCCTGTAATATAGCTTGAAGTCTGGTAATTTAATCCCCCTAGTATTGCACTTTTCACTCAGGGTTGCTTTAGCTATTAGGGGATCTTTTGTTTTTCCATATGAATTTAAGGATTTTTTTTTCTAAGTCTATGAAAAAGCTCATGGACATAAACAAATGAAATGTGAACTCAAGTCCAGCCTGATCAACAGAGTGAGTTCCAGGACAGCTGGGGCTACAGGGAGACCCTGTCTTGAAAAGACCAAAAAAAAAGATCCTCAAGTCATTAGATTTCCCAAGGTTGCTAAGCCATTATAAAATAATGACCACTGAGTTTTCTGTCTCTTACTTCTCTTTAATTGTTCTGGGGCCCTTTGTCTCCATCATCCTAAAAAATTGAAGTGGACTCTCTTGAGTTTCTCTCCTCTTTACTCATTTTTTCCCTCTCCTCCACTGATTTTGTTTTTCAATACAGTTCCCACTTTTTCATCTAATTTTAAAAACTAATCTTTCTGCAATAGGGGTTTTCTGTTCCCAGGTTTGGACAGGTGGCCTTTTTAAGGTTTCCTGCCCATGGACCAACAGTCAGTCTGAGGTAGTTAATTTGTTTGCTGACATGATGTACAGATCAGTTCTTCATTTTTTCCATGATTCTCTTCTGTTTGGGGCATTCATCTTTAATTCTCAGCGTTGTGCTACAAAAAAAAAAAAATTGTTCAAGAGAGATACCCTGAGCGCTCAGTAGAGCAGCTCCTGAAAGCTAAGAGTATTTTTAAATAGTCACAGTGCCAGGTATAGGACACCTCTTTATGAGGTGCTGGTCAGGGAGGCTCCAGAGGTCCCCAACACAATACAGGCCCTGCCATTTTTCTTGGTTGGCCATCAGGACTAGTTGGTAAGACTCTACTGCCAAAAATACTACACACCTTGATGAAAAATATAGAGAAATCAACCTAGAACTGATCTGGAAGCTTCCGCCCTACAGCCTAGCTTTCAAATCCTTAGAAGGTGCCATGTGGGCTGCCGAGGGGAGAGGGTATCAATAGTCTTGTCCAGTTGTGAAAACTACAAATTACAATATCAACTTGCCAGGCACTACGTACCCACGAGTACAAAAGTGGTACAGCAGTTACAAGAGTATCCAACCAATATAGGACTAGAATCTAGGTCAACACCACAAGAAGGAACTCATGTCTGGTATTGCAAACCCAATCAAATCTCATGGCTGAGGAAGCCTTCGGCTGTAGGAGTGAACTCACTACTATTGCTTTGATAATGGTCATGAGGCACCAAGCTGCCTTCTAACTATTTATGTTAATATGGATAAAAAATGTAACTCTCAGTTGTAATCAGAGAAGCCTCACTTTGCAATGAATCACATTGAATGCAGAGATTTATGACTACTCAAAGTTCTGAGAATAAGTAATAGTTGAGTGCTTAGCCCTAAACAGGACATTTTATCACACCCTCTAAGGCAGGTGATAAAAGAATATAAGAGCCAGAAGACAGGAGAAAGGCTGTCAAATGTGGTCTTCTGAGCAGGGCACACCAACCATTGTAGTCACAAATCCACAGCAGTTATGCTTCTGGCAATGGGCCTGCACAGGAAAGACTAGGCCTGTCAACTGTCAGTCATCAGTCAGGGAAGCCTCTATCACTCCCTACAAAACTGCTGCCTACCAGTGGAGTCTAAGAGAAGAGTAGTTATTATGTTCAGTTATGCACCCGCTGACCAAACCCACCGGGCTCCTGTGGATTGCCCCAAACTCATGGTCACAACGACTACCTTGATTAAACTCATTGGGCCCCAAAACGAAAAGGAAAGGCATGCATGTGGGAAAGGGAATGGAGGACAATTCAGTGGAAGCAAGATGAGCAGTTGGGAGAGATTGCAAGGGTCAGAACGTACTGTATACGTGTATGAAATTGTCAAAGAACAAATTCAATGAAAGTTATTTCAAAAAATATCCCACAATCTCGAGTTCCCACTCCTTTTCTTTCATCTAAAATACATTTTTCAGGCTTTATATTAGTAAAAGATGTCAGTTGATTGAACCTAATGGCTCTGCTCCTCATAGGGGAACTTGGAAAAACTCCCATCTGACACCTGTACATCATTCTACTTTCATTAGATCTGCACCTTCAGTTAGGAAATTCTGTGAGGAACACATATCGCCACGGCAATTTCATCAGATACCACTGTCTTCCCTTTGTTCTCAGCTGCAATTTCCTCTTGTGAGAGGAAGGGAAACAAGTATTGATTTTAAGTTATCCATTTGAAAAATGTTTGAACCTCCAACACAATTGAAAAATAGACATACATACTTCAGCGTCTTCCCGGACTCTATCCACTTTAACTTTGTAACTATTTCCCCTCACCAGTTCATTTATGTCAAAAACCTGCATCCTTCATTCAGACTCTCCTAAAAGCCCTACCACAGTGTCCAGCTCGAATTTTCTCCCCAGATGTGGACTACTGTAGAAATTTCCAGATTTCCCATCCCACCCAAAATTCATGTTGCCATCAAATGTTTTCTCTTGTCCTTTCTGAGCCATTAAAGTCAGTTAAAAACCAAGCTTCAATTTGATGTTAATAACTATTAATATCTGGAAAGGTGACCCTTCTCAGGTGAATTACAAATGCTTCCAAAGTGTTTCTTAATGCCCAAATGTGAAATATTACAAAATGGCTTCAATTCAAGTCTCATGGCAGATGAGCAATGGAAAGATGTCTGGGTGATAAGAAGTGCCTGTCACCTTCCAGTCACATTCTGTAAAAAGTGTGCTCTAAACCTGGCTGAGCATGACTGTCCTTGCTGCCGTCTGCAACCAGATAACTGTGCTGTGCAAAAGGATTCTGGCAGAATCTTGATGAACTAATCAACCTTTTACCTTTGGAGCTGAGCAATCATGAGGTAACTGAATTTCTGAATGCAAAAAGATGATACTCTCTAGAAAGAAATCCAGTCACTTAAACACTAAGCAGGGTATTTCTTTTTCCTTAAATCGATTAAATAAAAGGCTTACATTTCCCATATACTTTGAGAGATTTACATTTTTAATGCAAACTAATTTATCAGGCAATGACACTGAAGAACTTAGAGTGACAGAAAAAGACTTCTCTCAGATGGTAAGTGGGAAAGACAGCAGAAAATGCTGACTGATTAGCCAGAGCTATCTACCAGCTAGAGGCCAACAAAGCCTTGCAGATACCAAGCCAGGGAGCAGAGATAGATGGGAGTGTAGATCAGGATGTTCATCCTTAGCCTTCTGGCCGTGGTGAAAGGAGAGACTCACGGTGTGGGGTTCCCATTTCTAATCACACGTGAAACTGCAAAACTTGCAGGGTTACTTTGATATGAACAAGGTTAATTTGCTACTCAAGATTAATTGTGGCTTCACTAAGAAATTTATTGAGGATGAGGGAATCTGAAAGTGAAAGGAGGAGAAAAAGCTTTGTTTGAGATTTATCACAAGGGGGTGATGGATGAGAGCCTTCAGAAACCAATAATAGGATTTTAAAGATTCACAGAAGCTGCACTGTGGAGGTCTCCAGTGCTTACCTTGGACAAACAAGAGCTGGAGGCTGGAGGGCGAGCGTGGGAAGGCTGTGAGAAGAAGCATGGTCAGCGACTGCAGAAGTGGCTCTGGGAACAGACCAGGCTTTGCTGAAGTGACAGTGGGTCATGGGTCTACCCTTTCCAGTAGAATTATATAGATTTAATTTTAGATTAACCATTAAGCACAGATTTAATTTTAGATTAACCATTAAGCAACGTCAAAGAAAACAAAATCATCCTCAGAAAGGCTGATGGTGATTGGGTGCACCTTACAGTTAAGCAGATCTGGGCTAGGGTCTTTCCTTCACCTCTTATTAGACCCACATCTTAAGCCATTTGCCCAGTTTAGCAAAACATCTATGTTTTTTCATAAGAACAATAGGGAAAATAATTATGCAAAATTAATTTGTGCTGTGAGAAGGAAATGAGATCATAAATTTTAAACTCTTATCAGAATTCTTTAGCACTCAAGAAAATGTGCTGTCCTCCCCAGAAACATTTTCCTTGTGGTGGTGACAAGAGTGAACGTTGGAAGCCTAGAAACCTAGGAAACAAGCGGTGGTCAGACTGCCACACACAGAGCACCCACGCATCCCCATCTCAGAAAAAGATCCGTGCTGCTCTTTCTCTTCTGCAGACAAGACCGTCAAATCATCATGCCCTCTTCTTTATCAAAACATCCTGATCAGTCACACATAGAGTTTAATTCATTATATCATTGTTTCACGTAGAACATGTTGCGATTAATTACTGTGCTTATCTTACTTTGGGAGTTCATTTCAATTTCAGATGAACACAAGGAAGCAGCAACTCACACTTAATCAGTGTATTTCTACAAGGAGCAACATTCTGGAGAGAGTTCCACAAGCCAAGCGCCTCACGTGTGTATAGATTCTCATTAGCTTCCTCTTCAATAGGCAATAGACCTTAATTTTGTCTAGAAATTTGCAGATTGAATACAGCTTTTGAGTTATGAAGATCTCTGTCCCGGTTTGTTTTCTATTGCTGTGATTAAAACACTCTGACAAAAACTATCTTGGGAGAACTGAAGGCAAGAACCTGGAGGAAGGAGCTGAAGCACAGACCACGGAGGAACAATTGCTCACTTGCTGGCTCCTCCAGCCCATGCTCAGCCTGCCTTCTTATACAAACTAGGACCACCTTCCCAGGGGCTAGACCCTCCCACATCAATGAGCATTAAGAAAATGCCTTATTAATAAAAACGCCTCATAGACCTTGTGTGCGTCGTGACCATGGCAGATGGTGAAGATGGTTGCAGGAGCATGGGGCCAACTGGTACCATTCTGTAGGCAGTCAGGAGGCAGAGGACAACAGGAAAGGAGCTAGGCCATAAAACCTAGACTTGCCCACAGTGACCCACTTTCTTGAGCACAACTCCACCTCCTTCCAAAGATTCCACAACTTTCCCAAACAGCACCACCATCTGGGGACCAAGTGCTCAGATGTGAGGGCTTAAGCCAGACATTTCACATTCAAGCCCAACATGTTATGTTTGATATAAGAAACATTGCTTATTTGGAGTGTTCTATAAAAGGTCATTGGTTTTCCCAGTCAAATGATGTATTCAGGGTTTCTTAATTTTTTATTATTTTTTTTTATTTTATGTGTATGCGTGTATTGCCTGCATGTGTGTAAATGTACCCATGTCCTGCAATCCCCATGCAGTCAGAAGCAAGTGTCTGGTTCCCCTGATACTGTAGTTACAGATGGTTGTTAGCTGCTATGTGAGTGCTAGGAATAAGTGTCCACTCTGTATTGCTGTAGTTTTACCATTCACCCCAATCGCAGCCCTTACATTCTACCATGCCCCCTTTTCCACAGATTGTTCCCTAGGCTTAGAAAAGGGGCTCAAGTGGACGAGAAGCAGAACAGTCTACTTTGTCTGGAGATGTCATTTTGGACTCTGATCAGTTCTGGCTGTTTCCTATCAAGGGGTGACAGTTTGTCCAGGAATAACCTTTCAATCCTACTAATGAAGCACAAGCAATTAGATATATAGGTATTTAAACAGTGCTAATTATTATGGTAGGTTACTTTGGTATAGACACAGATGTTTGGATGGTGTGCTAATCCATGAATTACATTTTTTTATGTAAAAGATGACAAGTTCTTACTGTGGATTATAACATCTAATCACTGGAGGATGTAAGCTTGTGGCATCATCTGTGAGTTATTCCTCCAAGAAGAGAGCTAATAGCCAAATAGATTGGGATATACAGACATACGGCTGCCACTGCTGCGCAGTATTTCCAAGCAGGTGAGGTGTAGCTGATGTTGATGGAGGAGACTTGCTTGACTCAAGGAGACCAACATTTGCTTTATTGGTTCAGTGGCCTTTGGTAGCACTCTCTGGTATTCCAGAGACCAACTGTACACTTGCAAGTGCGGTCTGAATACAACCCTCCCATGCTTACATCAGGTCTTCAACAGCAGGGCCTTACTGCCTCTCTTCTTGCAGGTATCCCAGTTTACAGGCAAGAAGTGTTTACCTTTTGTGGGGGGGGGGGCTTGGATCCCCTGGCCAACATCTCCTTGGCAGAATAATACATTGCTGATATCAGAGCTCTCCTGTATTAATATATTTTGCTTATATGCACAGCTTGAAGAGACTTTACTATTATATTTGGTTCTGAATAGAGAATAATCCTTTTCACAGTTCCTATGTCTATTAGTCAATTAAAGAAAGCAGTTTTCCCAGTTTTGTAAGAGATTACCTCTATAAAAGTCAGCTCTAATTTACAGTTAGAGAATGACTTCATTACCACCATGTTTTTCTTTGTTCTATGAAAAAGAGGTAAGGAAGTCTCTCATATTAAAACTGTGCAGCACCTAGAAGGTAAGGTTCTTTAGGACCCATTATAAACAGTTGTTACACCTATGGTCCTCAGAGATGTTTGATGCCTGTAGCAGCCTGAGGCTTTTCTTCCTTTTAGTGTTAAGATGGGCCAACTTCTCTGCTGGTATTTCTTGGTACAACCTACACGATGGAAGGCTGTATCTTTTCTTTTTCAGACGTTAAGTTGATGACGTTTTGACATGTGGGAACATATAAATCTTTTCCCATAGTTAGTTTTAAGATTAAATTGAAAGTTTTTGACAAAAAGGTTTAATATATACTGTATCCCCCCTTTTTTGACTTTAGGTTTTTATTTTTTTGACCCACGAGTCTCAAAAAGGCAGTTGTAGTACACATATCTATAGGCAGGAATCAAGGTGTAAATTTCATTAAATTTATCCAAGCTGTTTTGGGTGACCGTATGTTGTTAATTTGGGAAGCAAACTTAATTCCTTAAATTATCCTACAGGTAAAAGAGAATGTTACAAGATGATACTGTATAACACAAAATTTATAGAGAACATTTGTATATGTTAATCCCAGATTTATCATTATATAGATTTTAAGTAAAATACCATGTACTTTTAAGTAAAATACCATGCAATTTTAAATTAAATATGCATTAATACAATATAGACCCGTGTCCCTCTCTCAACCCTCCCACCCCTCCTGGTTCACCATTTCAGTCAGTTTTCTGATGCAGTCTTTCTGTTTTTGTTCTTTTAATATGCATCCCTCTCCACAAGAAATATTTACAACTGGGTTATTGACGCTAGCATCCACAGATGAGGGATACCATTCGCCATTTGTTTTTCTGGGACTGTGTTACTTCACTTAATATAATATCTTCTAGCTCCATCCATTTACCTGCAAAGTTCATGATGTTGTCTTTCTTTACTGCTGCATAGAACTCCATTGTGTACATGTACCACATTTTCTGTATCCACTCAGTTGAGGGGCATTTGAGTTGGTTCCAGCTTTTTGCTATTATGAACAAAGCTGCAATAAATATAGCTGTGCATGTATTTCTGCAGTAAGATGAGTCTTCTGGGTATATACCCAGGAATGATATGACTGGGTCAAATGGAAAGCTCATTTTGAGTCTTCCAAGGGTTCTCCACACTGCTTTCCATAGTGGCTGTACAAGTTTACATTCCCACCAGCAATGGATGAGTGTTCCCCTTTTCCCACAACTTCTCCAGCACTTGCTATCATTTGTTTTCTTGATCCTGGCCAGACTTATCAGAGTGAGATGATATCTTAGAGTGGTCTTAATTTTCATTTCCCTAATTATTAGTGATGTTGAACAGTTTTTAAGATGTTTCTCAGCCATCTCTTATTCCTCCTCTGTGAAGTCTCTATTCAGTTCTTTGCTCCATCTTTTGAGTGATTCATTTGTTTTCTTTCTTCTTTGTTTTTTGAGTAGTTTGTATACTCGGGAAGTTAATGTTTTGTCAGATTTATCTGCAGTGAAGGTTTCTTCCCACTCAGTAGGTTTTCTCTTCACTTCCTTTATTGTTTCTTTTGATGTGCAGAAGCTTTTGAGTTTAATGAGGTCCCGTTTGTCAATTGTCGATCTTATTTCTTGTGCAGCTGCTGTCTGATTTAGGAAGTCTTTTCCTACACCTATGTCTTGTAGTCTGCTGCCAAGTTTCTCTTCTATCACCTCCAGAGTTTTGGGTTTCCTATTGAGGTCTTTGATCCATCTGGAATTGACTTTTCTACAGGGCGAGAGGTAGGGGTTTAATTTCATTCTTCTACATGTGGTGATCCAGTTTTGCCAACACCACTTGCTGAAGATGCTGTCTTTCCTCCATTGTGTCTTCTTGGTCCCCTTGTCAAATATGAGGTGGCTGAAATTGTATGTGCTCAGGTTTGGATCTTCAGTTTTATTCCATTGGTCAACTGGTCTGTTTTTGTGCCAGTACCAAGCTGTTTTTATGACTATAGCCCTGTAGTATATTTTGAAACTGGTATAGAGATCCCCCTGTATTGTTCTTTTTGCTCAGGGTTGCTTTGGCTATTCGGGGTCTTTTGTTTTTCCAAATGAAATTAAGGATTTTTTTTTCCAAGCCTGTGAAAAAGCTCTTGGGGATTTTGATTGGGATTGCATTAGATCTGTACACAAGTTTGGATAGAATGGACATTTTTACTATATTTATTTTCCCAATCCATAAGCATGGGAGCTCTTTCCATTTTCTGATGTCTTCTTCAATTTCCTTCTTAGGGGTTTAAATTTTTTGTTGTAAAGATCCTTGGTGTCTTTGGTTACATTTGTTCCTAGGTATTTTGTTGTTTTTGAGGCTATTGTGAGTGGGAAGATCTCCTTGTATTCCTTCTTCAGTTGCTTGTTGTTGATGTAAAGAAAGGCTACTGATTTTTCTAGATTTATTTTGTATCCTGCCACTTTATTGAAGTTCTTAATCATTTCTAGGAGTTTTCTGGTGGAGTTTTTAGCATCCCTTAAGTAGGCAATCATATCATCAGCAAAAAGGGATAACTTGACTTCCTCTTTTCCAATTAGAACTCCTTTAATTTCCTTTTCTTGCCTTATTGCCCTAGCAAGGATTTCAAGCACTATATTGAAAAGGAGTAGTGACAGGGGGCAGCCTTGCTGAGTTCCTACCTTTAAGGGGAATGCTTCTGTCGTTTCCCCATTTAGGATGATATTGGCTTTGATTACATTGAGGAAAGATCCCTCCAGACCAATTCCCTCTAGGACTTTAAACATGAAGGCATGCTGGATTTTGTCAAAGGCTTTCTCTGTGTCAATTGAGATGATGGTGTGGTTTTTGGCTTTCAGTCCATTTATATGCTTGATGATATTTATTGATTGTCATATGTTGAACCATCCCTGAATCTCTGGTATGAATCCAACTTGGTCATGATGGATGATCTTCTTGATGTGGGTCTGTATGCAATTTGCCAGTATCCTGTTTAGGATTTTGGCATCTGTGTTCATTAGGGAGATTGGTCTATAGTTATTCTTTTTGGTTGTATCTTTGCCTGGCTTTGGTAATAGCGTGATGCTGGCTTCATAGAAGGAATCTGGGAGAACTCCCTCCATTTCTATCCTTCTAAACAACATGAGTAGTAATGGTTGTAAATCTTTTTGAAATATTTTATAGAATTCTGCTGTGAAACCATCTGGGCCTGGGCATCGTTTGGTTGGGAGGCTACTTATTACATCTTCAATTTCTTCATATATTCTTAGTCTATTCAAGCTGTCGCTCTCTCCTTGGTTGAGCTTTGGTGATTCCCAGGATTTCAGATATTCATCCATTTCTTCTAGGTTTTCAAACTTAGTAGAGTATAGGTTTTTGAAGTATTCCCATATGATTGTCTGGATATTTTCATTGTTGTGATATTTCCCCTTTCATCGCAGATTCTATTGATTTGGAGTTGTTCCTTCTTTCTTTTGGTTAACTTGGCTAGAGGTCTGTCTATCTCGTTTATTCTCTCAAAGAACCAACTTTTGGATTCATTTTGTATGGTTTTCTTTGTTTCTATTTCATTATTCTCTGCTCTGATTTTTGTTATTTCTTCTTGTCTGCTGCGTTTAGGGTTCATTTGTTGTTGTCTCTCAAGTATTCTTAGCTGCAGTGTTAGGTCATTCACTTGTGCTCTTTCTGTTTTTTTAATGTAGGCATTTAGAGCTATAAACTTCCCTCTTAGGACTGCTTTTAAAGTGTCCCATAGCTTTTGCTGTGTTGTATTATCATTGTCATTCAGTTCCAAGAATGTTTTTATTTCTTTCTTTATTTCTTCCTCGACCCATTCATTATTCAGGAGAGTGTTGTTTAGTCTCCATGTGTTCTTGTAGGTTGTCAGGTTTATCCTGGTGTTGATATTGAGTTTTACTGCAAGTTCTCTGAACTGGTGAGCTGTCTCTCCAACCCCAGAAACAAGGGAATCTGAAGATAACCCCCTTGCTGGCACATTCTACTAAATAATATAAAAAGCATAGCGTCTCCATTTTTTTGTTTGATGACTCTTTGCTCACCTACAATAAAAGAACATACCTGAGTAGTATGTGGTCAACAAACAATGTAAACCTGACTCTTTTCCTCATGAAGCATATTGCCCAGGAGTGGAATCAACTAGTAAATAGAATTTGGTAAAATTGTGAACAGATGATATAAGCAATAAAATATGGCAAAGAATTACTTCAAATGGAGCAGATATGCAACTCAGTAGAAACGTCTGTTTGGTTATGATCTTTGTTTGAGTTCCTTCATTTGTTTCCAGTCATTATTATATTTTTGGTTTGGTGGCCTTTTGTTTGTTTGGTTTGGAACAATACTCTTCTTTTGGAGCACCAAACCCATTTCTAATCTCAGACCATGAGCTTCAGAGGATACTTTATACCTCGCTCCTCAACACATACCTTCCCTATCCAAACAGAACACTACATTTCTCTGGTCTGAGTGGCTGGATTGATTGGATTACTGCCACGTGACTCCGGCCTGGCCAGGGACTACCTTCCTTGAGACATTCTTTACAACTATTAATGAAAATTCCTTCTCTCTTTGTGACTCTATGGATCACACCAGCAGGAGCTACTGGAAGAGCTTGTAAATTCTAGACATAACGTCTCAGAATTAAAAAAATAAATAAAAATAGCAGAATGTAAAGCTGAAAGATGAAAGTGGCAAATGATGGACTTTTTTCTGTCTCTTGAAGACAGAGACCTGGAGCGACTAAGCCACTTGAGGTTTAAAGCGTGAGTTTTGTGTTACATAAAACAATTTATTTTGAATGTTCCGCTAGCTAATTTGAGCCTGGCTTTCTGTCCCATGTACATGAAAAGGTCTTGATTACTTTGGCAATTACCATTGACTGGGCATTTACTATGTGTCAGGCTCAGTGACAGCTAACACTGTGTGCTTTCACCAGTGTTGTCACATTTTAATCCTCATTATTTTTTTTTTTTCAAATTTGGAGATAATGAGTCTGAGACTCGGAGACCTTGCACAGCTTGGCCAGGCCCATAGCTGGCAAGTGGGAAAGCTGTGATTAAACTGGAGAGCCTGCTCTCCCACCATGCCCCTTCTCTAGTCAGCCTGTTGATGGCACCTGCTGCCTTGCAGCTCAGCACACTCTGCCCAGCTCCAGGACATTAACCCACCATTGGTTCCAATGGGGCTAGGTTTTCTCTGAAATTTGCTTCACAGTGAAAGTTAAGATGGACAACATAGCTAATGACATGAGTTACCATAGCCACTAGGACCCAATTAAGAGATGTGTTCTGAATAGTTGGTGCTGCCTCAAGCATACCTTAAATTCTTCAGTAAGCTCAGGGTCTTGTTTATGGAGATAGGACAGAAGAAGGTAGAAAATCAGCTTCCAAACTACTTTCAGAAAAGACAGAATATCTTCAAAATGTTTTCATCACTTCTATGAGACTACACAATATACTTTACAACAAATGCATACGTGTATGTATATATTTATTATATACTATATTTTATATATGCATATATGTACATAACTATACCCACTGTGTATTGTATATATAAATTACATGCATATTTGTGTATTTAAATATTTGTTCATATAAAATACATCTCCTGGGGCTGGAGAGATGGCCTAGTGGTTAAGAGTGCCAACCGCTCTTACAGAGGACCCGGGTTCGATCCCCAGCACCCACATGGTGGCCGAGAACCATCTGAAACTCCAATTCCGGGAGAACTCCAGTTCCAGGGGAATCCAAGACCCTCTTCTGACCTCCACAGCATTGCACGACACGGGTGCACAGACCTACATGCAGACGGTACATTCATACACATACAGAAATAAATAAAAAAATTTTTTAAAAAATTAAAAAAAAATACATCTCCTAGAGTGAGTTACAAATTAACAAAATGAAGAATGACCTAGAAACTGGCTTACTTGAAACTGAAAGCTGGCCTGGAATTTGCTGTGTAGCCCTGGCTGCCCTGAAATTTGTTGTGCAGACTTAGCTGGCATGATGTTGCTTGCTATAGGGCCTTAGCTAGCCTGGTACTTGCTATGCAGCCCTGGCTGGCATCAGACTTATAGTAATCCTCCTGCTTCAGCCTCCTGAGTCCTGATTCCTTGAGAAAATCACTAAGCCCAGCTTCAATGTTCTGTGAAAACCTATAAATATGGGAGTAATTTTGTTTTGTCCTTGCTTGGGAGTTTTGTTGTGGATGCTGGGTTGTTTAGCTTGGTTTAGTTGGCTTTGGTTTGCAGGGTTTGTTGTTATTGTTTGGGGGTGGATTCTGGTTTGAGATGTTGTCCCTTTGGTTCCTGTTTGGTCTGGTTTGCTTGGTTTCTGAGATAAGCTCTCAGCACTTTGCCCAAGCTGGCCTAGAACTTGCGATCCTCCTGCTCAGTCTTCCAGTACTGGCATTACAGGGTCGCACCTGGCCCACACTCAGTTCAGCTATAGCTTTAAGGGTCTCCTGAACTAATGTCTGAGCTAGCCTGGTACTACTCAACGCAAGATTTTCATTGGTTTAACTATCCATCAACAATGATTATATATCACGTCATGAGGGGAGGTCTGTTGTCATTAAAATTAAAAGATATGAGGGGGGAAAGAATAATGGAGTAGGAAGGGTTAAATGGGGTGGGGACTGGAAGGACAGGGCAGAGGAGGAAGTATGGGGTGGGGGGATAACTCACATTAAAGGCCTTTAGAAAAGCCATAGGGAAACCTACCACTATAGAAGCTTCCTAAAGTCTATACATGTACATTATAAAGTACTTAACTGAGTTACCTTATAACTGAGAGTCATTGACCCTGGTAGACACCAGAGACTAACAAAGTAAAAGCCCAGTGCCAGAGATGGATTCCCCCTCTAGAAGCTGTTGACCAGGGGTTCCATAGACCCTCAAACAATACTGGTCTTTGCTCTTGGTTATCCAGGAGAACTTCACTGTAAGACCAATTGCTGAAGACACTACATATATAATATATAATACATTATACATATATATTATATATGTACACACATGCACACACATCATACACATGTATATATATTGTATAGATAATAGATAATAGATAATATATTATTTATTATATATTATATATAATAGATGAAAACACAATACATGAAAATGAGTAGAAGGTTGTAAGAAGGCAGCAGATAAGGGTGATGGAATGCAATCAAAATATATTGTAGAGGGCTGGAGAGATGGCCTAGCGGTTAAGAGTGCCGAGCCGCAAGTTTAACAAGAGGACCCGGGTTCGATCCCCAGCACCCACATGACGGCCAAGAACCGTCTGAAACTCCAGTTCCAGGAGAACTCCAGTTCCAGGGGAATCGGACACCCTCTTCTGACCTCCGCGGCATTGCACGACACGGGTGCACAAACCTGCATGCAGACAGTACATTCATACGCATACAGAAATAAATTAAAAAATATATGTATATATTGTATAAAATTTTCAAAAATTAAATAAAAATAGGAAAAAAATTAAAAGGTGCAGATACTACTTAATAATGTTATGTTGAGTTTTCACAATAGCCAAATTAGGAACATATAAGTTAGGTATAGTGTGTTTCCAATTGTATAAGTAACAATACACTTATTGAAAACATACTAGATGCTGGTTCTAATGCTTTTGGGTATAGATTTTGTAAGTTTCTCGGAATTCTATGGGTATTCATCCTCATCTTATAGATTAATATGCTAGAGTTTAGAGTAGTTATGGAACTTATTGGCAAACACATAGCTAACAAATAATAGAGCCAGGATTTGACCTCAGGAAGCCCCATTTTAGAGGCTAGATTTAATATCTGTAGTAGAACATAATTAGAGGAAAGTCTGTAGAAAAATAGCTCCCAAAACAATAGCAGAAATGATGTCTGAATGATGGTGATATTATAATATGCATGCTTCCTATGTTTTCCATAATTTTTGGAATAAATATTTGTTAATAGGAATCAGAAATGCCCAGTTATTTGATAATTAAAAAAAAACAAGTAATCATTGAATGAGGTTCTAAACTGGGGTTGATAATCAATCAAATCATCCAGAGCAGCTCAGCTCATCAATTTCTGGAATTCTATAAACTGTTAGTCATCTGCACCAGGAGATAAAACCTTTTTGAAACACAAGCTATGAAATCTAACTGCATAGATATAGCATCTCCCAACCAGCCTGCTTCAAGATCTATAGCCCTATCACACTGACTCACACAAACTGAATTCCCTGGGAGTAAGTGAAATTAATCCTTTGTTTCATAGCATTGTCGAGAACTAAAAGGAATTCCTAAATTATGTTTACAAAGGAAATAAATGACATTCAGTGAACAAGCACTGAACCAGTAAGAGAATCAGAGAAGCTTATAAATAGTGAAGAATGGAGAGATTTACAAGTTCTTCTCAAAAAAAGAATCAAGAATAAGAACAGTACAAAGAACTTGTTTATGTCCATTCATAAATATGCATAATGTATATTCAGTTCATACTAATACTAAACACAAAGAGAGAGAGACAGACCACAGACACAGACACACAGAAATGGTCTGGATACCTTTAGTAAAACCCCACACCCAAAGGTGAAAAACAACATCTGGAGAGAGGTATAAAACTTACAAGGAGTACACATGGGCATCTTTTCGATTTTTACTTTACTTGTTTTATCTCAAGATGTTTATCTATTGTGGCAGCTTTTTATTAGCTAGAATTTTAGGAGAAGTTGAAAAAGTATCATAGAAAGGTCTGACATACCCTTATCCAAGATTTCCCAATGTTTATATTTCACATAACCATAGTACAATCTCAAAGAGGGGAAATTAATATTAGCAAGGTGTAGACATATAGTTTAATGTAATTAACTGCATTTGTGCACCCAAATAACAATCAACTATTTCCTAGCCACAAATAAATAACTAACTTGCAGTACTCGATTTTTAGAAGTACAAGTAACTATGTACAGATTATCATAACTACACGACACAGTTATTGTATTTGCCACAACCTATTAGTACCTATGGTACTAATGGTATTGTTTTAAATACTACAATTACCCTGTATGAACTATAGCATTTGTCTGTGTAGTATAGTTTTAGAAAGAAAACCAAGGGAAAATTAATTTATATTCATATAAAGAACAGAGCCAAACATGGTTTAGACTTTTGTGTTTTTAAGGAAAATTATTGATTTATTCTGAAAATGTTGACCGCTGACTTCCAGTGCAAAAAGAATACATGAACAAAGAAATACGAAAATAAGCAAAATAAGTAAACACATTACATAATGAGAATGAGACAGACATTTTATTTTCTGAACAATAAGGCATTCTGATTGTGAAGTTAGAATACAGTGTAGGCCACGAGTCTATTTGCCCCAACACAAAATTAGAGATTTTATTCTGTAAAATATTCCCTTTCTTCCTTCTTTTAAAAATATTTCTCCTTAGCCGGGCGTGGTGGCGCACGCCTTTAATCCTAGCACTTGGGAGGCAGAGGCAGGCGGATCTTTGTGAGTTCAAGGC
This sequence comes from Rhizomys pruinosus, assembly GCA_009823505.1. Taxonomy (NCBI): domain Eukaryota; kingdom Metazoa; phylum Chordata; class Mammalia; order Rodentia; family Spalacidae; genus Rhizomys; species Rhizomys pruinosus. Next base: position 3,042,291 of record VZQC01011640.1, read on the forward strand.
CAGCCTGGTCTACAGAGTGAGTTCCAGGACAGCTGGGGCTACAGGGAGACCCTGTCTCAAAAAGACAAAAANAAAAAAAAAAAAAAAATATTTCTCCTTAAAAATAAATTGAAGGACAAACTATTAAACATATGATCCTTTACTAGTTTGAGAAGATTCAAATTATTGTACATTTCATGCAAGTGAGTAAAATCTTATGTTCTGTATCAGTGATAAGTCATGGGGAAAATGTGCATTAATATAAGTTGATATGCATTAAAGAGTTTTTAAAAAGTAAGTTATCAAGCATATTTATACTTTGTGTTATAATTCCAAAGTTGCATATAAGATGAAATTTTCATGTTGAACTTTAGTAAAAGAAAACTATAAAAAAAATTAAAAACAATTGGGCATGTACCCATGAAACATCCTACCACAGAGATACATCCATGGTCATATTTATTTTAGCTCTCTTCACAATAGCAAAGGAACTGGAACCAACCCCAGGTGCCCCCAAATGAATGAGTGGATAGAGAAAATGTGGTACATCTACACAATGGAGTTCTAATGCAGCAGTAAAGAAAGATGAAATCATGAGCTTTGCAGGAAAATGGCTTCGAGCTAGAAGAGTATCATGCCTAGTGAAGGTAACACAGTCCCAGAAAGAAAAAAAAAATGGTACCTCATGCTGTGGTGCTAGTTGCCAATTACCTAGTTGTATTTCTTGTGCATGGCCCTTGACTTTTTGTCCAAGAGTTGGGGAGTGATGCATATTGGAAAACAACAAAACACAACAGAAAGACTGACATCAAAGAACTGACTGAAACAGTGAACTTCTGCTCAAAAAACAGTCAACTTCGACATGGAGATTTTGAGAAAGACTGAGAAAAGAGATGAAAAGCATGTATGGCAGAATACATGAGCTCTGGTTGGGAGTGGGGGGGGTAGGGTGGGGGACAAGGGTCTAGATTTGATTAGTAACATAATCTTGTAATATATATATACATATATATATACATATATGATATATATATATATAAATTCAAAAAAATTCAACACATAAGAAATCTGTGGCTCCAGAAAGCATTTTGCCTGTAGGCATAGATATAATTACTGTCAAATCTCAGATGATAACAGAAATGTTCAATGTAAAAGAATGTCATGGGTCACAGATAAGGCAATGTTGCAAATAAACTTTCAGGGAAAATTCTAACTTATTTGAAGATAATAAACAACTTTAATATAACAGTGCACTGACATCATTTGTGGCAAAAATAAAACATTTTAACAACAATCAAGTTTCATGCATTAATCCTGAAACAACAGTCAATATGTTAATTACTGTTTAGCAGATTTCCTTAAAGAAATGAATTCTCAAAAAGATGTTGGTCAACCAGCAACCTCCAATAAAATCTTGAAATAAGGGCAAGGGTGATAGCTTGGTCAGTGAAGCTCTTGCCTTGATGAGATGAGGACATGAATTTAGATCTCCAGGACCCGGGTTAAAAAAGCGGAGCTTGACAGCATGCTGGAGTAAGCAAAGACAGGAGCATCACCAGAACGAACTGGCCAGCCAGTCTGGCTGAAGTGGCAAACCTGTTAAAAAAAAAAAAAAAAAAAAAAAAAAAAAAATATTTCTCCTTAAAAATAAATTGAAGGACAAACTATTAAACATATGATCCTTTACTAGTTTGAGAAGATTCAAATTATTGTACATTTCATGCAAGTGAGTAAAATCTTATGTTCTGTATCAGTGATAAGTCATGGGGAAAATGTGCATTAATATAGTTGATATGCATTAAAGAGTTTTAAAGTAAGTTGAATATCAGTATTTTATACTTTGTGTTAAATTCCAAAGTTGCATATAATTATGAAATTTTCATGTTGAACTTTAGTAAAAGAAAACTATAAAAAAAATTCAACACATTGGGCATGTACCCATAAGACATCCTACCACAGAGATACATGCACAGTCATGTTTATTTTAGCTCTCTTCACAATAGCAAGGAACTGGAACCAACCCCAGGTGCCCCTCAAATGATGAGTGGATAGAGAAAATGTGGTACATCTACACAATGGAGTTCTATGCAGCAGTAAAGAAAGATGACATCATGAGCTTTGCAGGAAAATGGCTCGAGCTAGAAGATATCATGCCTAGTGAAGGTAACACAGTCCCAGAAAACCAAACAAAGAATGGTATCCCTCATCTGTGGATGCTAGTGCCAATTACCTAGTTGTATTTCTTGTGCATGGCCCCTTGAGCTTTTGTCCAAGTAGTTGGGAGTGATGCATATTGGAAACAACAACAACAACAACAGAAAGGACTGCATCAAAGAACTGACTGAAACAGTGAACTTCTGCTCAAAACAGTCAACTTCGACATGGAGAATTTTGAGAAAGACTGAGAAAGAGATGAAAAGCATGTATGGCAGAATACATGAGCTCTGGTGGGATGGGGGGGTAGGGTGGGGGACAAGGGTCTAGATTTGATTAGTAACATAATCTTGTAATATATATATACATATATATATACATATATATGTATATATATATATAAATTCAAAAAAATTCAACACATAAGAAATCTGTGGCTCCAGAAAGCATTTTGCCTGTAGGCATAGATATAATTACTGTCAAATCTCAGATGATAACAGAAATGTTCAATGTAAAAGAATGTCATGGGTCACAGATAAGGCAATGTTGCAAATAAACTTTCAGGGAAAATTCTAACTTATTTGAAGATAATAAACAACTTTAATATAACAGTGCACTGACATCATTTGTGGCAAAAATAAAACATTTTAACAACAATCAAGTTTTCATGCCATTAATCCTGAAACACAGTCAATATGTTAATTACTGTTTAGCAGATTTCCTTAAAGAAATGAATTCTCAAAAAGATGTTGGTCAACCAGCAACCTCCAATAAAATCTTGAAATAAGGGCAAGGGTGATAGCTTGGTCAGTGAAGCTCTTGCCTTGATGAGATGAGGACATGAATTTAGATCTCCAGGACCCGGGTTAAAAAAGCGGAGCTTGACAGCATGCTGGAGTAAGCAAAGACAGGAGCATCACCAGAACGAACTGGCCAGCCAGTCTGGCTGAAGTGGCAAACTGCAGGGAAGAGAGCGTGCTTCGATGAATAAGGTAGATAGTAGAAAAAAGAGCCACTCTATGTCAGTCTCCAGCCTCCACACACGTCCACACATGCGCACGGACATAGACATACACACACAGCAAAAAAGTCTTGAAAAAATTAAGTTACTCTATTAAGAATATGTGTTTTCACTGGTTAAATATATTTGCCTGGAGGTGGGGGCGGCAGGAAACATGACCCAGTGGTTAAGAACACTGCCTCTTCTTACAGAAGAACCAGTTCAAATTCCAGCATGCGCTGTCCCTAATTCCAGGGAATCCAATGATCTCTCTGTGCTCCACAGGCATCGCAGAACGTGTGTGCACTTACAAATATCCAGGCAGTACACATATACACATAAAATAAAAATAATAAAATAAAATAAAAATATTTGCCTGGGTTGGCAAGGTGGCTTAGCAGATAAAAGTCCTTGCCTTTGCTGCCAAGTTTGGCAGCCTGATTAGCCAGGACCCTCCCACATGGTGGAAGGAAAGAATCAACTCTTTCTCACTGTCCTCTGACCTTCCTATGTGTGTCTTGACAAACACACACACACACACACACACACACACACACACACATTAAAAATAACTTAAAGTAAATATATGTAACTTTAAAAACATTTTCTATATGTTTTTCTTTCTTGTGTATGTGATGCCAATGGCTGATTGTTTATTCTGGGCTTGATAAGACAAATAAAAAGTAAATTTGGGTTAGGTTCCATTAATAGAACTTTGTCTATGGTATTTAAAATGGGAATGCTGACTTCTATGGGAATATGCTGCCTGACAGAATAACCATGGGTTGAAGACGGTTTTTGAAGAAAAGGTTATCTACATGTCCAATGATGATAAACAATACCTGCATCTGTATTTGTACTCAACAACACCTGAATTTACTTCACTTATTTCCAAATTTGATAATTATCTTAAACTCAAAGTGGAAAATAAATGCACTGCTAGGAGAAAGACTAGTAATGCCAACGAAAGCTTTGCCAACACATGAAACCAACTCACTTCCACAGTGGATGGGCATACAATAGTGATAGTGCTATATCGACAGTATTTAATATAACCAAAATATAGCTCACTAGACTATTGATTCGCTCAGACTGTATTTGTTGAATGTCTATCATCATTTTATCTGGGAGTGGGGGGGGGTGTCAGTAAACAGAACCTGTGCCCTCACAGAGATTTCCTTACATTAGAGCGGGTGGTATTAACATAACAGGGAACAGTTTAGACAGTAATTGGTGTGATGCCGGGTGTGGTGGCACACGCCTTTAATCCTAGCACTTGGGAGGCAGAGGCAGGAGGATCTTTGTGAGTTCAAGGCCAGCCTGGTCTACAGAGTGAGTTCTAGGACAGCTGGGGCTACAGGGAGACTTTGTCTCAAAAATATCAAAAAAAAAAAAAAGTTGGTGTTAAAGAGAAAACAGAGTACTTATTTCCAGCTACGTTTTCAGCCAGGGAGAGTACAGCGCAACTTGATTATATTGTGTTCTTTCTGTTTGTCTCCATGAACACAAGGTTGTTTCTAGCCTTTCATCTCTAAGGTGATCCGAGCTGTTACTTCTTGAGCTTTACCAGTTCAGTTGCTCTCTGGGTAGGATAACCTCGTGATTTTACTGTATCCAGTTTACCAAGGCTCAGTGGGAAAATACTAATAAGAGGTTGTTTTTGAAAACTCACACTTATTTTCTACTATTACTCTTCATCTCTCATTGTATCCATGTGCTTGTGTGCCTACAAGAACAACATAGTAAATGCTCAGGAATAGGAAGAAATTGCCTTAGAGTTCTCACTGAGTTTGCCAGTGAAACTATGGCTAAAGAAGTCAAATAGCACAATGTGCTAATCCCATCAATTAAACATGGTACTTCACCAATCAACACCCAAGGTAACACAGAGACGCATGCAGACATCTGTAATTATCTAGTTCCTGTAAACAGAAACTTCACACCACTGTAAAGTCTGGATGTGATTACACAAATGCATTCTTTGTGGGGATCCTATAAAAACAACCCCAGGAGAGAAAGGAAGGCAGGGTGTTTTGTGCTTCAAAACAATCAACAAACCTACATTGCCGGTGGGGGTGATACATTATTGACTAGTCACAGATTTTGCTGAGAAAAAAAGTGAGACAACTGGAGATCATACATTTATTCCTTTCATGTGTGAACAACATGATTTTCTCTAAATCCTAGGGGCAAAAAGAATACCACACATTGAGCCGATGTGAAACAATGCCTTTTCCTCACGGAATTCACTGAAATGTTTCAACACCTAAACAGAGACTCACAATGTCCTTATTATAAGTACAATGATTGGAGATTAATAGGGAGTCTATGGGACCTCAGAGATGAAACATCCCAATTCATTCAGAAGGAGAGGAGACAGCAGTCCAGTGTCTTTCTGGAAGTAACTTTTATCTGAGCAGGGGGTATCCAGGTGAAAAAGAAAGAAGTCCAAGAACACAAAAGTGAACCCTGGGGTGAGCAATAAGAACTACAGGCAGCTCCACGTTGGGCAGGGGCAAATTTGACACAGAGAACAATGAAAAGAAAGCCGGGGGGGGGGGGGGGGGGATCTTGGGAGGTGGACTCATTCCACGTCCTGGGGTTTTGCTATGTTTTCAGGAAAAGTGACTTTTTCAGATTTGGGATTGGGAAGACAGTTAAGCCTGAGCAGCAGAATCAAAGCTTATACTGGGTCGTTTAGGTTAGTTGGTTAGGCAGGTTACTGGCACATTTTGCAATTGCCTCTTGTGAGAGTAAGAATAGAAGTCAGATGAAGCTTCCAGGCTTCTGTCTTCTGTGGTGAGTGAAGAACCCTCTGGAGCCTCAGCTTAAGGGGTTGTTTGTAAAGCATCTGTGTGCTCTGGAGGTGAGAAGTTCAAGCCCCTGTGAGCATAGCCTGTGAGTGTCCTTTCACTTATTTCAAGGTCTTTAGCCTACACTGTAACCAAATTTAATAATTAATTAACATTTAATGATTTATAAAGAGATGTTCAGAATAAAAGACAATAATCCCAGGTGATATCCCTTCTCACCTTTAGAAAGGTTTCTGTAAAGACAACCTTCGCAGGCTGAGCTTGGTGGTGCACACCTTTCATCCCAGCACTTTGGAGGCAGAGGCAGGCAGATCTCTGTGAGTTCTAGGCTAGCTTGGTTGACAGGGTGAGTTCTAGGCCACCTAGGGCTACAGGGAGACAGTTCCAGGGGAATCCGACACCCTCTTCTGACCTCCGCGGCATTGCACAACACGGGTGCACAGACTTGCATGCAAACAGTATATTCATACACATACAGAAATAAATAAAATTAATAAAAAAAAAGAGGACCACCTTCACAGATGTTACATCACTCCTGGATATATACCCAAAGGGATCAGCCACTTACTGTAGAGATAGCCGCACATTATTTTTATTGGTGCAGTATCAGAATATCCAAGCTGTAAAATTGACATAAATATATGGAATACATGATGCAGTGAGTGCTATACATCCATAAGTAACAACATTATGACATTTTTCAGAAAAACAAATGCAGGATAAGCCAGACTCACAGACATATATTACATAATTTATCTCATATGTGGAATTTAGAAGGTGGAAAAAGGAACACGACATTAAGAGGGATCTATTACAGATAGAAAGAATTAAGGGAGAGAAGGGAGATAATGGGAACACAGAGGACCTAAATATGATCAACATACATTAAATGCATGTATGAAGATATCATAATGAAGCACATCATTTTCTGTCATCCATATACTACACTAATAGAAAGGGAAATTTCTGCAATTCTGAAATGCATTGTAATGATTTTTAAGAAGTTACAGAAAGTCTGTAGTTTCTACTTTTACTGAAGCCTTCTTCTCTAAAAGTAAGTACATGTTGTAATTCCATCACACACTGTTATCTGACAGAACAGAATATGAAGCAGGAGGAATGCATATGCTACTTTACATTCATTAATGTTCACTATATTTAAATCTGTATTTTATCCTGGTGAATAAAATGCCTCACACTTATAAGTAGCATCGTCATAGAACAAAGACATTTTTTCTTGCTCACTGTATGGAAGAGTACAAAATACAAGATTATCAGGCAAAGGAGTGCATAATTTCACAGCCAATAATATTAGTAATAATCTAAAAATAAAATGAAATTAATAGTGGAAATAGCATGTATTCATTTACCTCAGTATAACAAAACCTAAGTATATATTATATTCACTGTATAGAGAAAATAAGTCACATAAAGTTTAAATAAATATTTCTTTGAAAAAATAGTATTGAAAATAAGTAGCAGTCAATTTTTTTAAGAAGGAAAAGAAATATTGCTGATGAAAATTCTGATTTTCACCTATCCCCCAACCTTTATATATTTGTGCATTTAATCTCCTAGAGTGATAGAGCTATTTGATTCTTTTTGGTTTGTCAAAGTCTCTTCCATAGTGGCTACACAATTTTGCACTCCCATGAACAATGAGCTGAGATATCTTTGTCTGTTTTTATTTTTTTATTATTCACTCTAACAGATTACACACCTTCGAAAGAAATTTTTCAGAAGTTATTAAATATTTTATTTAAAATACATGTTTCTCTGATCAGAGAAACGACATCTCCAGAGAAAGTAGACAATTTTGCTTCTCGTCCACCTGTCCCCCTTTTCTAAGCTTAGGGAACAATCTGTGGAAGAGGGGACATGGTAGAATGTAAGGGCTGGATTGGGGTGAATGGTGAAACTACAGCAATATAAACTGGACTCTTATTTGATCAACATGATTCTACATACAAGCCCCTCCAGCTGGATGGTGGTAGCCTTGGGCTGTGTGAGTTTGGGCATAGCTACTTGCAAATTGTTTTTACATGAAGGATGCTTGTATTCACTACTTATTACTTATTGTTAAAAACATCAAATAAAAATATTGAGAAAAAAATAAATAAAATAAAATACATGTTTCTACCAGGCGTGTTGGTGCACTCCTTTAATCCTAGCACTCAGGAGGCAGAGGCGGACAGATCTTTGTGAGATCAAGGCCAGCATGGTCTACAGAGTGAGTTCCAGGACTGCTGGAGCTACAGGGAGACCCTGACTCAAAAAGACCAATAAATAAATAAATAAATAAATAAATAAATAAATAAATAAATAAAATAAAAAATAAAATACATGTTTCTTTTTAAAAATCTAATCTTTAAAAAACATTTATGAAAGAGAGTTTGGTAGTTTCTCAGGAAATTAAATAATCTTACCACCCAAATCAGCAACCATTTTATGGTATTTTCTCAAAGAAATTGAAAACTTGTGTCCAAACAAAGGACTACACACAGATGTTTAGAACAGTTTCATTTGTAACTGACAAAATACCAGATCAGCCATAATGTCTCCAAGTATGTGATCAGATAAAAATGGAACTGGCCTCAGGCATGGTGGTGCAATCCTTTAATCCCAGGACTCTATGGGCAAACATAGGCAGATCTTTGTCATTTTGAGGCAAGCCTGGTCTATATTGTAAGTTCCAGGTCAGGTTAGTCAGGGATACTTAATGAAATCATGTCTAATAAAGAAAAGAAAGAAGAAAAGGTAAAGAAGATAAGCATAGGAAAGGAGAAACCTGGGCAGTCTTAAACCAACCTCTCAATTTTGCTGGAAGCCTTTATTTAACAGCACTATAAAGGCAAATATTTTTCCAAAACACACCTATCCTAAATTATAGTTTGTTAGTGTACACCATTATGTTAACACTTGGTGCTAAGTTAAATTGTATTGTGGCAAACCTCCAAATATAATGTATCCTCTCCTACCTGTTTATAATGTATCACATGATTACAAGTTGTTTTCATTAGCATTTATAGTTTGTCACTATTTTGTATGAATGGCAATTTTCTGTATACTCTACACATAATATAATTAAATGAAGATTGGTACACTGGATACAATTTTCTCATTTATCAAAGAAGCTTTGGTTTGGATGTTAAATGTACTTTTACTAAATGAATTTCATACCTTTTCACCAATTTTTTTTTGTCTGAAATCTCAATTTATAAAACAGATGAAAATCAGACCTTCAAAAGGTCTGATTTTCATCTGTTTTATAAACTGAGGTTTCAGACAAAAAAAAATTTCATCTGGCAAGAAGAAATCCTGCTTTAACCAACAGCAACAAATTTTAAAAGCAGCTCAACACATAGTTCTTTTTTATTTTTATTGACTACTTTATGTGTTTCATATATAATTTTTCAATCCCTCTTAAGCAACTGCTTCTCCACTGGCACCCTCCTGTGGCCCCCACCCCTGCTAGAGTGCACCCATTCTGTCCTTTGTGCTAGGGTCCATTGCACCAAACTACTTTCCTTGCTCACTCCTCAGTTGCCAGGTCATTCCCTGATCTCTAGACAGCCTATCTGGAGTCCCTTTTCTAAAGAAGGCCAGGTCTTCCTATATTTTTTTCCTGTTGAAAATGTTTCTTTTTGGTTAATCAACATGGCCCCAGTTCTGTAGTGAGATTTATTCTCTAGCACTGCACAGCCAAGAAGCTTCTAAAAACAACATACCCATCCTGAAGTCTATGCAGACTTCCTAATGCCTGAACATGACCCCATCGACTGCACGTTTTCTTTTTTCTCATTTTAATGTACATGTTATTGAGTATTTGTGCATTTCATATACTAGATCTGAGTCTTATTTGGATCCCCTCCTCATTCCACCACCCCACCCCGCCCCCACCATATTTCATGCATTCTGTCATTGTATTAGTCACTTTTCTGTTTCTGTGATAAACCACCATGACCAAGGGAACTTATAAAGGGAAGAGTTTAGGGGGCTGGAGAGATGGCCTAGCGGTTAAGAGCACCGACGCTCTTGCAGAGGACCCGGGTTCGATCCCCAGCACCCACATGGCGGCTAAGAACCGTCTGTAACTCCAATTCCAGGAGAACTCCAGTTCCAGGGGAATCCGAGACCCTCTTCTGACCTCCGCGGCATTGCATGACACGGGTGCACAGACCTGCATGCAGACAATACATTCATACACATAAAAAAAGAAAAAAAGAAAAAAAGGGAAGAGTTTATATGAGCTTACAATTGACAGTTCCAAGGAATCAGGGTCCATTGTGGTGGGAGGCATGGTGGCCCAGAGCTGGAGCAGAAAGCCATGGTTCACATCTCGCAATGAGCACAGGAAGTCAAGAGAGAGCCTCTGGAGACAAGCAAGGCTTGTTAAGCTCTCTAAGCCTGCCCACAGTGAAGTACTTCCTCCAGCATGGCCACACATTCTAAGACCTCACCAAACAGTGCCACCAACTGGGGACAAAATGTCGGCATACTGAATACTGAAAGCCTATGGGGGACATTCTCATTCAAACCACCACAGTCATATACTAAGAAATCTGCTCTCCTTATAAAGGTTATGTGTCATAGCAACACTCCAGGTGGTGACAGTACCCTACCTGACACATGACTTAAAACTCATTCTGATTTTAGAAGTGCCTTGAGAACATCAGAAGGCATGTGATTGATATTTCCATGTGATATCTTGAGATTGCAGCAACCTCCAGCCTTCTCAGAGATCATTCGTTACAAATCCCATGGTGCCAGAAATAGTATTTTATACATAGTGACCAAACAATGGGTTAGGGTTGATTATTTTATTATTTTGTATGTCTTGCATGTGTGTGTGCTGTGTGTGCATACATAGTCATGTATGTTCATATGTGGATGCCAGAAGCCAATGTCCCTCCGTCATTCTCTGCACTATTTTTGTAATAGGGTTTCTCAGTGATCTTACTGAGGATGTACACTCATGTCTTCTGCTTGCACTGCAAGTGCTTTACCAACTGAACCATCTCCCAGCCCTTGTTTATATGGTTTATTTAAACAGATCATTCATAAATCTTTCTCTCCCAGAAGCCTTGGGGCTAGCCTAAGGGCAGTCTATCTTCGGGAGTCTGGCATTGGATAAGCTGACTGTGATTGTAAAAGCTATGAGCTTGGTTCTTGGTCTTTTTAAAAAATCTCTTCCTTGCTAAGCAATTCTTCATCTGCTTCAAAAGTCACAGACCAAGACATAGACAGGCCGTCTTTTCTAGAAGTCACATTCTATTTCCTCATCCAGCTCTCTTTATGTTGCCTGGTAAAGTGTCTGTCACTTCCTCTTAAAGAGCAGTGCAAAAGAGGAACATGTGGGATTCATGTCAGGAACAGCTGTCTTTTCTTCACCTCCTCACCCAGCTCGCCAGGATAGAAGAAGTAAAGAATCTAATTAGTCTGGGATGAACCAGACTGTAAGAACCAAACACAGAGAAACACTTGAAGAAGCCTAGAAATTTCAAGGAAGAGAAAGAACCACTTTGAAGCACAGCATAGTGGTGAAGGTCTGTGGGCTGTCAGCAGCCTCCAGAAGGGATCACCTTTGGAACCTGACACCCTTTCCTTCAGGCCTTCAAGAAGGATGCACCACTAAGTGGTGTGGGAGAAAGAAGAGGCCCTGTGCCTCAGTTATGATCTTCAAGGGAGAGAACATGACAGTGAGACACCCATGCAGGTTTAATAAGATGTGTTCTTGGCAGGAAAAGAAAAGCAGAACTGCCCAGTCCAGGAAGAGATGGGAAACCAGGGGCACTTTCAGCATGGCCTCTGCCACTTGTTCAACAGTCTCTGCATAGGAAGTCCCCCTGAGGTATTTCTCAGTGAGGCTGGATCTATAGCACCCCACAGCATCCATCAGCAGCTGGGGATCACTTACACATCTGCCTAGCTCCTGAAGGGAGTCTGGATGGCAGAACCTGGGGATCGCTTACATATCTGCCTAGCTCCTGAAGGGAGTCTGGACGGCAGAACCTGCATCAATAAATATCCCCACTCAGCCAGAATAATTAGTGCCATCAGTAGAAATGGTCAGGACTGATTCTGACCCCAAGACTAGCTAGCTGTCTTTACATTTCACTTGGTAGTGAAAATAGTACTGTTCACGAGCCAAGGCTTCGTCTACGTAGATCTCTAGCTTGGCTTTATTAACACTATGAAGTCCTATTTGCCCCTGCATGTGTACACAAAGAAACAGGCTTTGAGCCATCCCAAGCTCACGCTTCAGGCTAGAACACAAAAGGAGATTGAAATTCACAGTTTTCTGAATACAAAGTGGTTTTAACCTATTTGTGACATCTGCGCTATGATTGTCTTGTTGCTGCAGCTGCTGTCTGTGCTGCGGTTTTATTTGTGGCCCTATCGTAGATGATTGGAAAAGGAGATGGAAGCTAATAGTATTTGTACACAGGACGACAAGTCCAAAAACCCGGGGAGTTTATGTTTCTGAAAAGTTACCTAATTATACCCACTTATAGGACCAAATACACAAGGAAGAGGGAGAATACCATGTAGGACTGGTGAGCTGAATCAGTGCCTCTGGTCCACATTTCTCATATTAAACATAGAAACAAGGTTCTAAAACACCTGATCTGACCACAGGATCATCTCAAAGATGGTGTTAAGAAGACCGTTTTCACCTTGCTTCTACCTCACATCGTCTCTCTCCAAATCAAAGTCCAAAAAGATTCCAGCAAAACCAGAGATTTATAGAAGTTCAGTCAGGAACTTGAGTGGTATTCTAAGCATTCTAAGTATTTTAAGCATGACTATCCTCAAAGCATTTTAAGCTAATATAAGAAATCATTTTCCTGTAGAAACTGCAATGTCATGATCCACCATGAATTTCTGCAACGTACTGTTAAAGAATCGGTAACCTGGTGATTGACAGCAGTTTGTTCCTGGACATTTTATTCCAAAGCTAAGTGCGAGCAGCTGCTTCCTGCTTTGTTTATTCTGCTTCTCTGCCAAGACAGGTGCATATGGTAAACAAGTTAAATTTCCAAACTTGACAACAATTTCCCAGTCTCAGAAAATTGAATATCACTTGAGAATTGTCAAGTCATTGACTTTTTCTTTGCCATCTGAGTTTTCTATCTAAATTAATAAATGTCATGAGATAGACAAGGCTAACCTATGGAGCCTAAAAGGCAGTGGGCATTCAAGAGCTATCTGTTGAACTGGGGAAGTCCTGTCTCCTACTCTATGAAGCCTTCCTATTTCCTCTGGCACAATTGATGCCTCCCTCCTCTGTGCTCTGACAGGACTTTGCAGTTTTTGTAGCATTTTTACACTGGTTTTTGCTTGAGTTTGGGGAATTCTTTGCCTTTTTGTGGCTCCGCAGCAGAAGTCATTCCATCTGTGTTCGACCCCCTGTCCTGCACAGGATAGGATTCAGTCTCAGGATTTTGATGACTCTGACGAGTTATTATTTTCAGGACAATGGTATCAATTACTGACCGCAGATAGAACTTGGCAGATGTAACCAACAAAATTGGTGCTGGGGAACAACAGCCACACTTGATCTCTATTGATGAAGAAGGTGTTCAGCTCTGCCAAGGGCTGGTGACCATTATGGAAGGCACCACAATGCATGCAGGTTCCTGTTGGTACAGCTGCTTCCACAGTACCAGCTGCAGGCATTTCCCACATCAGGCCAGGATCCATGGTTGTCATGCTGATGGTCTGCTCAGACCAAAAGGAAAGAAGTAATGACAAGTCAAATTCAATCCAGTCCCACTTGCTGGCAGGAAATCTGGGCCAAGCTACCAAAGCTTCTCAGGTCTGGCCTGCAGTGTAGGAAGCTTCTCAGGGTGAACCTAGTGGTGGCTCAGTAGCTGTTGATTTCCTCCTCACTAGCTAAGCATCCTCGTGTCTTGGTTCATGTCTTTGCTCATGAGAAGCACCAAATATGGTGGAGAGAGGGTGAGAAGCCGAGACTGGAAACTCACACCCACTCTTCTCTAGCTGTTCTGTTTAGCAGGCTGCAAAGACTACACCACAGGTCATTTCTCCTGCAAGTAAACACCAAGATAATAATATTTATATCGAATAATTGATGTTACAATTAAGCAGGTGAGTGAGTCCTTGGAACAGTCTATGGTGCACCATAGTCACCTACCTAACAAGGGTGCAAACATGGAAACCACCGGACAGTCTGCTGTGCATGTCGTAATTTATTTTGAGGACATCAATGAGCATTTAGAGAGGTTTAAGCAGAAGAATTATGATCCAATTTTTATCTTATCTTAAATATCATTCTCATGCTGGGTGTGATGGTGAAAACCTTTAATCCCAGCTCTCAGGAGGCAGAGGCAGGCGGATCTCTGTGAGATCAGTCCACATAATGAGTTCCAGGTGGTCTGGGACTAGGGGGACTGTCAAAAAGGAAGTGTCATTGTGGCTCTGGACTGGAGGGGAATGAGAAGCAGCATAGAAAGGGTGTGGGGGTCAGTAAAGGAAGAAGAGGTGATGGCTGAGAGCAGGCTGGGGGTTACCTGAACAGACACAATAAGTACTTGGGGGGATGAGGTGAGCTGACTGGGGTTCATGGGAGAGGAAAGGGGGGCTCTCCCAGAATGCCAGGTTTTTAGCTTCATTGATGCAAGTTCAAAGATGCCATCTGCTGAGATGGAGACTTCAAGAGGAACATGTTTTGGAAGTTAAATTAGATGTTTCTTAGGGCATTTTCACTTTCAACTATCTCTGATAAGTCTACATAGAACTTTCAATACCCTGGATTATAAAGTCGGAAATCTATAGAAACATAAAAGCGCATCAGCCTAGCCATTAAAGCCACCAGCAGCAATTACCTTCTATGACATGAAGGAAGAGTCCTAAAGACTCCAAATTTTTCAGGTCAGAGATAGACATCTCAGGAGAAGGCGAACAAGAGGAGACACCAGGGAACGGGAGGAATCCTAGGGAGTGCGGTATCAGAGAAGCAGAGCGAGGAGTGGATCTGGAAGGAGACGGTCATGCGGTCATGCAGGTCAAAACTGGCTGGGTGCCCTCATAAGCAAAGAAAGATGGTTATTGGATGCAGCCTCTGTGACCTTGACTAGAAAGCTTGATGGAGTGTTCGAAACTAAAGACCAATTGAAAAATAATTTAAAATAAATGACAATGAATGAGAACAATGAAAAATGGTTTAGTACAGACTACTTTTGACATTTTGAGCATTGATCATCTTCATACCTACGTCTCACTGTCCTTCTTGCAGTACATCTGGGCAAATGCAAAGAGAGCCCATGTGCTCACTCCCTTCGCACTAGGGGGAAGGTCAAACCACAGAAGGCCCCCCGACAGGCGAGCCACTATTCCACCAAACCAATAAAGAAATCCAAGAACTCCTACTCTGCTTTGCTCTTGGTTACCATTAAATATACCTTAGCTGTCCTCAAGGAAACTAGTTTCTACTTATTGTATGAGCAATGAATTACACAAGTTATCAGTGACTATGCATCACATCCATGTTTGTAGGACTTCCTAGCAGAGGCTGCCCAATATCCACAAGACACTAAGCACCCAGGCAAAATACAGACAGAAGCCAAGGAAAAAATTAGGTAGAGATAACATCCTCTAAGTGGTGAGATATTGATGAAGCAGGAAAAGGGGGCATAACTGCAGGAGCAATGTGTTCAACAGAAAAGAGGAGATGGGTGCAGACACATGGAAGATGCTGGCCATTGATTAGAAGACAGATAATTCTTCTACTGTAATAAGAGGAAAAGATGAGATTCCAACCTAAATATTCCCCACATAGAGCAAAGGACATAAGTGAAAATATATGCAAGTGTGAAGAGTGGCCCCTGTCAGAGGAAAGGCAGTGATAAACCCTAGGGCTGCACGTAGTGCTTCCAGGACTGATGGGATTCATCCAGTGGTTCCTCGAAATTACTCCAGCCATTTGCCTCCCATCAAAAGAGAAGACTAGTTGAACAATCACATACCTGAATACTCAACAGTGGCTTCCAGGTTCTCAGAGCACTCCAGAAACCTGTTCACCTTCAGCCTCCGAAAGCACACGTTGGAAGTGACTGCAGAACACCCACAAACATCACCTATTTTTATTTGTTTTATTTTAGTTTTTCCAAATCATTCTGACAGTTGTCGAGATATCTAAAGATAAACTGTTAGTTATCAACTCCTTATTCTTCTTTCACTGAGATTCATGAACTGCATTTTCAAACTAGGAAAGCAATTCATAATTCCTTGGGAACTAGCAGTCTGAATAGAAATGAATATATTTCCACAGAAATGGACTCATTACCCTGCCAGAAAGCATGGAGTCTATGAATAATTGTTAGAAAACAAAGGGGTCTTATAGGACAAAAGCGTTGGCATTTATCTTGGACTATATTTTTGCCCTCAGAACAATTTATCTACTTGCATTTAAAGTGCTTTGGAGTTAAGTTTGCTCTTCTATTAACAACACAGGCATAATCTAAAACTTGGGAATTTCAAGGGAATGAAACACATACATATATATATATATATATATAAAATCAAGACATTATTTCTTTTAATTTCTTGAATATTTTTACTCTAATGTGGAATACAATTAATAGCAAAAATCAGTTTTATACTGAGGATAAGAAAGCATAATTTTATATCCACTTTGGCAGGTACTAGGTTTCATGTTTCACCCACACTTTCCCTTTTGATAACAAAAATGAAGTTCAAAGAGTTTAAATAATTTTCCCAAAGCCAAAAATAAAACAGAAAAATCACAAAGCTATAATTATAGGCTTCAACTTAAAGTTTCTTCTACTGCCTGCTCCCAAAATAGAGGTTAAAGGAAGGTGAAGGATTCCCATCAAACTCAAAAACTTGTAACATAAGTAATTTTGACATTTGACATTCGATGATTGACAATGACAGCACATACTCATTTTAAATCACTGGAACTTGATGTGGCTAATATCCATGTAAGAGTCATAAATCTTTAACAGTGATAATTAATCAACATTTGCTTTCTATAGTCTAATCACTGCCTTTATAGTCTCAGAGTCAGAAATTAGGAACTAAAATCTTTAAAGAGAAGGTGGAGACTTAGAGCATCCTGAAGGACAAACAGCTCCCTAAGAGAATATGTCACCCCTGAAGTCCCAAGCCAACACATCTGTATATACAAGTACATGTGTTAAGGAGTCAACTTTAAAGGGCTATAGAAAGGAGAGTTTCTTGACTTGATCCAATATCTTATTATAAAATTCAAAATTAAAATACTTTTGTGTTTTTTCTTTTTTTATTGAAATCTTGCAAATTTCATAGAATATATTTGATGGTATTTAGATCGCCTCCCCTATCTGTACCCTCTTTACAATCTCCTGTGTGGCTTTTGTTTTGTGTCGTGAGATGGGTTCTTACTATTTAACGCAGACTGACCCTGCACTAGGATTTCAGGCATGCACCGTGACAACAAGCCACCCACATCTGAAAGAGGAAAACTCATATCTGGGCTCATACTTATTGATGCCCAGCAAAATGGCAATCATAGTCCTTCTGTGTGCACAGCATTGAGTGGCTTCAGACATCCGGGGTTAACATGGAAGCTGCTCGTAATTTCCAATCGCATCTGATATTCCTGCTTGTTGCTGTGGCTGTGCTCATTAGTTGGGGGTTGGGTTTGGGGAACTGGGGAGGCAGGGGAGGTGGTCCTTGTGTTTTGCTTCCCTTGTCAAGTTGTATGACTATTTCCTTAAATCATTTTAGAATGGAGAGGAGGAGGAGGAGGAGGAGGAGGAGGAGGAGGAGGAGGAGGAGGAGGAGCTGAGTACACAGAGGTGGAGCTAAGCTGCCTGCCTCGTTGCTACTGACTGTCGCAGTTTATTTAGCCTGCATAGAACATATCCATGGTAGACAGAACACCCATGAGCCTAGAGCTTTGTCAGACCACCTGATGTAAAGCAGCATGTCAGCTCATAGACAGACACTCAAGACTTCTACTCAGAATGCACTGCTCTTTGTTCCATTGGCCAAATCAATCGCATGATCACATGTAACTTCAAAACACAGAAGCACGGTCCTAGAATATGTACAAGAAGAAAACCAGCAATGCTTCGTAGAAGGTACAAGTTACTTCACCATAATCATCTCTTTGCTAGAAATCCTTTGTTTACCAGGGAGAGGAGAGTAAAAGACAGAATATCAGAATCATCACACTAGAGAGGTGTTTCAAGTCCACCTATAGACATGCATTAATTAAACCATAAGTTAAAAAAAAAGACATGTTCTCAAAGGAAGAAAGAACATTTTATTTGAGAATGGATGGCTGAGGATTCAGAATGAATTGTTTCATATGGCAAGATCATAAATGCTTATGCCCAGCACCAATCCAACAGAGTTTACTTAATCAATACGCTTAAATAAAATAGAGATAACCACTGAGCATGTTGGCACCTGTCTCCATTCCAGTATGAGGGGAGCAAATACAAGAAGATTATGAGTTCAAGGTCAGCCTCAGCTACATAGAGAGCCACCCACCACCACCACCACCACCACCACCACCACCACCACCACCACCAAAGACAGAGAACATTGCCCTTCACATTGGAAATCTGAATCAGGAAATACTCTAGTTAAAATTTTAAAAAAGGAAGTAGAACAATGCAAGATGCTATTGCATGACCCTAAAGAACATTTTCAGTAGATCACATTGATTTTGGAACTTCATCCTGGTCCACTAGACACAAAAGTCCTATCAAAACCATGGAATTTCTAACATTAGAAAAGATCCAAAATTATTTTCTCTTCCATCTAGTACCAATCCCTTCAATTTTAGTGTTGTGTGATTAGTAAACTATTATGTAAGAAAGTGGGATATCACGGAAGGAAAATTCAGATCAGTACCAGGCATGTGGAGTTCTCATCCACCTCAAAAATATGCTTCCCAGGGTGTGACTCTGTGATGAGTTTCTGTTTATGAATCCACAATATAGAAAGACACTCTTAGAAATAAAAGACTCAAATGAGATAATAGGAACTTTGTTTACCTGTTTGTTATTTGCTCTTTGACAATTTCATGTGTGTATAATGTGTTCCTGCCACTGTACCCCCACCCTCTCTTATCTCTTTATCGTCTCATCCGTCCACTCTCCTCCCTCCAGTCCCTTTCCCAAATTTGAGACTTTTGGAAGTTGTTTTGTTATCTATATAGTTTAACCATTAGATTGGATTTATTCACTGGAGCCTAGTGTGGACACCAGTGGGTGCTCAATAATTCCCTCCCCTTCTCCCTGAATCCATCAGTAGCAAATAGCCCAACAGTGAGGAGCAGGCCCCCTGAGCCCCTTCTCCTTCCCCGCCTGACCAGTGCAGTCATCTGCAGCTGCTATGAATTCATGACTGAAATGGTTGTCTCTTGCCCAGGATATGGCACTTACCAGTCCTTCTCCCTGTATTTGTCAATTCTTCTGAATTCTAAAAGTAGGACAGAATTGTGAGATGTGGGCACAATGCTGTGAAGAAAAAACAAGCTAATGAAGCCAAATCAACACTTAAAAGACTGGCTCTGCTATAACCCAAACTGAAAAAGTTGGCATCTTCAAAAGAAGAAGCTTATCATTCCATCTTCCATGGTGAGTTTTAGTCACCAGCCATGGTGAACTGAGATATGCTTAGAGAGCTGGAAGAGCACGCTTCTGGGTGTGTCCATGAGGATGTTTCCTGAGGAGATTGGATGAAGTTCAGTGAAATGAGTAAGGGGCACCCATCTTGAATGTAGAAGGCACCACCCAGCAAGCTGGAGACTGGTGGGAAGCAGCATAGGTAAGAAAGTTAGAGGATGGGATAGCCGGCTCTTCTTTGCACTCTCCTTTGCCAAGTGGGTACAGGCCTCTCCTGCTGTCGCCAGGGGACATCAGACTCCGGGTCGCTAAGCATGAACATGCACTTAGTCCAGGCGGCTGTCCAGGTTTCATTCTGGTTCTGGCCTTAGACAGGGAATGTGCAAATATCCATGTTACTTTAAAGTAGATACTATTCTGTCAGTCTTAGTGTACAGTACATACTCCACAAACAATGCCTCACTTGACCGAAGAAGAAAGAGCAGCATGGGACAAAATATGTGGCACGGCTTGTGAAAAACCGTCCTAAAAGAACGAAAGAAGGAGCTTCAAGAAGTGTTGGGAATTGGGATTTCACACATTAGTGGTGAATCTATAAAATCAGGGACCCTGAAAGATTAAATAGAAAGATGGAACTTTGTAGAGCAGAAAAATGACCAACTATCCAGGCCAAAACTATACAAAAGTGAAATACCCATACACAAACTCACATAAGTATATATATATGCAAGTATATGTATGTAAACCCTAAACATAAATAATTGCTATATATTGTATTGGTTATGACCGTGGTCGTAAATGCTTTATATAATTTTAAATCATATATACACATATTAAATTAGTGAAAACTTTAAATAAAATGCTTGGTTACTACAAAGCATATACAAAGAAAAATTTGTGAAGCTTCTGCCAATCAAAGACAGGGTCAACCAGCAACAACATGGACATTCTAAGGTTGATTGATAGGGCAGAGATATAGAGCCCCCTAGTGTTTCCACATAAAATAAACAATTAAAACTTATAGGGACTGGAGAGATGGTTCTGTGGTTAAGAGCATTGGTTGCTCTTGCAGAGGAATCAGGTTTGATTCCCAGAACCCACATGGTGGTTAACACCTGTTCACAACTCCAGATCCAGGGGATCTGGTGCCCTCTTCTGACTTCTGCTGGGATTGCACAACACAGGTGCTTTACATACTCTTTACTACACATAAACTAAAAACAATGAACACATAAAACAATTAAAACTTCCAGCAGAACTCTACTCATTTGGGAAAACTGAAGGCATAGAAGCCCAATGACACTCAGACAGACAGGCTCTTCACTTAGAACGGAATTGATTGACAGGGTGTCCTGCCCAGTTCTGATGTGAAGACAGGAGAATTATTACAGACAGAACTACTCTGGTCTGATAATTTGCTTAAAGAATTACATGCACAGCACATTTAACTTATCTCCTATGTTATGAAATTTTCCCAGGATACAAAGATGCATACACCACAACCCTCCAAAAGAAATTCCATGACGAGGGTCTGTATCACTCCAGCGGCATTTCCTTATTCATTAATGCTATTTCTGTATGGGCTTCTATTTTACTTGCACTTAGAAATCAGAATTTGGAACAAGAAGAATATAATGTGATCACATACTGCTCATTTCTAATCGGCACTTAGCCTAGCCAAAAAAAAAATAAAATCCCACTGGAAGGTAAATTTGGGGCCATTCCAGCTGAGTAATAAACAGTGATGTTCTCAACACTTAACTTCTAATTATCTCCCTAGGAAATGAGGTCAGGGGAGTTGAGTAAGGAAACCAAGCAGGAAGATGCATTTCTTGACACTGCTTTACTGTCTCCTCAGCCAGCCTAATCAAACTGGGATAAATTCAAGAAAGATGGAAGTGAAAATAGATGTAGGTAAAAGCCCCACCATTTTTTGCCTGTGTGCTGTAGAGTCTGATCAAAAGGTAGGCAGCAGCTTCTCCTTATTCTGATTCAGTCTTCTCTCTACCTCAAGTCCTTGACAAAATGTATTTTTATTGATCTTGTCTGCCCTGTGTACTGTATAATTTAGAAAATTCACAGTGTCACAGATATTTTTAAAGCTGAGTAATATGTAGCAAACACATGTAGGCCAAAAGCAAGAGTTCCATTAGTTCAGATACAGGAACTGGGAGACATAAGGGAAATTAGCACTTTAAACATTTTTTTTTGTAGTGCTGGAGATGGAGCCCAGGACCTTACACATGCTCACAAAATACTCTACCACAGAGCTATATTTCCAACCCAACCATCTTAACCACAAAAGAAATAAGCTGTTGTAGTTTCCCCCTAATTAGCTAATTTTACATGCAAGAGGAGTGGCTTGTAAATATTAATGAAAAAATAAAAAATAAAGGTACCTTAGAAATCTACCACACAGATAACTGTCGATAGCTGCTGTGAAATTCTAAGCCTGCTTCAGTACTTAGGAGCCGTGCTGGATAGCTTTAGTGTCAACTTGACACACCTGGGTTGAGGGAGCCTCAATTGTGGAATTGGCTCCATTGGACTGGCCTCTGGCCATGTCTGTGGAGTATTGTCTTGATTGTTGGGCAATGTGGAAGGGCCTAGCCCACTATTGGTGGTGCCACCTCTGGGCAGGCTGTATAAGAGGGCAGGCTGGGCATGGGCCAGGGGAGCAAGCCAGTGGGCAGCATTCCTCCATGGCCTGTGCTTCAGCTCCTATCTCCAGGTTCCTGCCCTGAGTTCCTACCCTAAGTGATGAACTACAACTCAGGAGATGTGAGCTGAATAAACCCTTTCCTCCCCAAGTTGGTGTTGGTCAGAGTGTTTGTCACAGCAATTGAAGAGAAACTAAAACAGGAACAAAGGTTGTGGATGAGTGGTCTGTAAGATAAAGATGTCTAGAATTCATATCTATTGAGAGAAAATTGAATCCAGTGTGGTTGTCCTGGGCACTAACTCCTTTAAGCAGAGCCCACTATCTAACTTGAAACAAATTACTCTCAAATGATAAAAATCAAACTATCTAATTCATTAATTTTCAGAGTATCTCTTGCCTTCCAGAGATATTAACTATACTACTTCAGTATCTCTGACATCATAATTTACTAGAGATAATAAATGTGACATTCCTGCCATAATGCTCACAAATACCTCATTCCCAGCAATTCTTATAGTCAAGCTCTATGCTTAAAAGGATGTGGATTGGGGGCTAAAAAGCTTAAGATAAATCTCATCTGTCCTTTTTGAGGAGGACCGTATGTTAAGTATATAATGTACAGTCCTGCATCACCAAGTCCCGCAACCAACCCAGAGGATCTGGCTGGCAGAAAGCAGAGGAAGCACAGTGTTCAACAGGTTACTGAACCAGTTGTTACCTACCCCTTTTTGGAGAAACTTCAGAACAGAGAGGGAAGTGTGAACTAGACCTTCCAATATATAACCAAAAGTGAAAACCTGAAACCTACACAAGTCAACTTTCCATAAGCAAGGAGAAAACACTGAAGGTGTCTGAAGGAAGCAAGCAAAGCAAGCCTTCAACAGAGTGAAGAAACATTTCAGAGTCACATCAGAATACAAACAAAAACAAACCCACATGCCAAAAACACAATGAAAGGACAACATGGGAAAAGTGCAGAATAATTCCACACCAAACTCAACCAACCCTTTAGAAGATTCCTACAATGAGATCTCCCTGGAGGTAATCCAGGACACAGACCTTAGAAGAACAATCATAGACATATTCAAAGAAATTGAAGAATATAAAGAACAAGTCAGAGAAGGGGAGAGAATGAAAAACTCAGGAAGGAAGTGGAAACACTGAAAAGATCCCACACAGAAACAAAAAAGGAAACCAACTAAGCAAGGAGCTACAAGAAGAGATTGAGAAGCTCCAAAAGGAAGTGGAAATGCTAAAGAATAGGATGAAATGAAAAAGGAAATTGAACGTTCATCCAATCAACAGGAAAGGATGGGAAAGAGCCTCAGAAGCAGAATGGAGGAAGCAGAAAAAAGAATATCAGACCCGGAAGATAACACAGAACAACTAGAATGCTCAAGGAAAGATTATGAAAAATTAAAAAAAAAACCCACAAGAGTGGAACAACCAGGAAATGGGAAATGTGGGACATTATGAAAAGAACAAACCCCTGCATCATAGGGATAGAGGAAGGAGAAGAATCTCAAGAGAATGGTATTGATCAGACCTTCAACAGAATAATAGTCAAAAATTTCCCCCAAACTAAAAAGAGACAAACCCATAAAAATACAAGAAGCACATAGAACCAAATAGACAAGATCAGAAAAGAAACTCCCCACACCATATAATAGTGAAAACTCTAGACACCCAAAGCAAAAATAAAATACTGAAAGCCACAAGAGAAAAACGATGCTACAAATAAGGGTAACTCTATCAGAATTACAGCTGACTTTTCAGTGAAAATTATGAAAGCAAGAAGAACATAGACCAAAGTATTCCCAGTACTAAATGACTACAGATGACAACCCAGGTTACTATACCCAGCAAAAATGTCAATTTTAGTTGAAGGGGAAAGAAAAATCTTCCATGACATAAAGAAGATGATAGAATACATATCCAGAAAATCAACCCTTCAGAGAATACTTGAAGAAACTCAAAGGACAGAAGAGAGAACCAACTATCTCCAAGCACCTAGAAAGAGAAATTAATAAAAGCATTGCTGTGGGAGTAAAAACCTAGACCAAAAATGCAAGTGGATAATAAGGTGAAAGGAAGCAACACACATCTTTCAGTTATAACCTTAAATATTAATGGACTAAACTCCCTAATCAAAAGACATAGACTGGGAGAATGGATTAGAAAACAGAGCCCATCTATATGCTGTCTACAAGAACCCCATCTCACCCTCAAAGATAGGCACCAACTTAAGGTGAAAGGATGGAAAAAACTATTCCAAGCAAATGGTACCAAAAAGAAAGCAGGAGTTACTATTTTAATATCAGACAAAACAGACTTCAAAGTAAAAGTAATCAGAAGAGACAAAGAGGCCCATTACATCTTTATCAGAGGAACAATTAAGCATGAAGATTTCACAATCATGAATACGTATGCACCAAACTCTGGTGCAAGCACAATTCTCCAGGACCTCAAGGCACAGATTAACTCCAGCACAATCATAGTAGGGGACTTCAATACCTCACTGAGCCCTTTGGACAGATCAAGCAGACAAAGAATAAACAGAGAGACATCTGAAGTGAACAATACACTACTCCGAATGGATCTCATAGACATCTACTGAATATTCCACCCAACACCAGAGAATGCACTTTCTACTCAGCACCCACCCCACGGAACATTCTCCAAAACTGACCACATAACAAAACTCAAGAAATACAAAAAGATTGAAATAATTTCATCCATTCTATTAGACCACAGCACAATAAAGCTCAATATCAACACAAGGATAATCCCTACTATCTAGAAGAACAGATGGAGACTAAAAACCACTCATGAATAATGAATGGGTCAAGGAACAAATAAAGAAAGAAATAAAAGCACTCCTGGAACTAAAAGACAATGACAATACAACACAACAAAACCTATGGATACTTTAAAAGTGCTCCTAAGAAGGAAATTAAAAAACAGAAAGGGAACAAATAAATGATCTAACACTACTGCGAAAAACACTTGAGAGACAACAACAAATGAATCCTAAACCCAACAGACATAAACCCAACAGACAGGAAGAAATAACAAAAAAAATTGGAGCAGAAATCAATGAAATAGAAGGAAAGTAAACACTAGAAAGAAATCAATGAATCCAAAAGTTGGTACTTTGAAAGAATAAACAAAATAGAGAGATCTTTAACCCAGTTAACCAAAAGAAAGAAAGAGCAACTCCAAATCAATAAAATTCGTCATTAAAGGGGAAATATCACAAAAGACAAAGAAAAAAACCCAGAAAATCATACAGGAATACTTGAAAACCTAAAAGAAATGGATGAATATCTGAAATCCTGGGAATCACCAAGCTTAACCAAGAAGAGATTGACAGCTTAAACAGACCCATAATATATGGAGAAATTGAAAATATAATAAGAAATCTCCCAACTTAAAAAAAAGTCCAGGTCCAGATGTTTTCACGGCAGAAATTTTTTTTGTCAGAATTCTATAAAACAGTCAAAGAGGACTTACAGACATTATTACTCAAACTGTTCGGAAGGATACAAGCAGAAAGAAATCTCCCAAATTCCTTCTAGGAAGCCAGCATCACTCTAATACCAAAACTAGGCAAAGATACAACCAAAAAAGAGAACTATAGACCCATCTCATTAATGAACATACATGAAAAATTTCTCAACAAAATACTCACAAACTGCATACAGACCCACATCAGAAAGATCATCCATCATGACCAAGTTGGATTCATATCAGAAATGCAGGGATGGTTCAACACACAAAAATCAATAAATATCATAAAACACATACATGGACTTAAAGACAAAAACCACAGGATCATCTCAATTGATGCAGAAAAAAACCCTTGACAAAATCCAGAATCCCTTCATGTTTAAAGTCCTAGAGGGAATTGGACTGGAGGGATCATTCCTGAACGCAATCAAAGCCATATACAGCAAACCCACAGCCAACATCATTCTAAATGGAGAAAATTTAGAAGATTTCCCCTTAAGGGTCGGAACTCTCAGCAAGGCTGCCCCCTGTCACCACTCCTCTTTAATATAGTGCTTGAAACACTTGCTAAGGCAATAAAGCAAGAAAGGGAAATTAAAGGAGTACTAATTGGAAAAAAGGAAGTCAAGCCACCCCCTTTTACAGACAATATGATACTTTACCTAAGGGATGCTAAAAACTCCACTAGAAAACTTCTAGAAACTATTAAGTATTTCAGTAAAGTGTCAGAATACAAGATTAATCTAGAAAAATCAGTAGCCTTTCTTTACACCACCAACAAGCAACTGAAGAAGGAATACAAGGAAAACTTCCCACTCACAATAGCCTCAACACCAGTAAAATACCTAGGAACAAGTCTAACCAAAGACACCAAAGATCTCTACAACAAAAATTTTAAACCCCTGAAGCATGAAATTGAAGAAGATATCAGAAAATGGAAAGACCTCCCATGCTCATGCATTGGAAAAATTAACACAGTAAAAATGTGAATTCTACTCAAATTAATATACACATTCAATGCAATCCCAATTAAAATCCCCAAGAGTTTCTTCACAGGATTGGGAAAAAAATCCTTAATTTCATATGTAAAAACAAAAGACCCTGAATAGCCAAAGTAATGCTGAGCTTGAAGAGCAATACAGGGGGATCACTATACCAGACTTCAAACTATACGACAAGGTTATAGTCATAAAGATATCCTGGTACTGGCACAAAATCAGACCTGTAGACCATTGGAAAAAAACTGAAGATCCACACTTCAGCACATACAATTTCAGCCACCTCATATTTGACAAAGGGCCCAAGAAGACTCAGTGGAAGAAAGGCAGCATCTTCAGCAAATGGTGTTGGCAAAACTGGATCACCACTTGTAGAAGAATAAAATTAAATCTCTACCTCTTGCCATGTACAAAAATCAACTCCAAATGGATCAAAGACCTCAACATGAAACCCAAAACTCTGAAGGTGAAAGAAGAAAATGTTGGCAACAACCTACAAGACACGGGTGTAGGAGAAGACTTTCTAAATCAGACAGCAGCTGCACAGGAAATAAGGTTGATAATTGACAAGAGGGACCTCATTAAACTGAAAAGCTTCTGCACAGCTAAAGAAACAGTGACGTGAAGAGAAAACCCACAGAGTGGGAGGAAACCTTCACTGCTGATACATCTGACAGAGCATTAACTTCCATAATATATAAACTACCCCCCAAAACAAAGAAATGTCACGGAGCTTCAATAAAAATTGGCTTTGAAAAAAAAGAAATTAAAAAAAAAACAAATCAATCACTCAAAAGATGGAGTAAAGAGCTGAACAGAGACTTCACAAGTGAGGAAATAGAAATGGCCGAGAAACCTCTTAAAAAGTGTTCAACATCATTGATAAGTAAGGAAATGCAAATTAAAACCACTTTGATATATCATCTCACTCTAATAAGGCTGGCTAGGATCAAGAAAACAAATGATACCAAATGCTGGAGAGGTTGTGGGGAAAGGAGAACACTCATCCACTGCTGATGGGAATGTAAATTTGTACAACCACTATGGAAAGCAGTTGTGGAGAACCCTTAAAAGACTCAAAATGAGCCCACCACCTGAACCAGTCATACCACTCCTGGGTATATACCCACAAGACTCTTCTTACCACAGAGATACATGTGCAGCCATGTTTATTGCAGCTCTCTTCACAATAGCAGAGAGCTGGAACCAACCCAAGTGTCCCTTGGCCAATAAGTGGATAGAGAAAATGTGGTACATCTGCACAACGGAGTTCTATGCAGCAGTAAAGAAAGATGACACCATGAAATTTGCAGGTAAATGGATGGAGCTAGAAGATATAATGTTAAATGAAAATACAGTCCCAGAAAAACATAGGACAAATGGTATCCCTCATCTGTGGATGCTAGCTAGCACCAAATATCTAGTTATAAGGCAAACTGAGAAACACTAATGTTATATTCCTTGTGATCTGAAAGCAAATGTGCTCTTATAATGTGAATCCTTTAACAGGGTCTAGAATTAACCTACCATTTATTTTCAGACTTTGGAATTTTGGTATATAGGTGGAGGGTATGTATGCATATTTTAGGGTAATATAAAATCAAAAGGGAAAAATGCAAATCTTGACATATGATTTGGAAATAACATACAGTTTGTTTTCAGAGGACATAATTTTAGTATAAGTGAAACATGTATATGTACATATATATGCATACTTTGAAGCAATACATGTTGGAGGGAACAACAACAACAAAAGAACTGTCACAAAAAAAAAAAAAACTGAAGCAGTAAAGTTCTCCCCAAAACAATAATCCTCTGCTTTGGGAAAACTTTGGAAAAACTCAGAAAAAGATGCAAGACAGGTATGGCAGAATGCATGAACTCAGGTATGGTGGGGGCATGGAAAGTAAAATGAGTCTAAATTGGACTGACAAATGATGTATGAAAAGTTTAATAAAATATATGTATATAATTTTAAAAATATTAAAATTATTAAAAACATAATATACATCCTTTATTTTTAAAAGAACAGAAAAATGGAGCAGGAAGTACTAGAATCTATCTTGTAGGTTTAATTACTTATATTTTCTCTATTACCCCTTTATTTACCTGGCAAACACATACTTCCCCTTTAAATCCAGTTCCAATGCCTGCTCTTGAGACATTCCTGGACATTGGTATGAAATATGTGATTTTTTTCCTTGTTGTCACGATGATGCAGTTTTGAAAACCTATACAAATCCCTGCTATTATTTCTTTACAAACTATTCTTCCATTATCAAACCATAGTCTTGATAAGGACAAACAGAATAGACTCTTTCCTTATCATTTCTACAAATTGATGTTTTGCATATGGTGGGTCCTCAAACTGGGCCCAGACTGTGACCAACCTATGAAGGATGGCAGGCATAATCTCCATCTCTTTATCTAGCACTGGCTCATCACATTGGTTGCATTATCTCATGTTCTCTTCCACTCAACATTGAAGATATCATTCCCATTTGATCAAGGAAGAAATTAGGCACAAGGAGCCTGTTTGTAGCCCATCTGAGCCTTTATGAAGAGTAATGAAGGAACACAAGATGATTATCTTCTACTTGGATTCTATTGCCACAGCAGCAGCTGACAGGCATGAGATCCAGTAACTGGTCGAGTTATTTTGCTTCCATGGATGAGTGGAGTCCATAGAAGACAAACAGTAATATGGAGTTAGTGAGATGGGTGCAATCTATAAGAATCTCATGCTCATACACTCATCCAGGTGGTTAAAAATTAAATATGGAAAACATTCTGTCTAGATCAAAGAGATATAATTTGAATTTCATGGAGTATCTCTCATACCCCGTTTTCGACATTATACTTTTATGTCCAGTTGTCTTTAGTCTCTCTGTTGGGTACTTTTCTCATTGCTGTCTCAAAATGGCTAACCAAAACATCCTAAGGGAAGAGGGGTCCATTTGGATTGACAGTTTGAGGGTGGAATCCATCACAGTGAGGAAACCATGTTAGCTGAAACTTGAAGCACTGTGCATGCCCACAGTCAGAAAGCAGAGGGGGTGAATGGCAGTCCTCAGCATGTTTTATTTTTTCCTTTTTATTTAGTCCAGTGTCCCAAGCCATTTGATGTCATCCACAATCAGAATACCAAACTCAACCTTACAGAGGTTCATCACCTAGGTAAATCTACAGCTTTCAAGTTGGCAATATTACCCACAACACTCTCCCTGTTTAGAAAAGGTAGTGTTGTCTGACTAAACTGTATCCTCGGAAACGCACCATGGTGAACAGCAGGGAACTATAACTTAAGATATATTTATGGAGGAAGATGGATTAACAAAGGAATTCAGGTGTAACAACAATGGATTCACCTGTAGACCTAACTCAGTGAGCAATCAGAACTTAAATGATAAGATAACCTCAGCAACATAAAGGTTTGACAATGGCTTAAACACCTACATCTAGAAATGTCTCCTTTGATATCGTCTCTAATTCTCACACAGTCTCGTGTGATATGTTCCTAAGATCCCTGTATAAATGAGGAATTTAAGGCTGAAAGGCATAAGCTAATTTAGGGAAAGCTGCCTAACAAGTGAATAATTCATTAAGAACTTTAACTAAAGTCCACGTGACTCAGTAGTTGACACTCACTCCAATTAACTTGTCAGGGCCAGGCGAACCTCCATGGAAATGCCACTGAAAGGAAAATAAATATAAAACTCTGCCATCGCGGCACTCACAATGTACCCAGGAAATGACTGTTAATGCAATGGGGATGTGAACATTGGGTTTTTCCTGATAGAAACAAGGTAAAAATTTAGATGCTACAAAGGACGTAGAAAGAAAACACACATACGATCCAGAGCCTGTCATTTTTAGTTGTCAACAAAGTTAATTGTTGGTCTTAACTTGAGCATTATTTGAGTTGTTTCTGAAGTTGAGAAATGTATTCCTAGTCAAAAATAAAGTGTGGATTAATTATAAACTCCCATGTTAGTCTTGCCCATGAAAATAGTCTAAAGGTAATCAAATTTGGGTATGATTTTTGAAACATGTATCTCAGGTACAAACTTGAACTTAAAACTAAGGAGAAAAAATACATTTTTCAGTGGGGCGAACTGCTAAAAACAAGCCCAAAAAGTTTAAAGTAACAAAATTTTAAGCAAAATC
This sequence comes from Rhizomys pruinosus, assembly GCA_009823505.1. Lineage (NCBI taxonomy): Eukaryota > Metazoa > Chordata > Mammalia > Rodentia > Spalacidae > Rhizomys > Rhizomys pruinosus. The sequence goes on from VZQC01011640.1 coordinate 3,073,181, forward strand.
GTTAGTCTGCTTATATAAGTTTGTTGCTAAGCAACCACATCAATTGAATATTTCAATTATGATTTGAAGATCTTGAGCTCCCCTTAGCAGTAACAAAAATAGACATTCCATAGCTAATGAAACTGTCTTCTCATAAAATATGGAAACCTGAGACTAATTTTCTGAAGAGAAGTGTCCTAAAAACATGGCAACATATTAATATTGAATCATAAAAGGAGAATCTGGCAACTATAATCTGTTACTTTCCATTATACGTTGACATTTTGCAGCCAAAACATGCTCTTGTGTAGTCTGTATGTGCTTTTAACATTCAGTAAAATAATTGGTTATATATTTCCTTCTGGAAGGAATAACTATAGTCATTGAGAAGGTGAAAGATGAATTATATAACCTCCAGAGCACCACAGAGCTCTCTAACAGACAAATTCTTCATCTTCAGACGTTAATATAGACATTTTTACACAAAATCAAAGTAAATTAGGATGCCTTACTATTAGTTAGCTGTCATAAACTATGCAATCATTCTCACATTAACTGTATGTTTCCTTATTTCCTTCCCCCATGTTAGGATCTATCTGGTCACCATTAAATTGAAATGCTGGAATGGAGAGTAGACTTAGTAATGGCTGTGAATTCACCAGTACATTCTTGTTTCTCGGTTCCTGGCAAATGACTTGTTTTCTTCTTAAGAATTCTCTTTTAAAATGCATCAAGATGCTGGGCTCTTTCTGTAAGGAGTAAAGGTTTGCAGACTTCCTACATGCCAAAGGCAGGAAAAAGGCCTCAGCTGAACAGACATAAGGGGAGGTGGGAGGCGGGAGGGGGAGATGAGACAGGAGGATGGCTGCAGCTTGCTGGCCGGCTAGCCTGGGGGAAGTGACCAATCCCAACTTCAGAAGGAGATCCTATCTTTAAAAACAAGGTGGAGATGATTGAGAAAGTAACCTGACACTAACCTCTGGCATCTAAGAGTGAATGCATCAGCACATATATCCAAACACATTCGTACAGACGAGAGAGAGAGAGAGAGAGAGAGAGAGAGAGAGAGAGAGAGAGAGAAAGTTTAATCCTAGCAAACACCAAAATAGTGCGTTACTGTGAGCAATGTGGAAATGCAATTTTTGTGGATAATCTGTCAGCCAATAACCAATGAAACATGGAAGAAAAATGTATTGACTTCCTGGTCCTTGGGATGGAGCAAACTTAAGACGTAGGCACGTGTTAGAGATTCTTCTGGTCTCACTTCCCCTGCCAAAATCACCTCCTAAATAAATTACTTACATCCAAATTCTCCTCTCAGGGTCTCCTTCTGGGAAAATTTAATATGATACTAGAAAATTGTTGAAACTTGTGGCCTAGATTTTTATGAGGAAGTAAACATGTTTGATCTATAATTTAAAGTTATACAATATATACATGCATTTATACACCACCCTGTGCTCCTTGAACAGGGATAATTTTTATATATTTTTTCTTGAATTTTTATCATATTTTGATCATATTTAAATCCCCTTCCCTAACCACACCACCTCTTACTGCTCCCAGTCCAATTCCATGTACTCTATTACACATGTAATAACTCCTGTACAGTCTAATTTGTGTCCCCAAATGTCCTTCGGGGTGAGCCACTGGAACCTGGTTAACATACTAAGAGTCACATCTTTGAAAGAGACTGATTCTCACCCTTCCAGCAGCCATCAGTTGCCAGTACTTCCTCGGGGACTGTTGGCGTTTTTAATCATTTCCCCATGCATATGCTGAGATTTTGTCTGGATTGAAGCTTGGTTTGGGACTTGTGTATCCTGTAACCATTACTACGATTTCAATGAGTTACTAATCAACTGTCTGGAAAACTCTCTTCCCTGTTGTCATGCACCATCTCCATGTCTTAAAATATTTCTTCCGCTGGCTCTTCTGCAATGATCTCTGAGCCTTGGGAGGCAGGAGTTTGATGTAGGTGACCTATTCCAGGATAAGTATTCTGTAGCTTCTTGATCTTGGTACAGAAGACACTTGTGAGTTTTTGTGTTTAGGCATCAACTGTTGTATATGCAAGCTTCTCTAGTAAGAATTAAGAGCTCCTTTCATATATGTGAATAGGGTCTCCCTGCAGCCCCAAGTGCCCTGGAACTCACTATGTAGACCAGGCTAGCCTTGAACTCACAGACATCCACTTGCCTCTGCCTCCCAAGTGCTGGGGACTAAAGATGTAAGCCACCGGGCCCGGCTTATCTATTATTTTTATTATATGTGTATGAGTTCTTAGATGTCAGTTTAATACTAGTTTTAGCAGAAAACTAGTATAGGTTCTCCCTGGTCACCTGTGATCTATGTAGCCTCAGATTCCTAGCCCTGTTATCATTGTCAATTATGGGCTCCAGGCCATAAAGTAAACCTTAAATCCAATTAGAAAGTAGTTGGTTATTCCCATAATAGCCATGCCTCCATTGCTCAGCAAGCACATCCTGCCAGACCAGTAGCTGTAGCTTGCAGGATTCACAGCTCGGTGAGGCTGATGATTCATTTGCACTTCTGGAAGCTTCCAGTTCTATGAACGCCGGGCAGTAGAGACAGTGCCTTGAAGTCAGCTTGATTTCTCCTTGTGTGTTCTATAGCTCATGTATGTAGTGCAGTGTCTTCAGAGATCGGTTGTTACTGTCCACTTCTGGAGGGAAACAAAGAGCGGGAGCAATGGCCAGTGTTGTTTGAGGGTCTATGGGACCCCTGGTCAACAACAGTTTCAAGAGAAAGAGTCCATTCTTAACACTGGGGTTTTATTTTGCTGCGCTATGGTGTGTGTAAGGGCAATATCCCCCTGTTATAAGGTAACTCCTTTTAATCTTTTTTTTACACAATGTCTATGTATATACATTAAGAAGTTTTATAGTGGTAGGCTTCCACATGGCTTTTTGTAAAGGTCTTTCATGTTGGTTGTCCCTCTCTATACTCCCTCAGGGACCTACCCTCCCGTTCTCCAACCCCTTTTATCCCTTTATATTTTGTTATTCCTCTTTCCCCCTTTATAAATCACTTCATTCTACCACCCCTCCCAAAAAGCCTCCCTCCCTCGCACAGATTTTTATAAATTATCAATCGTTTTGTAGTAGATACGGTTAATAAAGAATGACATTGATTTCCATATAGCTTAAATTAACATGTATTTTCTTCATTTATTTTCTTTCCCAAAATGCTCGCTAAAGATTGGTGACCTCATTCCTCTGTTGTTACTCTTTTTACACAAAATAGTAGAATTTTTGCAATGGGGCAAAACCATATTAAAGTTATTTTCTTGGCATTTCCAAACAGATCACACTCCCGAGAGCCTATCGATAGTACAGTAATTAGCTCACCTGGGCTCCTGCAGGACAGCGACACCAGAAGCTGAGAGGATTTCTTGTTTAAATTCCTCCATCCATGCTGCGGCCAAATCAATGCTTCTGTGCACACCTACAATAACATTGCTCCTAAGCCCAAAACTATTGTTGGTATCACATACCGTATTTCTGACAAAATTACATAAAATCCACTTGATTTGATGCACAAAGCCTTCCAAAATCAAACTCCTCATATATATTCAATAGGTAGATGCAATAGAAAATCTCCTACTACATGCAACATAGTTTCTGGATATGTGCAGTATAGGTGGCCATTTGGGTGTCCAACCATTCATCTTAGACCATTTGCCTGCAACTAACTGTCCCAATTTTATCAATGAGAGTCCCAAGTCCATGAAACCCCTCAGGTGGTCACTCCAGATGTGGCAACACACACTGCTTTAGTGCACTGATCTTTCATAGAAGATCAAGAAAAAAATCTATACTCAAAGAAAATATCGACAGAATCTTGAAAGGCTCATGTGCTAAAAGAGTAAACTTCTGGGGCTGAAAAGATTGCTCAGTGGTTAAGAGCACTGCCTGCTCTTGCAAATGACCTGGGTTCAGTTCCCAGCCCCCACATGGCAGCTAGCACCCATCCATAACTCAGTTCCAGGGGATCTAGTACCTTCTTCTGGTCTCTGCAAGCACTGCATGACATAAGCGTGCTTACATGCATGCAAATCATTCATACCTATAAAAATAAATAAAAAAGTAGAAGAAATTCCTATCCCAACATCCATCATGAGAGTGGTGTGTAAAGGGTAAGTTGTAAAAGCAGTGTGGTATCTTGATAAAATTACTCATCAAAATCTAAGTCATAGCACCCTGACTCTTTTTTTTTTTTTTTTTTTTTTTTTTTTTTTTTTTTTTTTTCGAGACAGGGTCTCCCTGTAGCCCCAGCTGTCCTGGAACTCACTCTGTAGACCAGGCTGGCTTTGAACTCACAACAATCCGCCTGCCTCTGCCTCCCATGCACCCTAACTCTTTACTCAAATCTGTAACTTTTTAATTTTTTTAATTTTTTTGAATATGTATGTGTGCATGTATGTAAGTACACCATGTCCTTAGTGCCCAAGGAGGACAGAAGAGGACATCAGATCCTGAAACTGGAGTTACATATGGTTGTTAGCCACCAGATGGGCACTAGGAATTGAACCCAAGAACAGCCAGTGTTCTTAACCTCTGAGCCATCTCTCCAGCCCTTAGATCTGTAACTTTTCCCGATACTGCATTAGAGTTAAATTACTCCTACCACCAATAATCCCTGATCCATTGTGGTATTTGGTTTCAACCACTTGGCCACCCTAGCCCTGCCACCTCCCCACCCCTACACACACACACACACACACACACACACACACACATGCACTCATGCACACGCACACACACACGCACTCATGCACACACGCACTCACGCACACACACACACATGCATGCACACACACACTCATGCACACATGCATGCACACACACACACGCACTCACGCACACATGCACTCACACACACACACACACGCACTCACGCACACACGCACTCACGCACACATGCATGCACACCATCTCTAACATAGACTGCATTCTCCGACCCCCGCATGCTACTGCCTCCACAGAGGCGCTATCACTGTCTCACAGTTGGTTTCGTCTTCATTTAACTTCATTTAACTTCTCACTCAGTTGTTTTCAGCTTTCATTTTACTCGGGGGAATTTCATTATTTTAAATGTTTGCAAAGATTTATGATCAAATTTCCATATCATATATATTTTCCTCACACTGCCTCTGTTAGGTCCTGAAACACAGCAAGGATTCTTATCTTCACCTGCCACCTGAGGAAGGGAAGTGCTGATGGTTACCCAGCCAGCTCCACTCACAGCTTACACGCTGTTGAACTAGACTTCGAACCCCGAACTTCTAGTCTAAGGGCCATCACATTACTTCTTAATCACAGTCCTTTGTACTGAGCTTATCCAATAGAATTTCAATTTTTTTTTATTTTTTGGTCTTTTTGAGACAGGTCTCCCTGTAGCCTCAGCTGGCCTGGAGCTCACTCTGTAGACAGGGTGGCCTTGAACTTACAGAGATCCGCCTGCCTCTGCCTCCTGAGTGCTAGGATTAAAGGCGTGTGCCACCATGCCCAGCTCAGAATTTCAATTTTTAATGGTATCAGAAATCATATACAACTTCATTGTACTTTGAGTTGAAATTTTAATCCTGTCATTAAAAATCTGCCTTTAACTAAATTTTCTTTGTTATTACTTATTGGTGCAAATATGTTTGTTCCAGTGTGACCTGCATTAGGATTCCCTATAATTAAAGGCAACATTTCTGCTTTAGTATTCCCGACCCCAAACAAAGGACACACTTTTATGAGGATCCATGAGGCAAAGTTCATCAGCATATAGCTAATCTCTCCCTTCTCAGTTAACTATAATAATACACCAGATCTTAATGCAATGTTCTTGCAATTATAACCTGTAACCTATTTACAAATATTTTCACTAGACCCTTCAAGGACCATTTTAAAAGTGTAGATCCCCCATACTCTGCCTCAGAGTATGATGTACCTGACACCTGGTGGGGTGGGGTGGTAGGGTACAGGAATTGTGATCTTCACAGTTAAGGTTCCAACTACTTTAAAGTTTTTCGCCTGTTTCTTGCATAGGAAGTCCTCATCACTAAGAAGGTATTGCTCTTCTGGAATTTTCAGCTACTTCTTGATTTACTTTACAAATTCTGGCTGTAGTCTCCAACGTGTCCATAATACTTTTTCTCTTCTTCCGTGGGGTGGCAGTTAGTTTTAATTGTCAACATGCCATAATCTGAATCACCTAGGAAGAGAGTCTTGGTGAGGGATTGTCCAGCTCAGCTTGGCCTGTTGGCAGGTCTTGATTCTGGAAGTTAATGTGAAAAGACCCAGCCCCATGTGGGTGGTACCGTTCCCTAGGTTTGGGTCCTAGACAGCATGAAAGTGGAGCAGGTGAACAGAGTAGTGAGTGTGCCTGCATTGACTTCACGAACCTGACTAGCTGCTTCAACTTCCTGCCTTGCTTCCCCACAAGGATCTACTATAACCATTTTTCCCTTGTGTTGTTGTTTGTCTGTGATTTTATAATCACAGCAATAGAAACTAAAGCACAGACCATTTCAAACCCACCTACCTCTGAAAGACTAATCCAAACATCTGCTCCTCCAATATCACCTCCCCATCCTGAAATTATCACTACTGTAACTAATGGTGATGTTAGTTTAGTTCAAATGCCATGTATTGAGCCTTTACCATACACCAGTCATTCTCCTAAGCACCTTATTCACTCTATAAACTCTCACAAAACTGTATGCAAGTCCTCTGCTATTACTCACACTTTAAGATGCTGAAACTAATATCAGAAGAGCTTATTAACCTGGTGAAAACTACATTTCTTGTGGTGGAGGCAGCAGCAGGACACAGACCTCTATGACACTTTAGTAACTGTTCTGTGTGTGTCTCCTTTGTCCTTACCCTTAGCATCTTCATGGTGTTAGGCACTAGGCATTACAACTTTGGTTATACAATCTCCCTAGGCACTAGGCATTACAACTTTGGTTATACAGTCTCCCTGAGTGGCCTAGTGAGCAACAAAGCACACTGAATTATTTGTATAGGAATGAAGAAATCTAAATGGATCCATTCCTCAATCTGTCACTCTAGTTCATCATATCTTGACTGAGAGAAAGAAAGGTTTACAATTAGCCAAATCATTTATTTTACTTCCATTAGACAGATTGCTTACTCTACAAACAAAAATGTAATACCGGTGGTGCTGAAGAGCACGGAGTTGATCAATCTATAGCAACAAGGACAATAATAATAACAGTCGCAGATTATTATGTATGCATGGTAGTTATTATATGCCAGGCACTATGGGTAACACACATTCACTCCCTAATTTATTTCTTGAAGGAATCTCAAACTAATACTATTATCACAAGCTCCATTCTGCAGATAAGAAACCCAAGCTCAGAGACCAAGTAGCTTGTACACCTCACATGGGTAGCAGCAGTACAGACATTTATTTCAGAATCAATTGACTATTGCTCTGCTCCACCAGCGAACACTCCTATTAGAGTTTAATATTTTTATTTTATGTATATGAGTGTATTGCCTGCATGTATGTATGTAAATGCTCATGTTGTGCAGTGCCCACAGGTCAGAAGAGAACATCAGATCCCTTGAAACTGGAGTTACAGATAGTTGTTAGCCACTGTAGGTGTTGGGAACTGAACCTCGGTCCTCTGTGAGAGTAGTCAGTGTTCTTGACTGCTGAACCATCTCTCCTCTTAAACTAATGTTTAGAAATTATGTTTAAAATTTCTAAATAGTAGAGACAGAAGTTTAGCAAGCTTCTTAAGTGAAAACCAAACCATAAGACTTCTCTATAGATGTTAGAGAAAGACTAGAGCAGAGGCTTGCCTGTCCCATCGGGAAATGCACACACCTGCCATGTCTAGTTGGGCATCTATCACAATCATTCAGTCTGTTACAGCTGAACACCAGAGGCTGGCTCACACACAGCAGAAGTATATTTCTCATGATTGGGGAAGTCCAAGAATAAGACACAGGCAGGTTTCTATGTCTTAGCTCTCAGAGAGCTTTTCTCATTGCTGCGATGAGATACCTGACAGGAATCCACCTAAGGGGAAAGTGCTTGCTTTGTGGTTTGAGAGTGAGGAAGGCCTGGAGGTGGGAATAGCTCTCAAGCCTCTAAAAGGCAGGAGAGAGGCTGCTTGCTCACAACCGATGGACCAGGAAACAGGGATGGAACTGGAAGTGGACAGGCCACGGGCATCAAGTCTGGCCCCCAGAAAGCTCGTACCTCCTAAAGGACCCACAATCTTCCTGTGTTCAAACACCAGAATCTATGGGGGACATTTTACATCCGAATTATGTCAGCCATCTTTATGCTGTGTCTTGCATATTCAAAGGAGGAAGGGAGCTTTTTAGTTCCTCTTTTGAAAAGGGAATAAGACTTCAACAGTCCCAAAGGCTCCACTTTTAAACATGATCACATGGAGAATTGGGTCTTGACCTATTACCAGGGAGAGGGCACAAATACTCAGTCTATGACAGCTCCAAGATGATCACAGCATCATTGTGTGTTATAAGTCAGTTTTAGCAGGCTCTTGGGGTCAGCGAGCTTGGCATTTGTGAGGAAAAAAATTTATCCAAATTTCAAGTTTCTCTCAAGATAGTTGGTATTTGTTTCTAAGGAATTGTTTCCTCAAAAACCCAGAAATCAGCTATGCATACAACATTTTCAAATAAAAGGAAAGTTTCTCAGAGATTGTCAATGGAAAGAAAACTTTCCACTGGCAATCTCTGAGATAAAGTAAAAATGTGGTTTTACTTTTAATATCTATTGCATAAAAAAAGGAGAGAGGATAGTAGAAGAGAGGAGCCATTAGAAGACAGGACTGATTTCCTGTTCTCAGCTTCTTTACCTCCGTCCTTTACCGCCCTAAGGCAGAGATCACACAGTCCATCCTCAATATCAAACATGAATTGTGGGTTGTGATTTTCTAAATTTGCCTCACTTGAAAATGTCTCTAGAAAGGCACTCATCAAGCTAGAACCCAGTGCAACATTATTAGAATACACCCATCACACCCAAAAACTCTCCCAAGAGAAAGGATCCATCTAGTCCAAAAAATTAACATAAACATTCTGATTCTATTCTATGCGAAACTTTAAGAAAATAAGTCAAGTTGGTAAATGGCTCCTGAAGTCCCCCTATATTCTGGAGTGTTCCATACACTGTACTCTTCCCATCAGTCACATCGAAGCTTTTCATTACTAGGTACATGAGGAAAGTTGTTTTATATGACCGATTAAAACTATATTTTTGGCCATGGAACTTACAGGCTGTCGCTAGGTGGGATAGTCGATCCCACTTGTCAATCCCTTCATTTCATTCAGAAGCTCCAAATGCACTTCCTCATTTTAATACACTTCATAAATTTCCTCCATTTCCTAAACCTTCAACCTCAAACCTGCTCACTTCTTGCCAATCAATTTCACCTCTTGTTTATGTATAACCTGCCCTTCTACCCTCTAAATAATATGCGCAGGGCTTGTTAAAGAACCTTCCCAGTCAGAGTTCTCTCAGAAAGTCCTTCCCTATAATCGCCTTCATTAACCCTCATTTTCAAATTATCTTATTCAATTTCCTGTCCATTTCAATTGATTCTGTAAATGTATTTATTATTTACAAAAGCTCAGTATTCTGTTAGTGATTATGGTTCACAGGCTTCGCAGCTAGGAAGGACTATTGATTGCTTTTCTCCCATGGCAGCGTGCATAGCACCTTCCGATACCGTGAGAACTGCTCCTCAGGGAGGAGGCTCAGGTCAATTCCAGCTCAGCTCCTTTGAGTCCTGTGTCCGAAGTGTATGCTGTGTTCAGCAAGAGGGTCTTAGCTTCAAGTCCTGGAAGGCAATTAAGAGCTATAACAATTGCCTATATTACTGTAGGAATCTGTTGGACTATGCTGACCAATAACTCAAATGGAGGTTTCCCTTTGTTGATACTGAGAATTTTTGTTAGATAGCATTCTGCTTTAAACATGCACATACACACACACACACACACACACACACACACACATACACATATGCACATACACACGCATGCATGCACTAGATGTAATTTTAAGTAGTCTTATAAAATAATACATTTCTTCATGGCTTTTTGGGTACCTGTGGTAATACCCCTGCTTTTTCTCTCTCCTTCTGCATAACCCTCCCCAGGAAAGCACTCACCTACTTTCCCATAGCCTATTTACAAGGCCTCTGCCCTGCTACCCCCCTCTCTCAATCAAGCTCCTCTTTGTCCCATTTCCCTTTAATTCCCTTTCTACTTTCTTGGCTTCTGAGGTCTCTTCAGGCTTTATATTCATATCTAAAGATTCAGAGCTAGAATACAAAAATGAGACTATGTGTCCTGTGTCTGTGGGTCTGGGCCACCTCATTGAGTACAATGTTTCCTGGTTCCATTCGCTTACCTGCAGATCTCATGATTTCATCTTCTTTTAAAGCTGAATAGAACCCCATTGTGTATAGGTACCACGTGTTTATTCTTCCATTGAAGGGGAGGTTACTTCCATTTTTTAGCTACTGTGAAAAGAAGATCAGTGAACATAGCTGAACAAGATATCCCTAGTGGTGCAATAAGGGCACTCTTATTTTGGAATTTACCAACAGCTATCTAATTGGACTTAAGGCCCCCTCAATAGAAGGGCATTCTTGACTGGTACTATCAATGTAGACAAATACCTATGGCTTATAGACCCTACAGGAGAGCTTGCTGTAGCCACTTTTTCAAAACATTATAATTTCTAACTATAGTCTAAATTTTGCAAAACAATATTTCTAACTGTATTCTAAATAATTGTCCTTACAGTCACATGCAAGTGAAGCTCTCTGCATTCATCTTAAGAAGCTTCCTTTTGCAACAGATGGAGATCATTACAAAGTTCCGCAGATGGTCAACATGTTGTGAATAAGTCACTGTGGGGACTGACAGGTCTGCAACACAACCCCTGCACCTACAACACCAAGGAAGACGGGGTGAAAATATGGGAAGACCCACAAGACCAGATGCTGGCTGCTAAATAGTGTGTTCTAGACGTGAGAGAGAAGGTGTGTCCATGAAATCACAACAGTTTTGCTGCCTAAATAATAAGACAATACCAGTTAAAAGGCCAAGAGTTGCAGGAAATCAAAGGCTACTTGGGAGAGGGAGGAGGGAGACAGAGAGAGAGAGAGAGAGAGAGAGAGAGAGAGAGAGAGAGAGAGAGAGAGAGAGAGAACTAGTTTCCCCCAGAGAAAAGTTCCCTGATAGGTTATCCAATCCCAAGTGATCCACCATAAACACATATACAAGCATCACTAAATGGACTCAGCAGCTTTTTTTACTATTACATATGCAAAAATAAAAATCACAGAAGAGGTCATGAAATTGAGAGGGAATGGGGAGTGTGGGACGAGTTGGAGAAAGAGAAAGAGGTGTGGGATGGGAATGATATAAATACTATACTCATCCATGAACTTCTCCAAAAGCAAAAAAAAAAAAAATGGCTGCCCTAGGGAAAGGTTAGGAGGAGGTTGGTGTGGATTTTATTAAAGGAGAGGGTGAGGAAGAAGAAGAACAGTAATCTGTTCCTTTCAGCCCTATAGCATGTCAGACTCCCAGAACTTCAGCTTCAACATTAGCTGGCATGCATCAATGTTTGCTAATTAGGTTCTCTTCTCTCTGTGATCATGTCTATTTTTTTCCATGTGAACCTCTAGGGTTTTTCCCTAATGTGTCAAAGTAAAAGCTTTAAGAAAAAAAAAATTACAACCTTAAAAATTTGAAATCAAAATATGTGCTCAGGTACCACGGATAAGTCCTTTAATGGTTGCAGCCTAAGCATGAGGTCTTCCATTCAGATCCCCAAGCCATGTTAAAGCTGAGTAGGGCAGCACTCATCTGCCACACTGCCCCAGGGCACGGCAGAGGCAGGAACGTTCCCAGAGCTTGCTACTGAGCCCATCTAGCTGAACTGGGGAGCTCCAGGCTCAGTGAGAACCAGCCTAAAAATATAAAGTAGTTAGTGAGTAAGGAAGACAAACAACATTGGTATCTGGCCTACACACACACACACACACACACACACACACACACACGCACACAGGCGTATATACAAATATAATACATACATACAAAACAATGCGTATTAGTGATATGTTGTATAAAAGATACTAAGCAACTGATTTTTTTTTCAGAAAAGACCACAGAAGAGTTATTGTCAGTTGTTTATCAAGACTCCTGTAGGATTTGAGTGCAGATTGGGTAAGAAGAAAAGGTGAGGCGTGTTTGCTCTATCCCAGGGGAAGACAATATCCTGGGGGTTCTGTCTCTATAAAATGTTCACAGAAAGAAATTACTTTTATCCCCCCCCCACCGCTTGAAACCCTCTTCCCAAGTTTCAATGTGATGTTTGCTTGGGGGCAAAAAAAAAAAAAAAAGGAAGAAAAAGAAAATGATATTCGATCTGCAGGTTTCACTTCTCAAAGTGTTTTAAACTATATGAGAGTTTGAAAGCCTTCACCTGAGTATTTAACCAGCTAGACAAAGCTAAGATAGTCGAGAAGGAATGAGTCCCATTGTGAACACAGCACTTAAAGTGCACAAGCAGCGGTGTCCCGAAGCCTGGCTTCCCTCCTCTTGCATCCTGGCCCAGAAGCTGACTCCCAAAAGCTAATCACTGCACTCACTAATGTAGTAGAATGTAATCTGGAGCTGGAGAGATGGCTCAGACGTTAAGAGCAGTGAATGCTCTTGCAGAGGACCCGGGTTTAATTCCCAGCACCTAAATAGTGGCTATCAACCATTCATAGCTCCAGTCTCAGGGGAGGATACAGTGCCCTCTTCTGAACTCTGAGGGTATTGTGTGACATGGGTGCACTTACATAGCTGCAGGCAATACTCCACATAAAATAAAAATAATAAATAAAATATTTATTTATTTATTATCAAATCTAGACCCATGTCCCCCCATTCCCCCACCCCACCAGAGCTCATGCATTCTGCCAAACATGCTTTTCATGTCTTTCTCAGTCTTTCTCAATATTCTCCATGTGGAAGCTGACTGTTTTGAGCAGACGTTCACTGTTTCAGTCAGTTCTTTGATGCAGTCCTTTCTGTTGTTGTTGTTGTTGTTGTTTCCAATATGCATCACTCCCAACTGCTTTGGACAAAAGCTCAAGGGGCCGTGCACAAGAAATACAACTACGTAATTGGCACTAGCATCCACAGATGAGGGATACCATTTGTCGTTTGTTTTTCTGGGACTGTGTTACTTCACTCAGAATGATGTCCTCTAGCTCCAGCCATTTTCCTGAAAAGCTCATGATGTCATCTTTCTTTACTGCTGCATAGAACTCCATTGTGTAGATCCACTCATCAGTTGAGGGGCATTTGGGTTAGTTCCAGCTCCTTGTTATTGTGAAGAGAGCTGAAATAAACATGGCCGTGCATGTATCTCTGCAGTGGGGTGAGTCTTGAGGGTACATGCCTAGGAGTGGTATGGCTGGGTCAGGTGGCAAGTTCATTCCAAGTCTTCCAAGGGTTCTCCACACTGCTTTCCATAGTGGCTGTACGAGTTTACATTCCACCAGCAGTGGATGAGTGTTCCCCTTTCCCCACAACCTCTCCAGCACTTGGTATCATTTGTTTTCTTGATCCTAGCCAGTCTTATTGGAGTAAGATGATATCTTAAAGTGGTTTTGATTTGCATTAGTGATGTTGAACACTTCTTTTTTATTAATTTTATTTATTTCTGTGTGTATATGAATGTACTGCCTGCATGCAAGTTTGTGCACCCGTGTCGTGCAATGCCGCAGAGGTCAAAAGAGGGTGTCAGATTCCCCTGGAACTGGAGTTCTCCTGGAATTAGAGTTTCAGACCGTTCTTGGCTGCCATGTGGGTGCTGAGGATCGAACCTGAGTTCTCTGCAAGAGTGGTCGGTGCTCTTAACCACTAGGCCATCTCTCCAGCCCCTGAACACTTCTTAAGGTGTTTCTCAGACATCTCTAATTCCTCAGTTGTGAAGTCTCTGTTCAGTTCTTTGCTCCATCTATTGAGTGGGTCATTTGTTTCCTTTTTTCTTTGTTTTTTGAGTAGGTTATATATTCTGGAAATCAATGCTTTGTCAGATGTTTCTGCAGTGAAGGTTTCCTCCCACTCTGTGGGATTTCTCTTCACTTCCTTGATTGTTTCTTTTGATGTACAGAAGCTTTTGAGTTTAATGAGGTCCCATTTGTCAATTGTTGACCTTAATTCTTGCTTAGCTGCTGTCTGTTTTAGGAAGTCTTTTCCTTAGCCTATGTCTTGTAGTCTGCTGCCAACTATTTCTTCTATCGCCTTCAGAGTTTGGGGTTTCACGTTGAGGTCTTTGATCCACCTGGAGTTGACTTTTGTACAGGGCGAGAGGTAGGGGTTTAATTTCATTCTTCTACAAGTGGTGATCCAGTTTTGCCAACACCACTTGCTGAAGATGCTGTCTTTTCTCCATTGTGGCTTCTTGGCCCCCTTGTCAAATATAAGATGGCTGAAATTGTATGTGCTCAGATTTGGATCTTCGGTTTTGTTCCATTGGTCAACAGGTCTGTTTTTATGCCAGTACCAGGCTGTTTTTATGACTATAGCCCTGTAGTATAGTTTGAAGTCTGGTATAGAGATCCCTCCTGTGTAGCTCTTTTCACTCAGGGTTGTTTTGGCTATTCGGGGTCTTTTGTTTTTCCAAATGAATTTAAAGACTTTTTTTCCAAGCCTGTGAAGAAACTCTTGGGGATTTTGATTGGAATTGCATTAAATCTATACAAGAGGTTTGGTAAAATGGACGTTTTTACAATGTTAATTTTCCCAAACCATGAGCATGGGAGGTTTTTCCATCTTCTGATGTCTTCTTCAATTTCTTTAAAGGTTTAAACTTTTGCTGTAGAGATCTTTGGTGTCTTTTTTTAAAAAAAACTGATAATCTGGAGAGTCTAAAAATATACCAAGTCCTGCTCCCAACCACTTAAACAGTTTCTAGGCCTAGAAGTTGGGAAGATGACTCAGTGGGTACAAGGGTTTGCAGTACAGGCCTGAGGACCTGAGTTTGAATCCCCCAGCAAGCATAAAAACATCTGTCCATGCCTATGTGTGCCTATAACCTCCTCTTTGGAGGATGGGATAGCTGGATCCCCAAAGCTCACTGCCCAGCCAGTCTAGGCAAAACAAAACAAAAAAAACCTCCGGGTTCAGTCAGAGGCTCTGCCTCAAAGCAGTAGTGTCATGAGTGGTAAAGAAAGACCTCCATGTCCTCATGTGCACATGTACCCCAGCACTCACCCATGTGCATGCAACACACACACACACATACACACACACACACACACACACACACACACACATATATACACACACACACACTCCAGGGTTGCTAAATAGTTATGGTGACTTTAAAAAATCTCCCTATTGGGAAACTGTATTCATCACTTTTCTGTTGCTGTGATAAAACCACCATGACCAAGGGAACTTATAAAAGGGAAGCATTCATTTGAGCCTGCAATTGACGGTTCCAGGGAATTACAGTCCACTGTGGCAGGGAAGCATGGTGGCAGGAGCTGGAGCAGAAAGCTGAGGTCCATAGCTCCAAGTAGACACAGGAAGCAGAGACTGTCAAGGCTTTCTGAACTCTCTAAGCCCGGCCCCAGTGACATACTTCCTCCACCATGGCCACACCTTCTAAGACCTCACAAATCATCGACACCAACTGGGGACAACCTGGAGGCTATGGGGGACATCCTCATTCAAACCACCACCGAGACCATTGAGGAGTGGGGGACGAAAGGTTGTAAGAGCCAGGGCTGGTGCATGAACAGAGGCTCTCAGGCCATTGGGAAGGTGCTCACATGAACTCGCAGCAGTGGTGAGAGGGTGCACAAGACCCATGCAGACTCAGTCAGACCAAACCTGAGCACAGATCAAAGGAAGTGGGCAGCTGATTGCTGTTAGCTTAGGGAGAGTTCTTCAAGGGAGGGACTCTAGACAGGCTGAGTAGATTCCAGTGGATGAACTTGCACTGAGGGACATCTGGGTACAAACCCTTGACCAGACAGGATTTAACATATATGAGAGAATGCATGAAATCCAGTGGGGGTGTATGGGGATCGTGGATGAGGAAGGGGTCTAAACATGATCAATATCTATTACACAAAATACACAAAAACTCAATTTTTAAAAAAAAATCATAAAAACAAAAATCCAAAATTAAACTGCAAAAAAAAAAATCTCCCATTGGGTTAAAAAGCAGTGGAATTGTTAAGGCCACACCCAAAGGCTCCCTTGAGTTGACAATTTCGTCTCAACTGATTTGTTTGAACCTAGAAATTCAGGAAAGAGGACATCAGTTGCTAAGGAAGACAGAGACAAGAGCCTCCTGCTTATTTGTGATCTGGTAAATTTAAGTCTATCTGATATTAAGCACATCTGATATTGAAAATAGACTGTTTATATTATATTTCTTACACTGAATTCAGAAAGCAAGTTTTAGGAAAAAAGGAGAAAGGACTTCAAGTCACAAAAGATCCCTGACATAGAAAGTTACCATGAATCATAACAGAAGACCCATCTCGTACCTGTGCCTATGGGGAAAACACAAAGATCTGTTTTTCAAAGGAACCAACTTTGTTTACATTACTGTGAACTCACGAGGTGTTCTTGAAGACATTGTGTGACCTTAAAACAAAACAAACTTCAGTATTTGCTGTGATTTTCTAATTTTATTTTGTTAAACATTTTAAGAGCACATGCTAATGTTATCCAAGTTTATAATGAATGGAAGGGAAAATCAGAGAAGCTGAGTGAGTGACCCCAGGCACAGGTGAGAATCTAAGCCTGTGTCTATGCACTGTGAAAGCACCTCCCCATTTCCACATATCACGTATCTGACCAGAGGAAACAGTAAAGGAGGAGCCTTCCAGGCTTTGTTCTGACACCAAAGAAAGAACTAATTGGACTTGTGGAAACATCCAGCCAAACTGACCACATTATAGTGGAGTCTGACAGAAGGGAGAGTACCAGGACACTGTAGCCATACGATGTTAAAACTCAGCAAAGAAAAGCAGGAATTAAGGAGGTTTCATTTGAGGATGAACACAGACAACAGAACAACTTATGAAGATTGGAAATAAAATTTGATAATACTCACTGGATAATCTCAGTGTCACACTTAAAAAATAACTCTTTAAGGGCCAGACATGCTAGCACAGGCTTTTAATCTCAGCATTCGGGAGGCAGAAGCAGTTGGATCTCTGTGAGTTGGAGGCCATCCTTGTCCACATAGCAAGCTCCAGACCAGCTACATAGTGAGATTCTAGCTCAAAAAAATTAATTAAAATAAGACTTCAGATACTGAAATAGTAAGAGTGTCTCCCTGGACAAAAACTAACAAAAAAGACTAAAGGAGCATGAGCTGAGACACACAAGACAGGGGTAATGGAAGATAGTCTGCTAGTCTGAATCTGTACAGAGTCATCTCCATGAGATACCTATTTAATACACACCTCATCGCGCAGGTGGGCGCTAGACTCTAGAGTCACACCCTTTGAAAAAACTGACATACACTCCTGCCATTAAGGAGCTTAGATCAATGAAATGCGCATCGACCTACCCACCAGTATAGAATTAAAAATCACCATATATAATATGAAATGCGCATCGATCTACCCACCAGTATAGAATTAAAAATCACCATAAATAATATGAAGGACAAAACTAGAGTGGAGCATCAGGGAAGAACTTTCCTGGAGTTAAGAGTTTGTGTGTGTGTGTGTGTGTGTGTGTGTGTGTGTGTGTGTGTGTGTGTTTCAGAATGTGAAAAGATTCTAAAGGAGAGGTCTGTAGGTTATTCAAGAAATAAAAGGGTTGTGGTAGCAGGAAGTGGAGAGACTACGAGCCGCAGACATAGACTGAACAATGTTTACATGTTGAGCCATCCTGTGATAGATCTGGGTCCCTGAAAACCATTGAAACAGCGGTGTATCGTTAAAATTCATTTGGGCTACATTATGGTTGAGGGCAGAGAAGGAAACAAAGCAGGTAGAAAGAAATGACTGCGTGTGATCGTAGTCCAGGCAAGAGATGGTCACTTGGACTGGGAAGACCGTGATATGTTGGAGAATGGACAAATGGAGAGGCATTTGAGAAAAATCACCACCATTAGATGGATTTGACGAGAAGGTCATGAATACGGTAAGGTCATTTCTGCACTTTCATCCCTTCCCCTTTGTGGAAGAGGTGGGGATGGGTAATATGTAGAAGGTTCATAACTTTTAGACTCTTGTCTTCCATAATAACCATCTTTATTCTTTTAAAACTAGATCATTTGGCCTGTAAGTAGATAATTTTACATGTGCTGTTTAATTGGTCTCCTACAAGCTAAAGTTCCTGCAAAATGGAAAGTGTGAAGGTTCTGCTGGTTCTGGTTCAGACTTCCCAAGTATCACTACATCTCCATCCTATATACCCCAAGAAGATACATGCCTGACACAGAGTTTTTAGTTTTCCAGGATTGATACGGAGTAACGAGCACCAACACAGACTCCCCCTTTATGAAGCTCCTCCTTCCCCTTTTTAAAATGGTTTCAGCATCTACCAATGGTAGTAAAAATGGGGAGTAAAAGTACAAAGAGAGTTGAGTAAAATGTGAGAGTCTCATGTTGTTTCTGCCTGGGAATTAAATCCAAATGTCTCAGTCCATTCCCCAAATTGATCCAGCTTCCCTCGACAATTTCCGGTCATCTTCTCAATATCCCTTTTTTATTCTTCTGCCTCAAAGCATAATAAGCAAAATCTTACCTTCTGTCCCTTTTTTTCTCTCTATCTTCCATCTTAGTAGACTACAACCTTCTCATAAACTTCTATCACTGAATAGAAGCATCTCACAAACTCTAACTACATATAGCCTCAAGCTGAGTGTCAGTTTTCAGTTGCCAACTAATCCCTCCACCTGTCATAAATCACATCATCCTTAATTTACAAACCACCTCCAGACCCCTGTCCATCTGCCAAGTATATCATGATGGCGTCAATCATGGTAGAAGTCTCCCCTCTCCCTTTCCTGAAAACCTATGTCAGTAAGCTGACAACTATGAAATCTTCCTTCGGCAGTTTCTCTTCCCAGCACTGCCACGCTGCTAAGCGCATATGACTATCTCTCAACCAGAATATTGCAAATAGTTTGCTAACGTGTCTCCTAGCCCTAGGATCTGGCCCTATGCAATCTACCCTGAACTCGGGTTCAGAAAAGGCTCCTGGAAGCACAACTACAAACACATAATCCCATCAAATGGCTCTACATTGGGCCGTGAGCTTCCAGAGGAAGGATGAACTGTTCAGGCCACATGCAATCTTTCTCATACATCTTTACAGATTTTGTTCCATCTGTGCTTTTCCCAGACCTGCAACACTGGCTCAGCTCTAGACTGCCAGTCCCTACCCAGGAGTCATACCTCCAACCATCATTCCTTCCTAATACACAGGCCGGCCTTTATCAATCACTTTATCAATGCATTCTTTTTCCTTCTCAATTATTTGAATTACTAAAGTAATGTTTATTTTGTAAGAAAATCATACTAAATTATGTTATTTTTTATAACATATATCCTGCTCATTCTCTAATTGCACCTCCCCGGGGGAATAGTTCTGTGCATTTCTTCCGTAATTGCCCTTTACCTTATTTAAATACAGCGTCCTTGGATGCTATGAGAGCTGAGGCTATGGTCCTACCAGCTGCAAAGCCTATGAACCCCCATGAGCACCTAGTAAATTATCTTCGTCAGTGCAGTCAATTTTATCTTGCAGTAAATCAACAGCTACCTAATTGGACCTAAGCCCCACTCAGCAGGAGGGAACTCATGCATGGTACTGAAATCAGACCCAAGTACACATGGTTGGAGAGGTTGTTGACCCTACAGAAGAACCTAGCTCTGTTACTTTCCTAGACCAATGTAATTTCTTACTATACTCTAAGCACGTATCCCTTATATTTAGAGACAAGTGCACCTCTTTTTTTTTTTTTTTTTTTTTTTTTTTTTTTTTTTTTTTTTTTTTTTTGGTCTTTTTGGTCTTTTTGAGACAGGGTCTCCCTGTAACTTTGGATGTCCTGGAACTCACTCTGTAGACCAGGCTGGCCTCAAACTCACAGAGATCTGCATGCTTCTGCCTCCCAAGTGCTAGGATTAAAGGCGTGCGCCACCATGCCCGGCATTTATTTATTTATGTACGTGTATCAATGTACTGTCTGCATGCAAGTTTGTGCACCCGTGTCGTGCAATGCCACGAAGGTCAGAAGAGGGTGTCGGATTCCCCTGGAACTGGAGTTCTCCTGGAATTGGAGTTTCAGACGGTTCTTTGACGCCATGTGGGTGCTGGGAATCGAACCCAGGTCCTCTGTAAGAGTAGTCGGCGCTCTTAACCACTAGGCCATCTCTCCAGCCCACAAGTGCACCTCTTACCACTCCTCCAAGAAGCTTCTTTTTGCAACAGATGGGGACTATCACAAAGTTCCCTCACTGGTCAAACACAGAGAGTAAGTGGCTAAGTGATAAAATTGCAATTCGACCTCTGCATTTAAAGCTCAGGGAACATTCCAGAAGAGGAGGATGGAAAGAATGTAAGAGCCGGAAGGACCAGACACTGTTGCTAGTTAATAAATTCTAAGCATGATAAGGAAGCAGGACCCATTATATCTCCAAATTACCATGGCCTAACAAGAGCTACATAATAGCCAAGCCATGGGGCATGCCAATGGGGATGGGGGGATTTCATGGGGTCTCACGTCCAGATAAAGAGTGCAGGCAATGAATGATGAGGGAAGGAGTTTTCTCTAGGCACTAGCTCCCTAAGGGGTTATCTAATCCCAAGCAGATATCCCTAAACACAGGGAGATATGAGCTTCACTAAATAGATTCAGTGCATTATATATATTATATAATATATTATATTTGTTATATAACAAATTGAGAGGGAATGGGAAGACATGAGAAGAGTTGGAGGGGGCTGGGAAGAGTGGGAATGATGCAAACACAATACTCATGTATGAAATTCACAAATGCCTAATCCTAGGTGACACATCTACAGTGGAATCTCTATAGGCTCACAAAACATACTAGAGAAACACTAATGCACCTGTCAACTCTCATCAGTGAAGCTCCCTCATGCAACAGAGGTCCAATAACAAAAAGGACACAGACAAAGGACAGAGAATAAAAGTCTGCAGAGTGTGGGTCCCTGGACAGGATGCCTATATTAAACTTCACCCACCCAGGGCTCAGGGACCATTACAGAAAGGGGGGCAGAAAGATTGTAAGAGCCAGAGAGAAGGTACATGAACATATGAAAATATCAAGTTTTCAGGCTCCTGCAAACTCACTCATGTGAACCTACAGCAATAGTATCAGTATGCACAAGACCCATACAAACCCAAGCAAACAAACAAACAAACAAAAAAAAAAAACCAGCATAGAACTGCGGAAATGGGCAACAGGACTCAATCTTAGCCAAAGACATTTTGTCAGCTGCTTACTACTGGGTGGGGAACAGCTGATCTTCTTAAAGGGATGGACTCTAGATGGTGACTAGATCTCAGTGGATGAACATCTGGGGACACTAACTTGATTGACAGGCCTTTCAATGACAGAATGCATGAAATCCAGTGAAGGCCATGGGAGGGTGTTGATAGGGAAAGGAGTACAAAGATGATTCAGATGTTCTGTATTAAATACATAAAAATACAAAATAAATAAAATAAACATTCAAACTTTGCTCTTCTTGCCCAAAATGTAATGAGATGGCCCAGGACTTTGTATCCTTATAGAAGCTGTATGATATCTTTAATTTCTAGATTAAAATTTAAATTTAAAAAATAGTTCCACATAAATATACATTTGATGACTAATTTGGCTCATAAAGGGATCATATTGATAGCATGATACAACGTGTATGCATACACACTATTCTGCAACTAATCTTTCTCAAAATTTACTTGCTAAGCTTTCACCTCAGGCTACAGAGCTCCGCCTCTCGCATGCATAGATCAAGCTCCAGAGATAAACAGTTTATTTCTTTTCTTAAACTCTTACAAATAAGGCTAAAAGAAACATCTTTATATGTAAACCTTTATAGCTTATTACTTTTTTTCAAATCAATTCCCAGAAGTGAATTACTGAGTGAGATAGCATGCACATTTTAAATGTAATAAAACACAGCCGATTACTTTGCAGAAATAATAATGTATTCTTAATGACAACAGCAGATGAAGAGAAATATTTATTCCCACACCTCTTCTAATAATAATGTGCTAATTTTTTCATTCTTGTCAAGCAATCATTTGGAAAATGACATATTACAAGTTGAGCATGAAATACCCATTATGAGTTCTTCCTCTGTTCTCTTACCCTAAGTCTTCTTTTTGCTCCAAACCTTCATAGCACTTCTTTAATGTTTTGTGGAAACTTTCTACTACTCTCTGTGTGTTTGAGTGTTCTTGTGTCTCTAACACACTGTGGTGTAAAACAGATGGACAACCTCCCTTTCTATCCATCTAGCTTCCATAGCATTAGCTCAGTGCTGGTGCACGGGACAGGCTCCCATTTTTATTCAGTTGGATACAACTGACTGGTTAGAGAAATATAGGCTCAAGGTGAGATATTCAGTGTGTCTAACTATGTTATTTAGGAGGAAACAGCAAGTATATTGGGGCAAAATTCTATCTGTGACAAGACAGCTGAATGAGATACTCACTTATCAAGCTTCCTACTGAACACCCAGGGGTAGTTTAGGCCAATCAGGAGGGTATAACAACATCTCTGTGCTTAGAAACCAAACCTCAGGCAGAACCAATAAAAAGAAAGCACAGTATGAAAAGAAAAAGAAACTTTACAAGGAATGGAGACTGTTACAGAGATCGATAATTGGTTGAAACATGAAGAATAAGTGACCACGGAGTTGTGGAGTGCCCAGCCAATTGAGCATCTACAATGCAAAGCCTCAGGAAATGTAGAGGATAGATAGATAGATAGATAGATAGATAGATAGATAGATAGATAGATATAGATATAGATATAGATATAGATATAGATATAGATATAGATATAGATATAGATATAGATATAGATATAGATATAGATATAGATATAGATATAGATATAGATATAGATATGTGTGTGTACACATTCACACAGGGTGAGGCTATGAAACTGATATAAATACAGTCCTCATGTATAAAATTCTTCAACAGCTAAAAATTGTAGGTGCTCTATTTCAATGAGAAGTCCAAGCAAATGCTTACTATGGGTCAAAGATAAAGAAAGATGGGGCTGAAGAGACAGTTCAGCAGTTAAGAGCACTAGCTTCTCTTACAGAGGACCCAGGTTCACTTCCCAGCACCCACATGATGCCTAACTCTAGTTCCAGGGGATCCAACACCCTCTTCTGACCTCCATGGGCATTACATGCATGTGGCACACTAACATGTGGAAGCAAAACACTCATTCACATACAAGAAACTAAATAAACACAATTTTTAAAGATAAAGAAAAAGGACGTCTCAATATAAATGACTTGACATAGCACGAGAAGCCCTCAGCTGGCATGCACCAACTGTGCCTGTGCTTACACTACCCCACTTGACACATGCACACACATACATGTCCCTGTGGTTATACTACCCCACTTGACACATGCACACACATACATGTCCCTGTGCTTACACTACCCCATGTGACACATGCACACACATACATGTCCCTGTGTTTATACTACCCCATGTGACACATGCACACACATACATGTCCCTGTGCTTACACTACCCCATGTGACACATGCACACACATACATGTCCCTGTGTTTATACTACCCCATGTGACACATGCACACACATACATGTCCCTGTGCTTACACTACCCCACTTGACACATGCACACACATACATGTCCCTGTGTTTATACTACCCCACTTGACACATGCACACACATACATGTCCCTGTGCTTACACTACCCCATTGACACATGCACACACATACATGTCCCTGTGTTTATACTACCCCATGTGACACATGCACACACATACATGTCTCTGTGCTTACACTACCCCACGTGACATATGTACGCACATACACGTCCATGTGTTTATACTACCCCACGTGACATATGCACACACATACATGTCCCTGTGTAGTAAACAGTTACCATTGTCATTACTATCTACATGTTATATGTGAGAAACTAACCTTCCCAAGATCACAGATTAGACAAATTGGGGGCCCTCCTCATTTTGAAACTAGGCTGCCTGTCACATGTCACCTATACAAAATGGCGTAGGTGATTCTTCATCAGAAGTGCTTTGGTCACAAGGGGAGAAAGGAGGAATGACACTCACAACCAATCCATAATTAGTGTTTATTGTGCTGGCAAAGAAGTTAGAATCAAAACCCAAGAGGAAAACTAAACAAACAACATGAAACTCCGTACACTTAAACACATTCACGCAAAAGGACAGGAGGCTCAGAGTTGACGCAGATTCACTGTTAGAAATAGAAACTATGCAAAGCTAATGGAAGCAGAACCTATCTACAGAGAATAAATAATGCAGTCACTTAAAACTGGGATAAAGTTCAATTTCTGAACGTTTCCTTGGCTGACCGTGCCATGTCTTGGAATTTGGGCTCCTTTCGTATAACACCAGTGTTAAATACCACACTAGCACTTGCTGGTGGCTGCTGAGCACATCAATGCACTCCTCTGCCTCCTCCGCCTCCTCCGCCTCCTCCGCCTCCTCCGCCTCCTCCCGCCTAGTCCTCCCATTCTCTAACATTATCAATCTCCACTGTCCTTTTACACATCCACTACCTGTTTTCCCTCATTTCTCCTGGAGCCAAGAAGGCACTGACGGAGAAGGCATCAGAAACCAGTCTCTGGGCACATAGCTCCCATCAACACCAGGGTCCAATTGTCCTAAGGGCAGAGATGGCAGAGATGGATGTGAATAAATAAGAGGCACGACTAGGGTTTTAATTCCGTTCTCAAGCTCGCTGCCATTCAGGCTCCTGAACAACCTACCTGTCCTATCTGATCTTCGGTATCTCTTTAATATTGAATGCATGACAACGGCACTAGGCAAGGTTTTCGTGGGGATTTACTTAGATACTGCACATACAACCTAAAATAAGTACCTGTCTTGGATACTTTTCTGTTGCTGTGATAAAATACCCTTCAAAACCAACTCAAGAAAGGAAAGGTTTATTTCCATTTACAGTCTGGGGTTACAGTCCTTTGTGGTGGGGAAGGAACTTGAAGCAGTTGGTTGGTCACATCACATCTCCAGTCAGAAGGCAGGGAGGGGAACTTTGTGAAATTAGTGCTTGGCTCACTTTCTCCTTTTTGTTCCGTGCAGGGCCCCAGGCCATGGAAGGTGCGTCTTCTTCCCACTTCAGTCAACCTAATCTAGATTGTCCCTCACAGGTATATCCAGACGATTGTCTCCTAAGTGATTCTAGATCCCATCAAGATGACAATCAATATTAGTGATCACAGCACCCAATTAGTAAAAGGTTCTTGTATCTGTTAGAAGGATTCACCACATTCAGTCAAAAGTAAAAATCTATTAACCCCCAATAAAATGAAATGTATGAGAATAGGTTTTAAAGCTAATGTTTAAGTCCCTTCATTATCTCTGTGTCTGAGGACATACTTTAGCAGTGATCAACGAAAATGGGGAAACTGTGGCTGGTCTCACTTCACCCTGAATGCACACCACACTTTGCAGGGATGCAGGGACACTTGGAAGACAAAGAGGTTCCTATGCCTGTATTCACCAGGCTAATGTCTTTCTGAGGAGGAAAATGAGAGCAATTCAAGAGGAGAAATCACAAGATGGCTTCTACTGTAGCTCATGGGCAGAATACGGATGGTAAAATATGGAAGAAATCTCTAAGAGGAAAAAAATATTAATTTGTCCTGGTTTTCTTTTCCCCTCCATGGACTCCAACAATAAAAGCAATACATCTCCATATCATCTAAATAATGGCACCTTATCAATGAATAACAGTATTAAGTGGCTCTTGTTGAAATAAGTGCTTATCATATACTTTATTAATCAGAGCATGTGCCAGTCATCAGAAACGAGCAGGAAGTAGTAAGGGAGCAAGTGGATAGGCAGCCATGGCCCTCGGGGTTGACTGGGACAGAAAACCAACTCAATGTTTCAGGATGAACAATACCAAAACAAAGTGCCAAATTTTGGGAATGTCACCACTTCTCAGGAGGGAGACAGCTTCATTAGGAGATCAGGCAGCCCAGTGGAGGGTTCAGGTAGAATTAATACAGTCGTGTGGGGACAAAGATGAAAAATGAACACAATGGGAAGATGAACTACTAATTTTCTAAAGACCAAATGCACCTAGCCGGGCATGGTGCACCTTTACTGATGCCTGGGGCTGTAGCTCAGTTGGTAGAGTGCTATTACCGAATAGCCAGAAAGCCAAGGTCAATCTCTAGTACTCACAACACAGCCACTGTGGCTCACACCTATCTTCCTGAAAAGTGGAGAAAAGAGGATTAGTAATTCAAGGTCGTCCTTGGCTACATAGGTTGGAAGCCAGCCTGGGCTACACAAGACCCTGTCTCAAATCAAGCAAACAACAAAAAAAGTTCTTCCAATAGAAATGCAGCTATGATCTGAAGAGTTTCAACAGACAGCGTCGAAATGCACTATTATTTACCGAAGACTGACTACTCTACTGTAAGGATGGCCCGAAATTCGTCAGAGCAGGTTAAATCTTTTTATATCTTGTTCAACCACTGCATAAACAGATAATCTTCTCTGTTTTAATTAAAATCCAGTTTCTTGCAGTCTGCTGTCTTCTGGGTCGGTTCTTGATACAGGTGACCCACTAAGCTGGTTCAGGATAATAACTTCAGACAAACCTCAAAGCCATAAGCCAGTCTCATTTGGCATTCTGTCGAGGTTTTCATTTCTTTTGTTCTCATTCCAGTCATTAAACCAGTCCACTTTATGTGATATGACATAAAGCACTTTTACTTTGTCTATTTCTAAAAAAAAAAAAAAAACAACAATCTATTCCATCAACAATGGAAATTATAACTCAACAGTCAGAAGCAAGTATTAGGTTCATGCACTCACCTTTTGCTCCAGTTGGTCAACCTTATTCTCTACATAACAGGGATATTTGGACAGAGAAAGGAATGACAGTATAAGCTCAGGGCGATGTGCAAAATTATTTGAATCATCAGAGATTCTGTGGTTTGTTTTTTCATACAGTCTCATATATGACAATATGATTTCCTGGAAATCAAAAGCCAAGGATAACCTTGAACTTCTCATGCATTTGTTTCTATGGATCAAGTCCTGCATGCACCATACCCAGCATATGTGATGCTGGAGAGTGAACCCAGAGCTTTGTGCATGCTGGGCTCCTCTACCAATGGAACCCAGAGCTTTGTGCATGCTAGGCTCCTCTACCAATAGAATCCAGAGCTTTGTGCATACTGGGCTCCTCTATCAATGGAACCCAGAGCTTTGTGCATGCTAGGCTCCTCTACCAATGGAATCCAGAGCTTTGTGCACGCTGGGCTCCTCTAACAATGGAACCCAGAGCTTTGTGCATGCTAGGCTCCTCTACCAATGGAACCCAGAACTTTGTGCATGCTGGGCTCCTCTACCAATGGAACCCAGAGCTTTGTGCATGCTAGGCTCCTCTACCAATGGAACCCAGAGCTTTGTGCATGCTAGGCTCCTCTATCAATCAATAGAACTGTGTCCTCGCGTCTTTCTCTCAGGGATTCTTGAGGAATTATCTTGAGATAATATCTTTTTTTTATTTCTGTATGTGTATGAATGTACTGTCTGCATGCAAGTTTGTGCACCCATGTCGTGCAATGCCTCGGAGGTCAGAAGAGGGTGTCGGATTCCCCTGGAACTGGAGTTCTCCTGGAATTGGAGTTTCAGACAGTTCTCGGCCGCCATGTGGGTGCTGGAGATCGAACCCGGGTCCTCTGTAAGAGCAGTCGGCGCTCTTAACCGCTAGGCCATCTCTCCAGCCCCGAGATAATATCTTTTTGGAGAACTGAATTATTTCAAATCACCCAGCAAATTATATATCCGCTATCTAAACTGATGTTAATATCAGGAAAAAGCATTAATAAGATGCATTTGGGAGGAGAGGGTTTCAATGTCAAAATACACTGTGTGAAATCTCAAAGAAGTAATAAAAACATATTTTAAAGAAGCTGCATTTTAATATGCATACACCTGTCACCAGAGTCTCCTAAGGAAGCAACAGGTTGGAAGCAGTCCAGTGCAAGAAGATAAAATCAGAGTGAAAGAATGAAAGATAATCCTTGTCCTCTATGGCAAGAAGTTGGTACAGAGAAGAAAGGAGAGATGAAGGAATGAGAGAGGAGAGAAAGAAAAGGAGGAGGGGGAGGTGAGGGGAGGGGAGGGGAAGGGAGATGGGAGGGGAGGGGAGAGGAGAGGAGAGGAGAAAGGAGGGGAGGGGAGGGGAGGGGAGAGGAGAGGAGAAGGGAGGTGAAGGGAGGAGAGGGGAGAGTAGAGGAGAAGGGAGGGAAGAGGAGGGAGGATGGGAGGGGAGAGGAGAGAAGAGGAGAGGAGAAAGGAGGGGAGAGGAGGGGAGAGGAGAGGAGAGGAGAAGGGAGGGGAGGGGAGGGGAGAGGAGGAGAGAGGAGAGGAGAGGAGAGGAGAGGAGAGGAGAGGAGAGAAGAGAAGAGAAGAGAAGAGAAGAGAAGAGAAGAGAAGAGAAGAGAAGAGAAGAGAAGAGAAGAGAAGAGAAGAGAAGAGAAGAGAAGAGAAGAAAAGAGAAGAAGAGAAGAGAATTCTGGGCTGTGTCTTAGAAATGGGAGAAGTTACTTGCAGCCCTAAAATTCAATGGTCTAAAACTATCATAGCCCAGAGCATTCTAAGGAAAGTGACAGCTGAAGGTGGTACAGAATCCACAAGAGGAAAAAATTATATTAGATGAAAACCAAGGAATTCTGGGTAATGTTGGTCTTTCCTTAATAATAAAGTGTTACTATTATTCAGTTTCTGTGAAAAACACACAGTTTAAAAGGTTGAGACTAAAGGGAATGCAAGTCAGGCATGTAGGAGCTCTGAACCATCCTCAGAACTTTTCTTTGAAAGTATTCTAAAATAAAATGTTTAAGTTGATGATCTAGAAACATATTTTTCTACTAATTTAGTCCCAAGAAAATGCTGAGAAGCTTAGATCCATGGCTTGTAACTCTATCCTTAGGAGAGCTTTTAAAAGTAAGGATTTTATAGATAAAATCCTGGAATAAGCCTTGACATCACAGAATTGCATGTAAATAAACTACCAGTTAAGAGTGACACTAGACAGGCCGACTAGACTCCAGTGGATGAACTTGCACGCAGGGACATCTAGGTACGAATGACCTGAATTTCAAGATGCACAAAATGCACAAAAATGACAGAATGGATGAAATCTGGTGTGTGTGTGTGTGTGTGTGTGTGTGTGTGTGTGTGTGTGTGTGTGTTGGGGGGTGGATATGAGGGGAAAGGTTAGGTGAGGGGGTCTAAATTTGAGTAAAATGTATAAAATGCATGAAATTCAATTAACAGTATACATAAAAATAAATAAGGGCTGGAGAGATGGCTCAGCAGTTAAGAGTACTGGCTGCTCTTGCAGAGGACCTGGGTTCAATTCCCAGCACCCACATGTCGGCTAACAGCTGTCCATTACTCCACTTCCATGGGATGTGATCCCTTCTTCTGACCTCTGGGGACATTGAACAAGACAAATGCAGTGACATCCATACAGGCAATACACTCATACACATAAAAAAATAAAATAAAATAAATATTTAAAAATAAATAAAATTAGAACTAGTGTGTGTTAAAACATGCTTGCTTAATGTTACTGAAATTTGAATTTTAGCCTTGTTTAGCTTTATGGAGACAGAAAATCAAACAACTTCTGTCTATTTAAACAAATTACCTGGAAAATGGTGTCTTAATCAAGTAATACCAATTCAACGATTTCTTAAGCAAACTAAATGAAGAATATCAGACCAAAAGTAATTTCCTAGCACTCCACACCAAACAAATGGATGATCTCATATAAAGGGGAAAAAATGAAAAGCACTTTTATGCAATCGCTATGAATACTCTGGCAACAACAGGATCCTTGTTTATGTCACTCAGTAATCTGTCACTAATTACACAATGGCTGCTTAGCAAATGGCCCTGAAATACTGAGATAAAGAAACAATATCCCTTACCCTGAGTGTGGGGGGGCAGCCTTTAATCCAAGAAAGGCAGGAGGAGCTCTGTGAACTGAGGTCAGCCTGCTCTACACAGTGAGTTCCAGGCAGGCTGGGATTAGGGAGACCCTGTCAAAACGAACAAACAAAAAGAAATAATACCCCCCTAACCACTCTGAGCTTCTTCCTCGGTCTGTTCTTCCCACACCTGGAAAGGTACTTGAGTCTCTTTCTCACAGCCTTTCCTCTCCCAACAAGCAGCTAAGCCTGAAATTTTTTAGAGACCAATAGCTTTCTGTGGCCATCTGAGTTCACATAAAATCAGGCCCCTTCGAAAGGAGTCTATTGAATGCCAGGTTTGTGTCAAGGTTTTAATTTCACAGTAGATTTAACCGAAGAGATTTAATTTTCCCAAATTAAAAATACATGCCTTACAACAAGCCCCTAAACCCTCAGATAGAGAAGTTTGATCAGAGCCTCAACTAGAAAGAAAGAGAAGAAAAAAAAAAAAAACAAGGCGATGATGCTAGATGCCCTAATTTCAAACCTCAGAAACTCCGGGTAGAGGAAAGTGGAAAATTAACAATCTGTAAAAAAGGATCTGGTTCTTGCTGACTGGAGACAAGTTCTCCAATCAAAGGGCACTCATCTGCCCTCAGTGTACACCTGCACACTCTACATGTGTCCATGCAAAACACAAAGTGCGCCCAAATTGAGGGGGAGGAAATAGTGGCTGGGCTAGCATCAGTAACTAATAGGATGCCACTTCTAGGCATATGGACAGGGTGAGATGGAGAGGGAATAAATTCATCCCAGGACACAGAAGGGGAAAGAGATACAGACAGACGTCGGAAGGAAAGCAGCAGCAGAAGTCAGCTAATTAAATGCACAGAGGAAACATGAACATCATGTCATACTAAGGGGTCATTATCTTGTAGCTGGACACTGAGACAGTCCCTTACAGCCATTAATTATGTCATGCCTACAACGATGTTACAGGCTGGGGCTCATTCAGTTTGCAGAGTAGAGAGGGCCACTTGAGTTCATTGTCTTACCACTCCAAAGTGTAGATACAAAGTGTAGATACAAACTGACCTGATTTCAGGTCAGTTTCGTCCCTGAGCCTTCACTTTTTCTGGTTATTCTAGCTCACCTGCCCAAGGAAGGACATGAATACCTGGTGAGTGTAATCAGCCAGATAACGTGCATTTCAAAAACTCACATAAGTATGTAAATCTAAATACCCATCCAGGTTTTGGGGGAATTGTTATGTTTTCTTAAAGACTTATTTATTTTTAATTATGTGTGTTGGGGCTCTATGCTCACATGGGTGCAAGAGACCACAGAGGCCAGAAGGGGGCTCTGATCCTCTGTGGCTGGAGTTACAGGAGGTAATGGATAACCTAATATGAATAATAGGAAGCAAACTTTGATCCTATGCAAGAGCAATACATGCTTTTAGCCACTGGACTATCTCTCCAGCCCCAGCTGTTTGAGCTTTAAACTACTTAACACAAAGACCAATGTGCTTCTAGAGAAAGTAATATTATACGTAACAACATAACAAATCACTAAATGTGCTTCCATTAAAAAATGGAATTTTCTGGAGCTAAGCTTAGGCATTCTAATAAGAAAATAAAACAATGGTGGTTAGTTATGTAGCAAGAAGATTGTGTGGCAGTCTATAGAGCTGTTCACTTAAGATGACACACGTTATTGCATGTAACTTATACATCGGTCAAAGAAACAAGCTAAATGTATGGACAGGTAAACAAGGAAAGAAAGGAGCATTAATTTCTACTTCCAGTTATACTTGAGCTAGTAGACTAACATTCTTCAGAGGAAAGTGAAAATACAGAGAAAACATCAAAATAAATTGTTTGACAGAATTGTATAGCTGCTGAGAAAATAAAACCTTGAAATTCTCAAAGAATTGACAAAAACATTATTTTTTTTAAGTCCAGAAGAGAAAGAAATTTTAAGATGAGTCCAATACCCTGTGTCCAGCATCTCTCTTTGGAGGTTAATGTTTTCTCGATTACATGGAGAGGTGGAGAAGTCAAGGAAAGGATATGAAAACATCAAAATGTTCAGAAGTCTTTCATGCCTGAAGAGGCAAAAATAATATTTGGGGGCAGGACTTGAAAGGCCCAGATATATTTTTTTAAAAAAGCACAAAGAAAGACCAAGACTCAATGGCTTTTCTCTCCAGACAGTCGCTGAATACATAAGCTATGCAAAGAAAGAGACAAAAATTCAATAGGACATAACTGGATAAGAGAGGAACTTAGTGGAGCCAAGTCTATAGTGATGCATCGACAGTGGAACTCAGGACTCTACAGCAAGGAAGAAGGCTGGGAAACTCCTCAGGCTCCCAGGCTGTACACTGGGAGGCCCAAACACAGGAAGTGGAAATGACCAGAGAGGAAGAGGAGTCTGGTTTTGAACCACACCTTCAGCTGCAGCCATGTTAGACTGTTCAGGCTATGACCAGAATGTGCTCTGCCGTGGTCCTCCGGGCTGTCAAAAGACAGGGAGCATCTCCACAGGACCATCAGAGCATTTTTATTTGACCAGACATTGTGGGAAAATTCAAGCAAAAATGATATGATAGCAATAAATAAGATCTACAGAAAACTTGACCCTCTGGGTCAATAGATTCTGTTTTTCCCCTAACTCAATAGTCTGTTTTAGACACAGACTGAAGAGAGCTGTGAAATCTGTGCTTTCTCTCATACACTGGAGCTAGATTTGAGTCTGTGCTGTGTTAGGGGAGGGAGTTTCAAACTCGAAAGGGGAAATGAGAGGAAAGGGCAACATCTAAAGGGAAGTGGGAAGGAGGAAGTGAAGAGTAAAGGTGGAAAGAAAAAGAAAGGCTAAATTGCTACTTTGAATCTATACTATCTAATATGGTAGCCAATACGTGTCACAGTGTTTTATATTGACCAGTTGCAGAAATGATATTTTGGTAATGTTGGGTTAAATAAATTTAGCCCTTTTATTGTTTTTTTAACAAAGCCAAGAAACTTTATGTTTTTCATTTTTATTGAATTTTTATGTGTTTCCTACACAACATCTTCATCATCTTTATACCCCTTCCCCACTGGAACCCTCTCATAATTCCTCTACTGGATTTCATCCATTCTGTCATCTATGTTAAGACCACTGAGTCAAATCACTGCCACCAGAAGTCCCTCTGTGCAAGTTCGCACACCATGGTCTAACCAGCCTATCTAGAGTTACCGTCTTAAAAAAGATCAGCTCTTCCTCATCCAGCAGTAATCAACTGCCCAATATTTCTTCAGCTAAGATTGGGTCCCGCTTCCTATTTCCACAGTTACATGCTGGTTTTCTGTCTGCTTCAGTTGACATGGGTCTTACACATACTGTGACCATTGCTGTAAGTTCGTATGAGCAAGGTCCCAGGAGCTAAGTGTTTGTGACCAGTAGTGGAACTCTGTAATAGTCTCTATCTGCTGTGAAATCTTCTTTGATGACTGGTGAATGGCATACTTGTCTGTAATTATAAGGATCCATATGTACCACAAAGAAAATCCATTTGTTCAGGAATGTGACAGTTAGGGGGTTTTCTCTAAGATCTATGACCTCTCCAGCCATGTGTATTTGGCTATGTTCCCAATACCACACATGAGTTCCCTCCCATTGAATGGACTTTAAGTCTAATTAGGTAGCTATCGATTGTCCCCAAGATAAAAGTGCCAATACTGCCCCAATATAGCTTGCTGTGATGATCATTGCTGTGGTTACTAGGTTTTAAAGCTGGGCTTGGACCACTGATGGATTTTCTTCCTTATCATATTGGACAGTATTCTTCAAACTATGAGAGCCATCTTTCATGGAGAAGGCTTCCAGGTCAGTTCCAGCTCCATTTCCCCAAGTCTTGTCCAAAGTATGCCCTGTCTTCAGCAATAAGGTCTTATCTTCAAGTTCTGGGAGGCACCCAAGGGCTGTGGCAATACTTGTGTAATGTTGGGAGTCTCTTGAACTATGCTGGCCAACACCTCAGAGAGAGGTTTCTCCTGTCTGGCACTGCTTCTTGTTACAGACCTTTCAGCTATACACACAGACTCATATAGTGATATTGTATACATAAGTTTATTCTTTTAATATAGCTTACTGGGAAACACAAAATTACATGTATACTTTGTCCTTGTGGCTTGAGCTATATTTCCATTGGACAGTACCACTTCAGAAAGAATTTGGAGTATCTACTATTTAAATTTTCTTTCATTCCCAGCCTTTAGGTTACTAGAGTTTTGACTTACAGCATACCACTTAGTTCTGAGAATGACAGAAACTATATACACTAAAATGTTTATTTTAAAGACAAAAATAGATCTTGGAGTATAGTTCAATTGGAAGAACACTTGCCTAGCAACACAAAGCCCCAGGTTTAATATCAATCTCCAGTACCACTTAAATGGAGTGTGCTTGTGCACACTTATAAACACTGGGGGGAGGGAAAGACAAAAGGATAAAAAATAAGTTCAAAATCGCCTGAGACTGTGTATGAGTTTGATGCCAGCCTAGAATACATGAGGCTTTGTCTCAAAAAACATTTTCTTTGAAATTAAGATTATCAGTGATAAATACATATTTAATAGCATAAACAATTAAAGAATATTGGAACATAAAGATATAAGTTTTAGAAATGAAAAGATAAATGAAATTAAGAACTCAAGGATAGGGGCTGGAGAGATGGCTCAATGGGAAGAGCATTGGCTGCTCTTCCAAAGGTAGAGCAGGTTTTAATTTATTTATTACTTTTTATTTTTCTATGTATTAATTGCCTGCATGTAGGTAAGTGCACTGATGTCCTGCAATGCCCACAGAGGTCAGAAGAGATCATAAGATCCCCTGGATCTGGAGTTATGTATAGTTCCTGACTGCCATGTACGTTCTCATAATCAAAACTCAAGAATAACTCAAGAGCAATATCTAATGATAAAGATTATGAACTTGAAGATCATTTTAAACTCTGCTGACCAGAACAGAAAAGTTGAAAAAGAAAGAAAAGTGTGTGGAGCATAGATGTAATCTTGTGGAGGTAAAAAACGGTACAGTCAAGCTCAGAGAAAGAAGAGAGGAAAATAGACAAAAGAAACACAAGAACAGAAAACAGCTAAGAATTTTCAAAATTGACAAAACATATCATGCAGTTTCCTTAAGATGTGCTGCTCATCCTAAGCAGGAAGATGCAAAGAATACATTTCAGGAAAGGTCTAGTTGAATAAAACACCTTTAAATCAAACCCAAAGCGATGTAGTCTGGACACTCATTTGATCAACTTGATTGAACAAACAACCTGTCACCCCCCACTGGATGGTGGGACTGTGGGGGTTTGGGCACAACAGTCTGTAGATCGGTTTTGCACGAAGGATGCTTATACTCATGGATTATCACTTATAGCTAAAAAATGGAAAAAAAAAAACCTGAAAGATGCAGGACAGTTATGGCAGAATACATGATCTTGGATGGGATGGGGGTGGGGGGGAAGGGAAAGGGAAATATGCCTGATCTGAATTGGAAAATGATGTACGAAATGCACAAACCATCAATAAAAATTAAATTAAAAAAAAAGCAAACAGAGAGATAGATTAACTTCAAAGTTGCAACCATAAGAAGCTAGAAGCCAGAGGAGCAAATGCAGGGAAAGCAGGAGATGGTGTTTGAAACTGCCAGAAGAAAGCATCAGCCAGAGGAAGTTCTAGACTCAGGAAACACAGCTTTCAAAATTGGAAATTAATTTAAAAAAACCTGAAACTATCACCAGTAGAGCCACAGGAAAGAACACTGAACAGAGCCCTGTGGTGAACAGAAAAATGACGATAAATGGGAGTG
This sequence comes from Rhizomys pruinosus, assembly GCA_009823505.1. Lineage (NCBI taxonomy): Eukaryota > Metazoa > Chordata > Mammalia > Rodentia > Spalacidae > Rhizomys > Rhizomys pruinosus. The sequence goes on from VZQC01011640.1 coordinate 3,109,303, forward strand.
ACAAATTGAAAGTACAATCAAAACATCCATAGTACCCTCTGGAGTTAACATACAGGGAGAAATAAAATTCACTTGAGCGGTAAGGAAGGAAGGAGAAGACAAATTACGTTAAAACAGCCAACAAAATCACCATTATCTAGGGAGGAATAAAAGTTCTGATTTTACTAGCACCTGAGAAGAATCCATGTTATGTTTTCCAAGGTAACAACCAAAATAACATGAGTTGATAACTTGCCAGCCAAGAGAAGAAAACACTGAAATAAATTTTGAAAGTTATCATTTATTCAAAAATGGGTAAGGAAACTGAAGCAAGGATATATATATATATATATATATATATAGAGAGAGAGAGAGAGAGAGAGAGAGAGAGAGCAGATCATTAGAATAAAGGGAAAAGCTACAATAACAAGAAAATAAAAAATTATAATTTGATTTAAATGGAATGCAATTAGTTTTTCAATAAGAAGAGAAAGACTGGCAAACTGGAGAAATGAAAAAAATCAACAAGATTTTGCTTACAAGAGACTTGCCTTAAATATATGAAGTTTACTTGTTGTTATTTAAAAAAAAAAAAAACTCCTGTGCAAGCTCAAGTCAGAAAAAATAATCCCAGCATAGACATGATGAAGTGGGTTAGAAGCACCAACTTCACCTAAGGAAACTATAGCAACTGACGGCTTCTGGGAGGGGAAGACAGTCTCTTTCAAGGATGGGATTCTTGCTGGTTAAACAGGCTCCATGCTGAAGGACATTTGCAGATAGAAGTCAGAGTCTATAATCCATATTGTGTATATGGTGGGGTGCATTAAGTTTGGCACGGGACAGTACTGGGAGGTGTGGACAGGGAAGCGGATCTAAACACCGTCGAATTATATTGCATGAAAGTCACAAACATATGATTAAAAAGATATGTTCCAAAACCAAATGAAATATGTCTCAAATAAGAAAAAAAGCAATGAAGAGGATGTAATAAATAACATGTAGCTGGAAATAAGTGTGCCTGGTGATACTAACAGCAGAGTGTACTTGAAGACAAAAAGCATCACTCCAGAGATAACGAGCCACAGTTTTACAACGAGAAGAGAAAATTAATTAATCCCTTAGCGAATATCATCATTTTACATTTGAAGTCATCCAATAAGACAGTGGCAAAATATATAATGCAAAATGCAATGGTGACATGCTGGCTCAGGCTGCAATCCCAACACAAAGGAGGCTGAGGCAGGAGGATCAAAAGTTTAAAAGCCAACCTGGGCTACGTGACAAGACCCCGTCTCAAAACAGAATGGAACAGGGCAAAATGAGACATAATTAAAAAGAAGTAAGCACTAAAATCTGGCTTAATTAGTAAGTATTAAATGCTACATCAGTAACAGCAGAGTAAACACTCTCTTGTGGAAATTTGGTCAAAATTAGCCATGATGGGCAATAATGAATTTCTTAAAAAATTTCAAATATACTGTGATATATAGAATGGTTGCCTTGACAGAAGAATTTGTTTGAAACCACTTATTTTTCTTAATATTATTACATTTACTTATTTTGGTCATGCACATATGCACACACATATTCATGGGCAGGGATGCATTCCATGGCATGTAAGGGAAGACCCAGGGACAACTTTTGAAAGTCAGCTCTCTCCCTTGACCCTGTGGGTCCTGAAGATCAAACTCCAGTCAAGAGGCTGGCCTGCAGATACCTTTATTTATGAGCCATCTCGAAGGCCTGGAAAGCATTTTTTGAAGAAAGGTCAGTAGGTCAGGCAGTTCTTTTCATGTGTTATAGTAACGTCACTTGACATAATATCCCCCAGGTACATCCATATTGCCACCAGTAACAGAATTTCCCTCATCTCCATTCCAGCATAGTGCTCCATTGAGTACATGTAACACATTTTCTATATCTGCTCATGTGTTAATGATCACAGATGACTTCAGGTCCTGGCTGTTGTGAGCTATGCTGGGGAGCGTACAAACACGGGGGTCGTGTTATATCCCTGGTTTCACTTTCTCTTGTTCTGTACCCAGTAGTGGGACTGGCAGTTCATACCAAAGCTCTCTTTTGGCTTTTTATGCATATTTTTATTAAATTTTGGGGCCCTTCACATACAAATCTTAATCCTATTTAAACCTCCTCCCCATTAGATCCCCCTACAGCATCCCACACCAGATTTCATGCATTCTGTCATTTACGTTAAGTTCTATCCAGTCAAGCATCTGTACCCAGATGTTCCTTGGTGCAAGTTCACACACTAGCATCTAGTCAACCTATCTAGACTCAGTCCCTTAAAGATGACCAACTCTCCCTTACCCAGCAGTAATCAGCTGCCAATGGTTTCTGAACCTAAGTTTGGGGCCTGCTGACCATTTTCCCAGTTCTATGCCAGGTTTTTGTCTTATTTAGGTTCCACGGGTCTTGTGCATGTTGTCACCATTGCTGCAAGTTTATATGAGCGAGTTTCTAAATACCTGGAAGTCTCTGTTTATTCATGTTCATGCACCAACCCTGGCTCTTAGAATCCTTCTCCCTGCTTTTCTGCAAAGGTTCCAGAAACATGGGTGTATTAAGACAGGAGTCCTGTCCAGGGACACACAGACTCTGCAGTCTCTTATTCTCTACACTTTTGCCAATTATGGACTTCTGAATGCATGGCACTCTGCTGCATGAGAGCCGAGGGACATATTATGTAATACTCTCTACTCTGCTCTTGTATTAGTTACTTTTCTGTTGCTGTGATAAAACCATCATGACCAAGAGAATTTATAAAAGGAAGAGTTTATTTGAACTTGCGATTGACAGTTCCAGGGAATTAAGAGTCCATCCTGGTAGGGAGGCATGGTGGCAGGAGCTGGAGCAGAAAGCTGAGGTTCACAACTTCCAATAGGCACAGGAAGCAGAGAGAGAAACTGGAGACTGGCAAGTCTTTTTTTTTTTTCAACTCTCTAAGCCCACCCCCAGTGACATGGCCACACCTTCTAAGATCTCCCAAAACAGCACCACCAACTGGGGAAAAAAAATGTCTGAATACTTGAAGCCTGTGGGGGACATTCTCATTCAAACCACCATATTCCACTCCCTGACCCCCATAGGCTATTGAACACATAAAATGCAAAATGCATTTAGTCCAGCCTTAAAAGTCCCCATAGTCAAAAAAATTTTTTTTAATTTTTTAAAGTCCCCATAATCTTTACCAGTCTCAATTCAAAAGTCTATAGTCCAAAGTCTCTTCTGAGACCCAGGAAAATCCCTTAACTGTAAGCTCCTGTAAAATCAAAAGACAAACTACATACTCCCAACATACAATGGAACTGAATACACATTCCCATTCCAAAAGGGAGGAAGAGAGGCATAGTGAGGAAATACTGGACCAAAACAAAACTGAAAACCAGCCGGGTAAACACCAAATCCAGTAGCTCCATGTGAGACTTCTGGGACTTTACTTGCAAAGGACTTAGATGGCTCAGCTCTTCCATCTCTTTCTTAGGCTGGTACCACTCCCTGTATGCAGCTCTCCTTGGCAAATATCTCACAGTTCTAGCACCTAGAATGTCTTCTTGGAGTCTCTACTACCCACCAGGCGTCACTTTCACAGCTTCATGCAATGCCTTATTGGGGCCTTCTTTATGCAGGGACATCCCTGCTGCACTCTGCCTGGCCTCAGTGGCTCTCTGAAATCGTGGAGGAAGAACTGATGACCCCTTCACTCTTGCATCCTTCATGCCTCTAAAGCCAGCACCACATGAATGAAACTGCCAACTCTGGCTGAAAGTTTGGGACAGACACTGGCCTTCTTCAACTGCATTCACAGCTTTTCTTCTCTGCCCTGGACTTGGAGTAGAAAACCTATTCAACCCCCTCAGTATTTTCCTTTCAAAAGTTGGAGGCTTATCTGGGTGTAGTCTTGCCCTGAAGGTACTCTTTCTATTGTTTTCTTGTTAATCTCTAGGCCTCTCCTTAATCACTTTAATATCTTTATCAAAGGGAGCCTCTCCTTCAGCATGTGCCTTGGCTCCAATATCAATCTTCTTAGTGCACTTTTCCAATTCAAACTGTCCATTCTGCATTTCTTTCTGCCCCATTTGCTCTTTTTCACTGTAGTTCTGTATAATATTCACCATTAACAGCCATGCCACCGTTTCTACATTAGGCTGTCCAAAGACATTAGTCCATTGCTTTTCAACTTAGCCTCAGGCAAGCATATGGGCTGTGGCCAAACTCCAGCCAGACTCTTTGCCAAAATATCCCAGTTACTGCTTAAGTCCTTATTTTCCTTTGGAAATACATTTTTATCAGCATTCTTTCCTTCCAGGCTTTGGTCTATTAAGCTCTCCTTACAGCAGTCAACGGCTTTTCTAGCCCAAAGTTCCAAAGTCTTCCACGTTTCTCCAAACACCCACATGGTCAAGTTCTTCACAGTCAACAGCCCACTCTCTGGTACCAAATAACTGTATTAGTCACTTTTCTGTTGATGTGATAAAACCACCATGACCAAGAGAACTTGTAAAAGGAAGAGTTTATTTGAACTTACAATTGATGGATCCAGGGAATTAGAGTCAATCATGGCAGGGAGACATGGTGGCAGGAGCTGGAGCAGAAAGCCAAGGTTCACAACTTCCAATGAGCACAGGAAGCAGAGAGAGAGACAGAGAGCAACTGGAGACTGGCAAGTCTTTTTTTGAACTCTCTAAGCCTGTCCTGAGTGACATTCCTCCAGCATGGCCACGCCTTCTAAGATCTCCCAAAACAGCACCACCAACTGGGGAAAAGATGTTCGAATACTTCAAGTCTATGGGGGACATTCTCATTCAAACAACCACAGCTATGTTCTATGAATTTCAGGAATAGTGTTTCCACTATAGATATGTAACTTAGGACTGGGCATCTCTCAGCTATATATCCTCTGTGTGTGACCAGTTGTGGAACTCTGTAATAGCCTCCATTGTTTGCAGAAAGAAGCTTCTTTGATGACTTTTTGAGGAAGATATACACTGTTTCCCATAAGGGTTATTATAAGATTTAGCTCTTTAAGTATGGGTATGTTCACGTTAGAAAATTCAGTGAGCTGAACACCTGTGATTTATAACTCCTTGTTATTATTTTAATGAGATAAATTTTACTCGCACATAAAATATCTTACCTACTGCCCCTTGCCTATTAATTGAACCTAAAAGATGATACGATGAATACACATGTCATAAATACATATTTCTTCAAAGTTTGGAAATCCAATGTCTTTAAAATATTTTAACAATTTTAAAGTTCAAAGATATGAGTACATATGATGTTGTTATATTTAAAGCTAGAAAATGCAATACTGATGAGAATACTAAAGTTTTTATATAAAGAATGTACTTCAAAGAACACCATGAAATTAGACTATTGTTCTCACTGCAATCTTCCCAAATCTTAACGTGCTTTCACATGTAGATATAATTTTAAAATATCTCATTATCTCATTTATTGAGACATCTCATTTACCTTTATCTCACTGATAGCTTCATAAAGAAGAAAGAACAGAAAATTTGCCTCCATATGACAAATTTTAAAAATGGCTCCAATGGGCTGGAGAGATGGCCTAGTGGCTAAGAGCACTGACTGCTCTTGCAGAGGACCCGGGTTCGATCCCCAGCACCCACATGGTGGCTAAGAACCGTCTGTAACTCCAATTCCAGGAGAACTCCAGTTCCAGAGGAATCCGACACCCTCTTCTGACCTCCGCAACATTGCATGACACAGGTGCACAAACCTACATGCAGACAGTACATTCATACACAAATAAATAAAATTTTAAAAAATGGCCTGCAAGTTGTTGATGTGTTTCTATTGGTTATGTTTCAAAGGACTGACCATTTATTCCACTGTAAAGACTCCATAGCATCCTAGCTCCATGACACAATTTTTCAACTCTACTTTCACTCAATAGATTTCTTGCCATCCCTTTACATTAATCAGAGTTAGATTCTGTTGCTTGCAACCTAGACTTCAAACTGGTCCTATGATCAACCAATCAATCTGAAGCCAAGTCTATAACCTAAATCTCATTTCAACCTTAGCGTCTCTTCCAATTCAGCAGGTACACCCTCTGTGTGCTCTAAAGAAGCACTACTGTGCTTTAATACATACGTACTGAGCAAAATTACCCAAAGTTGAATGTGCTTCCAACTGAATCTTGACATCAACAAAGAACAAATAGCAACCTTGAAAGAATTTTTAAAAATTCAAATTTATAATTCTGCTCACTAGCATTAGTTTGGTGACCATGCTATATGAGTTTAAACAGATGTTGATTTCATCTCTAAATATCTAATACAAACCCAAACTTGTAAAATCAAAATAGCTCATATTTAAAACCAGAAATTCCAATGTTAAAATGTTACAGTTAGTTTTTCAAATTAATGGATTTTGCCTTTTTAAAAGGATGTTTGCTTTGTATTTGATACAAAAAGAAGGTCTTGGCTCACCTAAATCATTATTTTTCTCAAAAGCTAAGGGAAATGCAAATGTTGGCGATAATGGGATTCAATTATGCAGGATGCAGAAAGACATCACTAAACACAGAAGGTAACTAGGAGCAAGCCAGGAAGGGAAAGGTGATTTTTTTAATAAGATAAGTTTTGCTAGTAAAACTCAAATACGTCAAAAAAGAGAGATCTTTTTAAAAGGTGACAAAGTCTAAAAAATAAAATCCACAGTGGGAGGTAGAAAAGCTGTCAGTGCTGTCAGCTGTGACTCACTTGGGAAGACACTAAAAGGGGGAAGCAGAATTTATGTTTTGCCTAAGAAGAATATGATCAATTATACCAAATATCTCAAGACATCAGACCAAGGGACCAGCAGACACTTGAAGGAATCTTCCATGGTATTCTTTGAAGCTCCCAAACTTTTGAGACTCTAAGAAAATTGTATTGTCAAGCTGAAAGTTGGCTTCTCAAGCAATGACTTAACAATAATTCATCTTTTGAAAAATAAAAACCAATAATTCATCTTTTCTTTTTTTAAAATTTTGTTTAAATTTTATTTATTTTTTATGTGTATGAATGTACTGTCTGCATGTAGGTCTGTGCGCCCATGTCATGCAATGGCGCAGAGGTCAGAAGAGGGTGTCGGATTCCCCTGGGACTGGAGTCAAAGACGGTTCTCAGCTGCCATGTGGGTGCTGGGAATCAAACCCAGGTCCTCTGCAAGAGCAGTCAGTGCTCTTAACTGCTAGGCCATCTCTCCAGCCCCCAATTCATCTTTTGTTAAACTAATTGTTGAGATCTGGCTCATACCCTGAGCCAATAGTGCAGGCTGAAATTGCTGGAGATCATGTATCGGCAACTGTCTCCATCACTGCGATTCTGGAGAAGTGATTCTGTAACTCATGGGAAACTTCAAATATACCTACCCTGATACTCTGGCTATAGATACAGAGAGAAAGAGAGAGAGAGAGAGAGAGAGAGAGAGAGAGAGAGAGAGAGAGAGAGAGAGAGAGAGAGTTGATTAGATATATCTTGAAAAGAAAAACTCTTGGAAAATAAAAACTCATGGAAAATATACAGGAATTCTTCTCCTCCACTGCTTCATACCTCTCTCTGAAGATCCTTTTGATTTCCTCCACCCTGCATATCAATACTGACAGCACAGCCTTTCAAAGGAAAAAAAAAACATAGAAACCCACGAACATCTCTGTAGACACATTCTTTTTCCTTCACTTTCCTGCACAAGGTGACTATCAACTTGTAACTTTTTACTCTTTTCCCATAATAGCCTACTGTAGTCCTGCTGGTATTTAAAAGTCCTTGTGACAAACAGAATCATTACTGTGAAAAGGGAATGGCTTGATGCTCTCTCAGAGAGATCATAAGAAATAAGACATACGTGGTTCAGTCAGACTTTCGCCCAGCAAACATTTTTTTAAGCAGAAAGGTCCCTCTCCCCATTCAAAGCTGGTTGGATGGGCCCTTTTGGGAGAGCTGAAATCTTGGAGGGGCTTGCAAAGCCAAGTTCCACCACACCAGAGCTAGGAAAGACAGAGAGACATAAAACAAAAGACAGCCAAAAGGATCTTTGATTTTTGCAACAAGAAAAACTATATGTGTGGAAACTCTGGGGTTCCATAAAGGGAGAGAGATAGTTCTCACCAATATATCTCTGGTGCAAATAATCAAAGTATATAAGTTCCAAAGAAAGTCTTCCTTTTTAAAAAAATACTTAAATTTATTATTACTATTATAATGATAATGTGTGTGCACATGTGTGTGTATGTGTGTGTGTGCTTGTGTGTATACAGGTATGTGTGCAACTGATGACAACTTTCAGGATTCAGTTCTCTCCTTCCTCCAGGGGATCCAGAGATGGAACTTGAATGGCACACTCTTTTACCTGCTGAGACATCTCCCCAATCTTGCAGAAAAGTTTCTGAGTTGACATTCCTGGTTCCCAGATAGAAGCAGCAAAGCTGGAGGAGGAAGTCCGCTTCATCTAGAAGTCAGAACAGACACCTCTTTCTTCCACGCTTAAAAACTGAAGAAGGAACAAAGGTTGCCAACATGGCCTGTCCTTGGCCATGCTTTCCTGTTGCTATAGTTTGGAATAGAAATGTCCCTCACAGGCTAAGGTTTGGACACTAGGTCCCCAGAGGATATCTCTGTATGGGAAGGCTGCAGACTTTGGGGGATACAGGACACAGATGGTGGAAACAGATCACTAAGGGTGCCTCTGCAGGCTATGTCGTCCTCCATTTATAGTCCCATCTCTGCTTCCTTGTTGGTACCGTAAGAGAAAATGCTGCTGTAAGACAGCACTGCTGTGGACCAAACTGTAATATACAGCATCCCAGTCATAATGGACGGCACTGAAACCTTGAAGCAAGGTAAGTCTTTCATCCCTTTAACTGTTCCTTAGGGATTCTGTCTCAGAGACAAGAAAGGGAATGAATACACTAAAGAAGTGTAGGCTCGGGGCTGGAGAGATGGCCTAGTGGTTAAGAGCAACGACTGCTCTTGCAGAGGAACCAGGTTCAATCCCCAGCACCCACATGGCAGCTGAGAACCATCTTTAGTTCCAGTTCCAGAGGAATCCAATGCCCTCTTCTGACTTCCGTGGCATTGCACAACACGGGTGCACAAACCTAGATGCAGACAGTACATTCATACATATACAAAATAAATTAAAATTAAAAAAAAAATTTTTTTAAAGCGTAGGCTCCCATCAGGCAACGCACAAAATTTCTAGTCTTTGTGGACCATTTTCTTGCCCCTGCCATATGGTAGTATTGATTTTGACCTATGTCCTGGGGTCACTGACTTCACAAAATAAAATGACTATGAGTGAACAGGGGGTTGGAAATAGCCTGAGGAAATTAAACTCAGATGTGACAGACGCTAGCTCATCAATACTCAGGCAGGTCAGGAGGACTTCAGGAAAGGCACAGTAGTTTGTCTATGGGCCTACATATTTCAGGTGAAGCAAGACAATCTGTGTGTTTAAAGGGACAGTGAGGAGCGGAGTGTGTGGATGCATGCCTGAAATCCCAGCACTTGGGAGGCTGGGATAGCGTTGTGAGTTCAGGCCAATGTAGGATAAAGAGTAATCTGCTCAGGGATGATCATCTTGCCCTTCCTCCCACTCTCTTTGCTTCCAGTCTCCTGTGATGTTTGCTGGTCCCCACACTTAGGAACGGCCTACCAAATCCTCCTTGGAAGTCAGGCTAAGTAGATGCAGCTTCTGATACGTCCAGTCCTGCCCCATGGTTAATGGGACGCTTGTGTTTTCTGAGCACCTGTAGCATGTCTAGTCAATTTCTAGGAATTTCAGAATTATTTTTATGCACCCATCCTGAGTTATGCTATGAGGTCAAGTCAACGGGCAAAGGCTGCGGAACTGGCTCTGTGCTTAGGATCACTTGCAGCTCTTACAGAGGACGAAGTTTGGTTCCCAGCACCCAGACAAGGCTGCTCACGACCACCTGTAACTCCAGCTCAGAGGAATCTGGTGCCCTCTTCTGGCCTCCATAGACACCTGCACACATGCAGCATATACTCAATAGACACAAACACATAAATAAAAATAAAAATATTTTTAAAAGAAAAGAACTCAACTAAACTATATTACAGGGCCATAGTCATAAAGACAGCCTGGTACTGGCACAGAAATGGACCTGTTGACCAATGGAACAAAATTGAAGATCCAAACTTGAGCTCATACAATTTCAACCATCTCATATTTGACAAAGAGTACTGACACAAAAATGGACCTGTTGACCAATGGAACAAAATTGAAGATCCAAACTTGAGCTCATATAATTTCAGCCATCTCATATTTGACAAAGGGGCCAAAAAACCTCAACAGAGGAAGGATAGCATCTTCAGTGTTCAAGTTTGTCTTCCATTGCTATGACAAAACACTGTGACTGACACCAACTTGGGGAGGAAATGGTTTATTCAGCTTACATCTCCTGGGTCACAGTTCATCACTTAGGGAGCCCAAGACAGGAACTCAGAGCAGGAACCTTGAGGCAGGAGCTGAAGCACAGGCCATGGAGGAATGCTGTTCACTGGCTTGCTCCCCTGGCTCATGCCCAGCCTGCCTTCTTATACCATACACAACAACCTGCCCAGGGAGGCACCACTCATTGTGGGCTGGGCCCTCCAACACTGCTCAACAATCAGGCAATACTCCACAGATGTGGCCACAGGCCAATCCAATGGAGCCAATTCCCCAATTGAGGGTCCCTCAACCCAGGTGTGTCAAGTTGACACTAAAGCTATCCAGCACAATTGACCCCTTGTCAACTTGACACACAAAACACATCACTATTAAACCACCACCTTTCCAGTTCTTATCCCCAAAGTATGATGTTAACATTAATCACAACCTAAGACAGTACATCCTTAAAAGCCCCACAGTCCTTGGAATGTCCAAACACTTAAAAGTTCAGTCCGTTAAAAGACTCTTAAATGTGGGCTGCTGTAAAATCCAAAACAAGTACTGTCTTATTTCAAAGGGAAGAATCAGGCACTCTCAAACAAAACCTAAGTCCAGCAAACTAGCTCAAGGCTGGACACCTGGGACTCACGATCTTCTGGGCTCCAAAGGGTTTTGGCAGCTCCCCCTCTCTGGCTCTGCCATCCGTGGCACACACAGCTCATCTCACATGCCCAGGCCAACTCCATTCCACACCTGCCACTGCTCTTGGTGGTCATCCCATGGTCCTGGCATCTCCAAAATGCTGGGGTTGCCACTGAAACAGAGGCAGCACCTTCACCAATGGTCTCTCCTGACCTCTCCTGGTTCAAAGCCTCAGCTTCTCTCCATGATCCCTGCAATCCTGGGGTCTCCACTGCAACCGAGGTGCACTTCCACCAATGGTCTTTCCTGACCTCTCACAGTGCCAAGCCTCAGCTGCTCTCTGTGACCCCCTCAAATTTCAACACCAGAACCATATAGGAGACTCTTACACGTTACCAAGTCCGGCTTCTGGCTCGAGATGGAGGCTCAGGCCCTTTCTGGGTCACAGCTTCTGTGTGCTGACCTTGAAGATATTCTCCCCAGAAGATTTCACCTCAGTGATGCTGGTCTCTTGTTACTTACAGCTGATTTTTCAGCCCCAGCTAACCAGCATCAATTGCCCCAGTACCACAAAAGTTTCACTTCAGGTTCTGGTCTCTTGTTACTTACAGCTGATTCTCCACAGCCCCAGCTGACCAGAACCCACAGATTACACAGTCCTGATGATCTCTGCTCTCCTTTGAAACTAGAAACTTCACAAGCCAGGCCTCCATCTTCTACAACTCCTTCAGCAAAACTGCTCCAAGCTCCACAGCAACAATCTTTAGGCATTCAATGATCTTCCCAGCCCAAAGTTCCAAACGCCTCCACAATCCTTCCCCAAAACACCAAGGTCAGGTCTGTCACAGCAATACCCCACTCGTCTGGTACCAATTTCTGTCCTAGTTTGTCTTCCATTGCTGTGACAAAACACTCTGACCGACACCAACTTGGGGAGGAAAGGGTTTATTCAGCTTACATCTCCTGGGTCACAGTTGATCACTCAGGGAGCCCAAGGTAAGAACTCAGGGCAGGAACCTGGAGGCAGGAGCTGAAGCACAGGCCATGGAGGAATGCTGTCCACTGGCTTGCTCCTGGCTTGCTCTCTGGCTCATGCCCAGCCTGCCTTCTTATACTGTCACTGCTCAACAATCAAGACAATACACCACAGATGTGGCCACAGGCCAATCCAATGGAGCAAATTCCCCAATTGAGGCTCCCTCAACCCAGGTGTGTCAAGTTGACACTAAAGCTATCCAGCACAATTGACCCCTTGTCAACTTGACACACAAAACACATCACTATTAAACCACCACCTTTCCAGTTCTTATCCCCAAAATATGATGTTAACATGAATCACAACCTAAGACAGTACAACCTCAAAAGCCTCACAGTCCTTAAAATGTCCAAACACTTAAAAGTCCAGTCTATTAAAAGTCTCCTAACTGTGGGCTGCTGCAAAATCCAAAACAAGTACTGTCTTATTTCAAAGGGAAGAATCAGGCACTCTCAAACAAAACCTAAGTCCAGCAAGTAGCTCAAGGCTGGACACCTGGGATCCACTCACGATCTTCTGGGCTCCAAAGGGTCTCGGCAGCTCCCTCTCTCCGACTCTGCCGTCCGTGGCACACTCATCTCGCAGGCCCAGGCCGACTCCATTCTACACCTACCGCTGCTCTTGGTGGTCGTCCCAGGGTACCGGCATCTCCAAAAAGCTGGGGTCGCTACTGAAACTGAGGCAGCACCTTCACCAATGGTCTCTTCTGACCTCTCCTGGTGCAAAGCCTCAGCTTCTCTCCATGACCCCTGCAATCCTGGGGTCTTCACAGCAACCGAGGTGCACTTCCACCAATGGTCTTTCCTGACCTCTCACAGTGCCAAGCCTCGGCTGCTCTCTGTGACCCCCTCAAATTTCAACACCGGAACCATATAGGAGACTCTTACACGTTACCAAGTCCGGCTTCTGGCTCGAGATGGAGGCTCAGGCCCTTTCTGGGTCACAGCTTCTGTGTGCTGACCTTGAAGATATTCTCCCCAGAAGATTTCACCTCAGTGATGCTGGTCTCTTGTTACTTACAGCTGATTTTTCAGCCCCAGCTAACCAGCATCAATTGCCCCAGTACCACAAAAGTTTCACTTCAGGTTCTGGTCTCTTGTTACTTACAGCTGATTCTCCACAGCCCCAGCTGACCAGAACCCACAGATTACACAGTCCTGATGATCTCTGCTCCCCTTTGAAACTAGAAACTTCACAAGCCAGGCCTCCATCTTCTACAACTCCTTCAGCAAAACTGCTCCAAGCTCCACAGCAACAATCTTTAGGCATTCAATGATCTTCCCAGCCCAAAGTTCCAAACGCCTCCACAATCCTTCCCCAAAACACCAAGGTCAGGTCTGTCACAGCAATACCCCACTCTTCTGGTACCAATTTCTGTTCTAGTTTGTCTTCCATTGCTGTGACAAAACACTCTGACTGACACCAACTTGGGGAGGAAAGGGTTTATTCAGCTTACATCTCCTGGGTCACAGTTCATCACTTAGGGAGTCCAAGACAGGAACTCAGGGCAGGAACCTGGAGGCAGGAGCTGAAGCACAGGCCATGGAGGAATGCTGTTCACTGGCTTGCTCCCCTGGCTCATGCCCAGCCTGCCTTCTTATGCTGTACACAACAACCTGCCCAGGGTGGCACCACTCATTGTGGGCTGAGCCCTCCCACACTGCTCGACAATCAGACAATACTCCACAGATGTAGCCACAGGCCAATCCAATGGAGCCAATTCCCCAATTGAGGCTCCCTCAACCCAGGTATGTCAAGTTGACACTAAAGCTATCCAGCACATTCAGCAAATGGTGCTGGCAAAATTGGATCACCATTTGTAGAAGAACAAAATTAGACACCTACCTTTCACCCTGTACAAAAATAAACTCCAAGTAGATCAAAGATCTCAATGTAAAGCCTGAAACCTGAAGGTGATAGAAGAAAAGTTGGCAAAAACCTACAAGACATAGGCAAAGGAAAAGACTTTCTAAATCAGACAGGAGCTGCACAGGAAATAAGGTCAACAGTTGACAAATGGGAGCTCATGAAACTCACAAGCTACTGTACAGCAAAAGAAACAAGGAAGTGAAGAGAAAACCCACAAAGTGGGAGGAAACCTTCACCAGTGATACATCTGACAGAGCATTAACATCAAGAATATATAAACTACTCAAAAAACAAAGAAGAAAACAAATGACCTACTCAAAAGATGGAGTACAGAGCTGAACAGAGACTTCACAAGTGAGGAATTAAAAGATGACTGAGAAACATCTCGAAAAGTGTTCAACATCATTAATAATTAAGGAAATGCAAATTAAAACTACTCTCGGATATCATCTCACTCCAATACGACTAGCAGAGATCAAGAAAACAGATGCTGGAGAGGTTGTGGGGAAAGGGGAACATTCATCCACCACTGGTGGGAATGTAAACTTGTACAACCACTATGGAAAGCAGTGTGGAGAACCCTTAAAAGACTCAGAATGAGCTTACCACCTGACATAGTCATACCACTCCTGGGTATATACCCCAAAGTCTCATCTTACCGCAAAGATACATGCACATCCATGTTTATTGCAGCTCTCTTCACAACAGCAAAGAGCTGGAACCAACCCAAATGTCCCTCAACAGATGAGTGGATGACAAAAATGTGGTACATGTACACAATGGAGTACTATTCAGCAGTAAAGAAAGATGACCTTATGAACTTTGCAGGTAAATGGATGGAGCTCAAAGTCATTATGCTGAGTGAAGTAACACAATCCCAGAAAAGCTTGCAGTGAATGATTTCCCTCATTTGTGGATGCTAACACCAAATCCCCAGATAAAAAGCAAGCTGAACAACATTATGGTTATATTTCTGTTTATCTGAAAGCAATTATGTTGTTATAACGTGAATCTCTCAAAGGGCACTTATTTTCACACTCTGTAATCACTGTATATGGGTGGAGAGTATGGAGGAAAATGGGAATTTGCAAGCATAAAAAAAGACTGAGAGAAAGATGCAGGTCAGTTATGGCAGAAGACATGATTTGGGGTGGGGCGGGGGGGGGGGAGGGAAAAGGGAATATGCCTAAACTGAATTGAAAAATGATGTCTGAAATAAAAAAAAATCAATAAAAGAAAAAAAAGAATGAACAGAAATTTTTTTAATTTTTTTTATTTCTGTATGTGTATCAATGTATTGTCTGCATGCAAGTCTGTGCACCCGTGTCGTGCAATGCCACGGAGGTCAGAAGAGGGTCTCGGATTCCCCTGGAACTGGAGCTCTCCTGGAATTGGAGTTTCAGACGGTTCTCGGCCGCCATATGGGTGCTGGGGATCGAACCCGGGTCCTCTGTAAGAGTGGTCGGCGCTCTTAACCGCTAGGCCATCTCTCCAGCCCAAGAAAATGTTAAAGATAGTCTTTGACTCTATACCAGGCCTTCTCACTCTATTTCTACTTGTGATCTCTCTTGCCTGAGAACTTTTTATGCAACCTCAGGCATATGGATACATAATATAACTCAAACATAGGGTGATTATAAATCATAAAGAAATTTATTTTTAAGTACACATATAACTTTACCATTTATTAAAGAAGAAAGCAAATTTGTATACTAATAACGTGATGCGCTTGTTAGAACAGACCATCTTCAATGTTTCTGAGTTGACTGGTATTTTGATTCATAATCATCAATTCTGGGCATGCCACTTTGCATAAATGTATAGTACAAAATGACAGAATGCTTAGGAGCATTTCAGAAATTGCTAACTGTCTTAATCCCAAGCCAAAATGTGTTTAATAACTTTATATGAGAACCAAGTCAGCAACTGAAACCAAAGTTTTTAAAACCAGCATTCTAGCACAATGCAACCCAAACATATGATAATCTGATATATACATGCTGAGGAATGATGAGAGGAAAACATTAAAAGTTTGTGTTTGCCACAATTAAATCATTATGCTTCTGTAATAGCAGGAAACTTTTTATTTTATTTCTGATTATTGTATGTGTATAGGAGGTGGGGGCATGTGCCACAGAATGCATGTGAAGGTCAGAGAATAACTTTGTGGAGTCCCACTCCCCTTCGTCCTTTACATGGGTTCCAGGAATGAACTTCAGGTCATCTGGCTTGCATCATCCAAAACAAGTGCTTTGCTTTGACCATGTTGACATGTTGCCAGCCCCAACGCAGGAAGCTTTGCACATAGAGTGAAACAATGCAACTCATCACATGCATTTGGCTCAAATCTGAGCTGATGTGTTTCAGACAGCCTGTGTGGGCATGATGGTGCATGTAGAGTGCTGTGTGTTCCAAACCAATGCTCTGTGTCATCACAGGATGAAACATGAGGAGCATTGCTCCTTGCCTTCAAATTCAAGTGGTTTCTTTGCAGTACACAGCAAATGGTTGATTCCTGAATATTAACTTTGTGTGATACAGCCTTGCCACATTCATTTATTAACTATAGGATTTAGTGAGTCTGATTCATTGTGTTTTCATTTAAAATTAATTGTTGATGACTGCTTGTTCAGAAACCACTTACTGTTGCCAAATTTTCTGCAACCTCCACATTTGGTTACAAAGTCTTGATCCACGGTTGAAGAAGCTGAAATCTGTAGCATTTCAATATAACTTTAGAAGCCCTTCAATCCTCAAGGAAGAGTTTATGCAAAAAGTAAGATCTGTGAATTATTAACAAAATTGTATTCTTTTCACAAGAGTAACATACCCAATTTTTAAAATCCAAACAATGCTTAAATACATAAAAAATAAACTTTCTCTCCAAGAACAGGCCTCAGGGATTACTGCTGGCAGTAATAAAGTTTAGACACTTCTGATGTTTTTTCTTGTTGTGTATACATCTAGACTTTACTTAGTCCACAATCTATGTCTACTCATGATGTTCCAGCTACAGCTCATTTCTACCTGATCCTCCACAGCATACATACAAGAAGAAACCATTGTACTGAAATGGGTGGGAAGGACAAGCAGAACGATTTCAGGTAAAAGACACAGAATAGGTTTGATCTTAGCATATTCCTAGGGCAGTCTGAAAATGAAAGTGGCCAACAGACTTGAGGACTGAGTTATAGGAATGGTGGAAAAGTTAAATCAAAGAAGGTCTTGAAATCAAGTAAATAGACTAGGCCGGGAATAGAGATTCAAGGAGCCCTTTTCACTATGGAAACCATCTGGTTTTAAATCCAAATTTTATGTATTCTTAACAGGAATGTGATGTGATGTGATGTGATGTGATGTGATGTGATGTGATGTGATGTGATGTGATGTGATGTGATGTGATGTGTGTGTGTGTGTTTTTGTGCATGCACACATACAGTTGTGTGCACACATGGGGCTAACATGCAAATCAACTCACATGTGGAGGTCTAAAGCTCAAACTCAAGTCTTCAGACTTGCACAGCAAGCCCTACTAATTACATACTGAGGCGGCTTGCCAGTATAAAGTAGCCTGTTTTTTTTTTTTAAGTATTTGTTTATTTTTCTTTTTTCTTCCCTTTATTGAATTTTTGCTAATCCCATACATGTTGGTCATACTTAGATCCTCTCCATTATCCTCATCTCTTGCAACCCCTGGCCCAATTTCATGTTCTCCATTATGTTTATATATATTAAGTCCTCTAGAGCCAAATTTGTGTCTCCAGATGTCCTTGGGTGTGGATCCTTCCACCGGAGCCTGGTTAACCTACCAAATGTCACAACCTTATAAAAATACTGACTCTCCCCTTGCTAGCAGCCTTCGTTTCCTGAAAGTTCCTCAGGAAGAGTTGGAGATTCTTAGCCACTACCCCACATCCATGCTGGGACTTTTGTCTGGCTTGAGTGAGTTTATGTTGTACTCTTGCATGCTGCTGTCACCATTACTGTGAGTTCATATGAGTAACTGCCCAGCAAGGAGAACTTTGCTTCCGTGTGGACATCCACCGTCTCAGGCTCTTATAATCTTTCCAGTCCCTATTCCTCAGTGATCCCAGGCTTTGGGAGACAGATGTTTGATACAGGTAACTGCTCAGTAGATTCTTGGTCTCTGCACATTGGCCAGTTTGGGTTTCTGGATTAATCACTGTCAATTGCATAATGAAGCTTCTCTGTGGAGAGTAGAGACATGCACAAATCTACAGTATAACAGTAAACAATTAAAAGTCACTTTGATAGTATATTTATTTAGCAGAATAACAATACTATTAGGCTCTCGTCTGTGGTCCGTGTCCTGTCTAGTCACATGTTGATAGGCATGATATAAATATCAGGAATGGGCTCCATCTTCTGAAGTGGACGACTTTCAATCTAGAAAGTGATTTAGCCGGGCATGGTGGTACATGCCTTTAATCCTAGAACTTGGGAGGCAGAGGCAGGTGGATCTCTGTGAGTTCAAGGCCAGCCTGGTCTACAGAGAGAGTTCCAGGACAGCTGGGGCTACAGGGAGACCGTGGCCTCTGGAATGCCAGAGAGTGTTCCCAAAGGCCACTAAACCAATAAAGCAAATACGGGTCTCCCTGAGTCAAGCAAGACTCCACCATCAGCACCAGCTACACTTCACCTGCCTGGAAATACTGTGCAGCAGAGGCAGCCATGTGCCTGTATATCCCAAATCTAATTGGCTGTTGGCTCTCTCCTTGGAGGAATAACCCATGGCTGATGCCACAAGCCTACATCCTCTACAGGTTAGGAGATGTCATAAGCCACAGTAAGACCCTGTTATATTTATCAGGGGGTAAAAATATAATTCATGAATTAACATATCATCCAAACATATGTGTCTATGCCAAAGTAACCTACCATAACTATTAGTGCTGCTTAAATACCTATATATCTAATTGCTTGTGCTTCATTAGTAGGATCGAAAGGTTACTCCTGAACAAACTGTCAGCCCATGAAAGGAAACAGCCAGAATTGACCAGAATCCAAGTCAACAGCTCCAGAGAGAGAGGACAGTTTTACTTCTCATCCACCTGTGCCCCTTTTCTAAGCCTAGGGAACAATCTGCGGAAGAGGGGGCGTGGTAGAATGTAAAGGCTGCGATTGGGGTGAACGGTGAAACTACAGCGATGTAGTCTGGACACTCATTTGATCAACTTGATTGAACAAACAACCTGTCAACCTCCACTGAATGGTGGGACTGTGGGGGTTTGGGCACAACAGTCTATAGATTGGTTTTGCACGAAGGATGCTTATACTCATGGATTATCACTTATAGCTAAAAAATGAAAAAAAATAAACCTGACAGATGCAGGACAGTTATGGCCAGGAATCCATGATCTGGGATGTGGGTGGGGTGGGGGGGAAGTGAAAGGGAAATATGCCTGATCTGAATGGAAAATGATGTACGAAAAAAAATTTTTTAAAAAAAAAAATACAAATTAAAAAAAAAAAAAAAAAAAAAAAAAACCAAAAAAAAAAAAGTGATTGATTGATTTCTCCCATAATGTTTATGAACCAGAGGCTCATATCTTGTCAGACCAGTTGTTTTTGAACCACACAGAATTCACGGCTGGATAAGGTTAATGATTTTTTTTTCCTCCAGTACCATGCATAGCAGCCTCCAGGCCTATGAGAGCTAGCTAGCAGAGATGAAGCATTTTCATCAGCAGGTTGATAACATCAAGTTCTGGTAGGGAACCAAGAGCAAGGAAACGGCAGGTAGTGTTTGAGGTCTATACTACTTCTGGTCAACAGCGTCAAGAGGAGGAGTCCACCGCTGGCATTGCTTTGTTAGGCTATGCGGCACGGATGTCCTCCTGTTATAAGGTAACTCCTTACCAGAGCCCCAGCATGCGTGCTGACTTCCTGTCCCTGCCTTCACTCATCTAGAAATGAGGAACAAGAGAAATAAGAACAGATACGTATGAAGTCTAGAGCAGAACTTCTTAATCTTTTTCCACTTGTGCCCCTTTTGTCTGACAAATTTTTGGGAAGTCTTTTTGAAACAGGGTCTCCCTTTAGTCTCAGCTGGCCTGGAACTCTCTCTGTAGACCAGGCTGGCCTTGAACTCACAGGGCTCCACCTGCTTCTGCCTCCCAAGTGCTAGGATTAAAGGCATGCACCACCAAACCTAGAAAATGGAATTACCTATAATAGAGTTTTTATTTATTTATTTATTTTTGGTATTTTTGAGACAGGGTCTCCCTGCCAATCCAGCTGTCCTGGAACTCGCTCTGTAGACCAGGCTGGCCTTGAACTCACAGAGATCTGCCTGCCTCTGCCTTCCAAGTGCTATGATTAAAGGTGTGCGCCACCACACCCAACTTTGACGGATTTTTACACAACCCCAGGAATATAGGTATATTAACTCTTGTTTATAAGCCACTTGCTTTATGGTGCTTTGTTATAAACCTCAACTTTTCTCAATCTCTTTCTTCCTCCTTCCTTCTCTACCTCCCTCTCTATTTCCTTCCCCTCCATAATTATCTGTCTTGCTCTGTGTGCCTCAAGAGCATGCTATCTAGTTTTGATTATTTTTTCTTCATGATCCTCTTTATCTCCGGGGTTTGCTATAGTTTTACTGCAGAATTTCTGTCAATGTTCTTTATCAAATTCAGAAACTCCCTTTTCTTCCTAGTTCAGTGTTGTGGCACTTAGACTGGTAATTTTTTAATATATGGATAACCTAATATACTTGAATAAGTTCCTCTAGTTGATTTTATATAATTCATAGTTGGGTTCAAAGCACTAGTATATTACTGTAAATTTTCTCATTTGTGTTCATGAGAAACACTAATCTGTAATTTTTCTTTTTTGCAATATCTATCTGATTTTAGAATCTGAGTAACTTTGGCCTCCAAAAATGAATTGGGAAGTGTTAAATATTTGAAAGTTTTTAATGATCTTCTGGGCACATACTTGGCAGAATTCACCTCTGGAAAAACCATCTGGACCTGGTGCTTTCTTTGGGGGAAGGTTATAAATTACTAATTAAATCTCTACTAAATGTGTGACTATTCTAGTTATCTGTTTCCACTTATATGACTTTCCTCACTTTCTATTTGAAGGAATTAATCATAAACCTCCACAGCGTTGTAGCAGGTCTAACTCATGGAAATCCACAGGCAGGGATCAGAAGGTTCTTTTTCTGTAGATTCCATTATCAAGAACGTTCATCGGAAGTGTTTTTCTGGTATTGCTTCTGACCCTGGTGGTCACAGGCCCTGTCTTGACCCTCCTCCTAACATCTTCCACCTCTGCTATCTTCTGCACGTTTCCCTTCAATGAGTAACTGAAGTGGAACCTTAGCCCATTCCATTTAAGACCAAATGATCCAGGCACCATGTTAGAGATATCTTGTGAAGAGATTCTGTGATAATCAAGATGTACCCTAGAAGCTTCAACTTTTAAGTCCAGACACCAGACATGCGAGTGTAAAGAAAGCTTCAAGATGACTGCAGCCTCAGGCAGAGACTGGTGAGAGCTTCCTACAACCCCAAACAGAACTGCTCAGCTGAGACCCTTCCAAATACTTGAACCACTTAAACCTAAGAAAGAGTGACTTTTTGTGTCAAGGCAAAACCTTTTGGGGTTGTCATACTAATGGCAGAGGTCTGGGATAGCCTGCCCACAGTGGAGAGAAGTGGTCTTTTAGCCACAAATCAGGGGGAGACTCAGGTGCATTTAAAGCAGACATAGGAACCATTTCAGAATTCCACTGGGTCATTTATTACATAGGATCACCCATGTTCAGTGAAATAGATCCTGAAACTGACGTCAAAGGTAGAATATTTTTGCTGTTTTCCCTTTATGATACTATTTTCATACATACCAGATGGGATTCATACTGGCTTAAAAGATACTGGTGTATATGGTAGAGCTGCTGGTTAGAGTGTGACTGAACTATATGTTAGAAAAATTAACACTCTTGCCTCTGGCTCTGATATTGTTCATTGAACATTTTTAAATAAAGTGTTTGGAAGTTGGTAAGTCCCATGTAAAAATTAACAGAGCCAGAGGAGAAATACTATGTTGATTAGAAATACTATATTGATTAGAAATATTATATTGATTAGAAATACTATATTGATTTTAAAAGGTGAGTAAAGGATAAGACTGAATAATTTTTTGGTCTTTTCAAGACAGGGTCTCCCTGTAGCCCCAGCTGTCCTAGAACTCACTCTGTAGACCAGGCTGGCCTTGAACTCACAAAGATCCACCTGCCTCTGCCTCCCAAGTGCTAAGATTAAAGGTGTGTGCCACCACGCCCAGCTAAGACTAAAATTTTAATAGGGTCAAATGTATAAATGTTATTTTTTAATTCAGATCCCATTAGTAAGAAAGAGAGAAAGGGAAAAAAAACACTGTAGATTATAGAAAGTTCTTTGTAAGGAACAAAATAGCCTTTATGGAAAGAGTTCAAAGCAGATAAATAATCTTTGTTCCAAATAAAATGCTGGCTCTTCATTGGCAAACCCTTTGGAAAAGACAATTAATTATCTAGGACTGAAGACCACAAGAAGTCTGTAAGTTCTCTAGCCATGTCCAAATTACATTAAAAAAAAAAAAGATGTTCTCAAGTTGAACAAAGTTGCTTTTGAAGTTTAGGAACTTGAAGATAATACCCTCCTGTTGTTGGTAAGATGAAACACACTCTCCTCTTTCTTTGAAATACGCTTTGATAGTGTGTTGCTAGGAAAGATGCAGCTGAGACTCCAACACCACGCCATTGCTGGAGATGAGTCACCACCTCATGTCACTTTGTCAATCTTCCAGGCAGGTCACACAGAGCTCTGTGAGATCAACCTTCTCCCTCCTTTGTCTGCCTCGCCTTGCAGTTTACTTCTGAGTGCGACAGCCAGTGACATCCAAAATGTTTGACAGGATTTCCAGTATGAACTGAATTTCATCTTGTGACCCAGAATGGTACTCACATTCAAACACAAACACACACACCACAACACCACACACACACACACACACATACACATATATATATATATATATATATATATATATATATATATATATATCAAAGGCTTTCCCTTTTTTTATTTTTTGGTGAACCAAATAAGTTTAATTAGTTACTTTCAGGATCATGTCTAAGGGATCATTTTCAAGATCATGGGCAGTCTACTCATGGCCACACTCCTATGGTCCCTTCCCTAACTACATACAATGTCCTCTGATACTTTCCTGCTCCACCCACTTCTGTATACTCACCTTTACCCTGTTTCTTTCATTTTAGATGTTAGTGATAGTAGTCCGTGGGTCTCGTGACAAGTGATCATTAGCCATCACTTTAGAAAGCACTGTATTGAAAGACTGCATATCCACTCAGTTAAGTTTGTTGTCTTTTCTATAAATTGTATGTTTTCAATGAGTGAATCCATTTAATTTGACATTCATTTGCACCTCTGTCCATTCATTCAGCAATCTTTACAATGTCAAATATGACTTCTGCATGTCAAATACACCAGGTTCATAGGCAGGAAAGAGAGACAGAATGAAAAACAAAATAAACAGTGCTATTTTAAAGAGTTTAAAGACAAATTTTTTAAAGTTTAAAAACATAAATTTTTTAATTTCACGAATATAAAATTCAAAAATGATAATTGCTGTAAGGAAAACCAAGACTCAATGATAAAGCAAAATATAAGTTCAATAAAATATAAATTCTTATTTAGGAAGAATAATCAAAGGAAGCTTTTCTTTTTTTAGCTTTTGCATGCCTTATTTCAGTCTGTACACATTGACATATATACATGTAATACTAATAAGCATAAAGCGGATAAAAATTTGCATTTTAAAGAAAGAAAAAGAAAAAATGCATTTTAAGTATTTTTGTGTTGCTATAAAAGTCTTCATTATTATAATTTTTAGTGGCTATCCAATGTTCTCTCTACTATAACATAGCTAATTTCTCTGTTATTTATACGAGTGTCAGTTACTTATTTTAATTGCTATGCATGCCTTTAATCTCAGCACTCGGAGGTAGAGGCAGGTGGATCTCTGTGAATTCAAGGCCAGCCTGGTCTACATAGCAAGTTCCAGGACAGCTGGGGCTGCAGGGAGACTCTGTCTCAAAAAGGCAAAAAGGAAAAAAATTGTATTAACCAACATCTTTTCTTGTGTGTTGCTGTCTTTCTTTTATGTATTTTCTCACCACTTGAATTTTCCCTATCCTTGGGCTATTTCTCAATTGCTAATTCCTCAGATAATTCTTAGTTATTGACAAATGGCAAAATCCAATCACTTTGTGTCTAAAACTACTTTAATTTTTCTCATCAATATTAGCTTAGATGGCAACTCTTTCCTTCCTTCCTTCTCTTTCTTTTCTTGCCTCCATCCTTCTTTTCTTTCCTTTCCCTTGTCATCTTCTCTCTTTTCCCATCTCCTCTCCCTTTCCCTCCCTCTCTCCTTCCTTCTTTTTTTCCCTTAAAGGAAGCTTTTCTATAAAAATATCAAGGCTGAGCACCAAGGGTTGCTCTCTGATCTTTGTTTTCATCTCTTAATGAGGGCTATGTTCCCAAGCTAACCATCCTGCGTCTTGAGTCCAGGAAAGCTAAGGGGGGCCACTTGACTGGAATCCGGTGAATGGATCTTGAACAGAAGCCACCTGCAGGTTTTAGGTGTTGTTACGAACAAAGCTGATGCACTCCCATTTCTTTCATTTCCCCTGCTTATTAGTTTCGACAGTGCACACACCGGAACTTCTACCCAGGGATAGAAGCCACATGCAGACAACACTGCTCTGCCCACCAAATGTGGATCACCCACCTACCTTTGGGCTATCAGGTAAAAATAAAAGAGCCTTCATATGATTAGGTCACCATGTTATAGACTCATTTTGTTCTATTCCCAAGAAATTAAAGATGAAAAGAACAAGCCATTTAAGAATGGGGCATTGGTAGTCACTAAGGGGGTGTGAAACATCGCTAGACTATAGCAGGTGAATGAAGACCACAGCACCTGATTAGAACAAGGATTACAATCATTGCGTTTAAATTGTGGTGATGATTTTGTTCAAACTGAGGTAGAAGTTCATGATACCAATGTGAAACATTTTGAACATGGCTGATAAACACTAGCCACGCACTTCATTTTTACTGATGTGTATGGGTATGTGTCTGGGTGGTACGTAGGTAATTACATGTGAATGCAGTTGGCTGTGGAGGTTAGAGGAAGGTATCAGGTGTCCAGGAGCTGGAGTTATAGGTAGCAGTGAGATGCTGACACGGGTGCTGCACCGGGAAACAAACTCAGATCCTCTGCAAGAGCAGTAAGCTCTCCTGACTGCTGAGCCATAGCTCGAGTCCCAACTTGCTTCTTTTAAAAAATAGAGTTTTTGAGCCCGGCATGGTGGCACACGCCTTTAATCCTAGCACTCGGGAGGCAGAGGCAGGCAGATCTTTGTGAGTTCAAGGCCAGCCTGGTCTACAGAGTGAGTTCCAGGACAGCTGGGGCTACAGGGAGACCCTATCTCGAAAAAGACCAAAAAAAAAATAGTTTTTACTTTTTTATAATTCCATCATGAGCATTGTATTGGCATCATTTATGTCCCTCCCACCCCCCCAACTCCCTCTCAGTTATTTGTCCTGATCTTTATTATTGTAACATATGCTTTTAATAAATGCACACACATTTTTATAAATACAGACACACAGGACTGGAGAGATGGCTCAGCGGTTAGGAGCACTCACTGCTCTTGCAGAGGACACTCGTTTAACAACCATCTATTCCAGGGAGTCCGTCGCCCTCTTCTGAGCTCCACACTGAGTCCAGTTAGTGGTGCTCCTATGTGCCTGTGTGTAGGATGCCTGCTTGGGACTTCTTACTAGTGCCTTGTCTCTACTTCTTTGTTCATTTCAAATATGCAATCCACTGCCTTCACCCTTTTGAAAGAGACCTGGCAGTTCAAATTTTGTCTAAGAACATGTTTACCTCCTGAGTTGATTAAATGAGTGACTTTCGAATCCACAGAAGCCCAGAGTCTTGTGAGTCTTTATTCTGGGTGATAGTTAATATCCTCCCCAGCTGTACATGAAGGACAGACCCATGGAGATGTTGTAAATTTTATTTTCACTAATTTTTATAGATGGTCACATCATTGCTTTACTGACTATTTAGGACAATTAATGTCAACATTTATTTTTGTTTTATTGTTACAGAGTAAAACTACTTTTATCTCAGTCAGCTCAAACCACAAACAATATAATCCAATTTACTTTTCTCTCACCGATTATTTCAGCTGTCTTTTATGCTTAGCCTGTCAGTAAATCAATTTTAATATTTAATACTTTACTTTAATATCTGCAAGCCAAAGGTTCTGCTTTTATTTAAATGTCAATATGTCCAGCATGTAGAGGTCTTTAAAATGATTTGAAGCACATCCCACTGGCAAGCAGAGAGATGAAAAAGAAATTTAATAATAAACTTAAATCTGTTTTCATTGATAGAAATCTCCAGCTGTTTCCTCAAAAAAAACATCAGATATAATGTAAGGGGTATGAAGGACTTTTAAACACAAAGATTGCCTAATTAGTTGCATACATTTGAAATTATACCACCAGGGTTGTAGATGCAGGACAAAGCAGGCTGCTGTTTTCAGCTGGGATGAAATTCAGGGAGCATTATGATTTATGTTGTATTATTTTTAGCTAGAGCTGAATGAGAACTGCAGGATTCTATTTTATCAGCATTCTAAAGAGAGGTTTTCATATTGTCTTTTAATATACTAATGAAAAGCTATGGCAAACATACTTATCTGCACTTATAATTTATTGGGGGAAAACAAACTAAAAATTATTAGGGCATCTTGGATGGAACTTGATCTTTAGCTTTAAATAATGGGCACAGGGCACTAAACTTAAAAACCAACACAGCACCCACTTCTCTCTCGAAAACTGCTCAACTGAGTCATGCACTTTAAATGTCTAGCTCAGCTCAAAAACTGTGAATGGGAAGAGAAGCAAATGCAGAACGCAGCATTTCGGGTGACTGAACCATTGATTAAGCCTCAAGTTTAACTTTGTCACCTGAATTTTTTAAAGGATAGTACATAAAACTCCTCTCATAAATAAATTCAAGTAGTAGTATTGGGCCATCCAGATGTTCAGAACCTTCTAGAAGTGAGTTATTCTATTTAACTGAGCTTCTCTGATACGTTGTGTGTCTAAAACATTTGATTTTGCACTCTGTGAATTTTTACAAATAGAATGGAGAGAGCAGAATTTTCTCTTCCCCAGGTGACTCAAGCTATCGTTGTGAAATCCATCATCCAGCCATGCAGGGATAGAGAGATATCGGCAAAGCCTGCTGAGCTCAACCCTCCCCAGACAACAATGCACAAAGAAGTTGTGATCTGTGAGATGGTGGTCACTGTGATTATTTCTTTATGTCCTTTTTTTGCCAACTATCCTTCCTTCCCTACTTTGTTGAAAGGAGAGAGAGAGAGAGAGAGAGAGAGAGAGAGAGGAGTTGAACATAGTTTTCAAATCCTACAAGCACATTTTAAATACTCATTCACTGCCTTCATTGCAATAGGACTTCAAATAATGTCCTTGACTGTATAATTCAGTTTCTTCACTTACAGATAGCACAGGATAATGGTAACACTTAACACAATAGTAACTAGAGATGGACACTTGTCTAGTTCTAGCCATTCTCCAGCAGTCACACATACATACTTGTAATCTACCGAGTTTACACATTAGAGGCACAAGCAGCAGCTGTTTTAAAGGAATTCTCTTTGATAGAAATAAAAATCACAAAATACATGAAGGTTGGTTTTTATATACAATATCAATATATTTGGTACTTAGCTGTAACTAACTAAAAGGTAAAAAAAGACTATAGATAAATCATTCAGATGTTAAAAATATACTACAGTATTAAAGATGAATTGTAAGCTCGTCCGCACTGTTGCCTGTGGGTTTTTAGAAGTCTGCCACTATGTACTACATTCCTTCCTTTTTTTGGCTTTCTAGAGGTCATTTGAGAAGGAGAGACCCAGACAACCGTGACCCAATTGACCTCTCTTTGATTGTTGATGTAGTTTTTGTGATTAGACAGTCGTTGATATTAGAGGATTTCTAATCCTAGATGCCTAATTGATAGTGGAGATATTTTAGATCACGTTCAATTAAATGTAGATAATATAAGGGAAATTATTTTCCATTTAATTTAAGAATGCATTTTTGGAAATCCATTTTTGAAAATATTGCTTCAGGACCTCTAACTACTAGGTGTATAAAAACACTTGCCACCAAGCCTGATGACCTAAGATGTCTCCCAAGGAAGCTCAAGGTACAAGAAAGTTAGTTCTTGAAAGTTGTCTTCTGACCTCCATGTGTATACTGAGACACGCATGTACACACACTCAATCATTCATACACACATATATACATATACATATATATAATATAAAAATATTGCCTCACCATCAACAACTATAATTAAGAGGTAAGCATAAATGTCTAGCCATACCTGGGTTTAAAGCTCAGTCACACCATTTATATGTTGATTGACAAGAGGATGGTTACTTATATTTTATGAGCCTTGATTTCTCTTCTGTAAAATATGGTTAAATACCTACTCCTTCACAGGCTTGTTGAGGGGTTTAACACAAGATGAGTATAGTGTGATTGAACCATCTCTTCCTGTATTTCTCTGCAACTTTCCTACAAATCTAAAACTCTTCCTACAGAAAATAATTATTTAAAAATAGTTTATTTTTCTAATATTTTAATTTTATTTATTGTTTATGTGTATGAATGTACTGTCTGCATGTAGGTTCATGCACCTGTGTCGTGCAATGCCACGGAGGTCAGAAGAGGGTGTTGGATTCCCCTGGAACTGGAGTTAAGGACAGTTCTCAACCACCATGTGGGTGCTGGGGATCGAACCCGGGTCCTCTGCAAGAGCAGTCAGCGCTCTTAACTGCTGGGCCATCTCTCCAGCCCTTAAAAACAGTCTAAGAACAAAATAGTGCAGGGGCTGGGAAGATGGCTCAGCCGTCAAGAGTGCAAATTCTTCATTGGAGGACAGAGTTGGATTCCATACACTCTTGTCAAGAAGCTCACAACTGATTCTAACTCCAGCTCCAGGGGTCCAGTACCCTCTTCTGGCCTCCATGGGAAAGAATACTTATGTGCACAAACCCACATACCAAATGCACATGCATACACATAATTAAAAACAAGTCTTAGAAAATAGCAGTCATTACATGTTATAAATCTGGGAAATGTTCCTGTTAGTGGCTGTTAAGGGGGTTTTGTTTCCACTACCCATTCTCCGATGCAAGAGCATAGTCTCTCCATTTAAACTTCTTGCATTCAAATCCTGACTTAGATAGTTACTAAGCACCTGAATTTTATAAACTCTTAGCCACTCAACAGTTCAGAATCATCAATGGCCAAATATAGATGACACAGTCACACTTGTTTCTAGTGCTATTATAAGGATCAAATGTGTTTGTATTGTACTAAGATTTCAGTAGGCTTAGCTCTCATAATTAATATTATTAGTGATGATGCTTTAAGTTAGGTAGATAAATATCTATTTCTTAGATTATAAAATATGATAAGCATGCATTATAACTTTTACATGATAGTACTGATAGGGTTTTTTTTTATTCAGAATTCTGCCTTATTTCCTCATCGAATACTATGCCAACTCTCAGTGTTTTCTCCTCAAAACAATATGGATCTGCAACTCTAGATCTTGTCTGCCAACAAATGGAAGCTTCCTTACAGTTATGCCATAATTGGGTTGGACAGCAAAGATCATATCAGAACTCTCCAAGAAAGACTCTACTGACAAGCCTGCTGGGAGTCCTTTCCAGATGTGAAGCCGATTTGTTGTGGAAATCATGTCTCCACAACCCAAGTCTGTGACATGCCAGGCATCACCTCTCAAGGCTGTTAACATCACCTTTTTAAACAGGAAAAATTTCCTTTGAAACAGGAAATTTACTGAAGCACTATTGGAACAATTATGTAAATATCAACCTTATCTATCCAAGAGGAAGAAGATTGTATTTTCCTTAGGCTGATGAGAAAATGCAATCCTGCAATCCGGTTCAATGATAAATTACGTTGTTGAAAACACAGTACGCCTTATTCAAAACAAACCACAAGGTAACATGTCCTTGGAACCAGAAAGAGACAAAGGGGTAGAACTAAAAGACCAACACCAACACTCTGCATGGGAGAAAGGACAGTCTCTTTCCTGCAGAAATCGCATCTCCACATTAAAGTGACTCCTATCTCACATAAGCTACAAAAACCAACTCAAATTGGATCAAAAGGAATCAAAGTCATAAATGAAAGACCTGAAACTATGAAACAACTGGAGGAAAACATAGAGGAAGTGCTTCAAGCCCTGACCATAGCCAAGG
This sequence comes from Rhizomys pruinosus, assembly GCA_009823505.1. NCBI lineage: Eukaryota > Metazoa > Chordata > Mammalia > Rodentia > Spalacidae > Rhizomys > Rhizomys pruinosus. Next base: position 3,139,701 of record VZQC01011640.1, read on the forward strand.
ATTGTTTTAATAGACCCCAAAACATGGGCAACAAATCCAGAAAGAGACACGTGGATTATAACACGGATCTTCCACAGTGTGCTAGTTGCTTTCTGTTGCTGAGATAAACACTCTGGCCAAAAGCAATTTGGGGAGGAAAAGATTTATTTGGCTTACACTTTGAGATCACAGTCCATCACTGAAGGAATTCAGGGAAGGAGCTCAAGCAGGAACCGTGGAGGAACACTGCTTGTTGGCAGGTTCCTCCAGCCCTCTATACAACACAAAACACCCTCTCTACAGACAGCACCACCTACAGATTGCTGGGCCTCTAGACTGATTATCAATCAAAACAACACCCCGCAGACAGGGGTGAAAACAAACCTGACCTAGGAAATTCCTCATCTAAAGCTCCTTCGTCCAAAGTAACTCCATTTTTGGCAAATTGACAACAGAAACTAATCAATGGACAGTAAAGAAAAATATACAACAGAGTAATGACAGAAGAGAAGAAAAAATGTTTTGAAACACAGTCTTCCTATAGCCCCAGCTGACCTGGAACCCAATATATAGACCAAGCTGGCCTCAATCTCACAGAGATCTGCCTGCTTCTACCTCTGGAGTGCTGTGATTAAAGGTGTGCAACACCACAGATAGCTTTTGTTTATGAATAACTAAAAGAAAGGAACTCAGGCTCCAAACACAATAAAGAAATAATGAACAAATGGAAGTGCTCGTTACTCTGATTTAATCTATAGATGCCGTATGCATGTACTGAAATATTACACTGTATCCTCTAAGTATGTAAAATTATTACATGTTCATTGACAAAAATATTAAGGAAAATGTTTTTAAAATGTGTAGTCGGGTATGGCTGCTCATGCCTTTAATTCTAGCACTCAAAGGGTAGAGCTCTGGCAAGTATATTTCTGTGATCACAAGGCCAGCCTGTCTACATAGCAGGCTCCAGAAAAGTTAGGGCTACAGGGAGACTCTCTCTCTCTCTCTCTCTCTCTCTCTCTCTCTCTATATATATATATATATATATATATATATATATATATATAATCTCCCAGGAAAAGAGAAATTTAAGTTTAAATTTTCTGACAAAACCAGGGCAGCTGTTGATGGATCTCAAGGTCTTGTGAGTTTTCACAGTAAATCTGTTGTGGTGACAAAAATATGTTTGTTGCCCCTGAAGAGAAAAGCAGTTAATTAGTAAATCAATTGACATTTACTTCTTCTTACTGAAAGCAACCTTTACTACCACGATTAGATTGTTTGGGTACTAAACTTTTCCAGAAAATTGTTTGGCTTGAGATGTTTCTTATGTGTAAGGAAAATGGGAATTTTGTGTATATTTGGTCAAATTTGCAGGCATGGATAGCCAATAGTAGCTCGGGGTATTTCACTTTTTTCTTGGCCATGATTGCAGTGAGCTCTTGCTCTATTAACTCATCCATATTCAGAAGTTTCTGCATCTGTCCTAAAACCAGCACCAGGTAGCAGAATTCCTACACTCATCCCAGGGTCTATGAACCAAGTTGATGTAACATACAAACCTTTTCCATTATCTTCCATCTTTTTGAGCACATGACTGAAATGCTATCTTAAACCAAGATTAAAAACCATTAAATACATTCTAATACTTTTTTTTTTTTTTTTTTGGTCTTTTTGAGACAGGGTCTCCCTGTAGCTCTGACTATCCTGGAATTCACTCTGTAGACTAGGCTGGCCTTGAACTCACAGAGATCCACCTGCCTCTGCCTCCCAAGTACTAGGATTAAAGGTGTGTGCCACCATACACAGCTCTGACATTTATTTTTATGTGTATGTATGTGTGCCTGCTTCTCTGTCTGTGCAACATGTGTGTGCAATGCCCATGAAAGCCAGAAGGGGGCATTGGATCACTTAGAACTGGAGTTAAGTCAGCCACTATGTAGGAGCACCACTATGTAGGATCTAGGAACCAAACCAGTGTCCTCAGTAGAAAACAGCAAGTGGTCTTATCTTCTGAGCCATTTCTCAGCCCCCCCCCACCGCCTTTTTTAATATGCCTTAATTTTTTCATGGGCAAAGCACTCTTTATCATAGAAAAGAATGCTTGTCATAGAATGACTCACAAAAATGTTGTTTAGAAAAGCTATGATCATTTGCATTCCTCGTGTAGGCTAATAAATGGTTGCCTAAGGACCAGAGAGGCTCAGAGAATGTATCCAAGATATTCAAACTCAAGCTTTGCTTCTATCACTTAATTGAGTGGCCCCAAGGAAGCATTTTAGCCTGTCTGATCTCCACCTTCCATGCCTTAAACTTCAGGAAACTATTCTGAATCTTGCTCACTGAGTTACTGTGAGAATTGGCTGCAGATGTTCATAAAATGCATTTCTGGCATATTATTATGATGATCAGGTTTTATTTTTCTTATGGGATTATTCTTTAACTAAAAACAAGATAAATCTGATTAGGTTGACCCAACAATAGCCATGACCCACAAAGTCTCAGGGTATTTTTATCAGATCCCCCAGTAAAATGAGGTAAAGATATTCACCAGCTCTTTATCACTTAATTTGAGTTTCTCTCCCTTGTAATAACATTAGGAGCTTGAAAAACTTGAACAATATTCAGAATGGAAGACACTGTTTGCACAGTTTCCCTATGAAGGAAATCCTAGGGAAATCAACTAAATTAGCTAAATTCATATCACTGAACACCCTAAGTCACGTGCCTGCTGAAACATCCCTGGTGACTTGAGAGATAGAGGGAAGATCGTTACTTATGTGAACTTAGAATGCGTTTTTCATTAACCTACTCATTACAGTTGATTAGCAAACGGGCATTGTGCTGCCCCATTATTAATGGTTGGCTAAGGAAATGTGGTACCTCTGAGAGCTGCTTTTATTAACACGATGCAGAGGCAATGAGCAAGAATGGCAGCCATAATATACAGCAGCGCTCTGCCCAGGTGATGAACTCAGACAGATGGAAGCTCTCAGTGAGATCCCCTCCCCATGTAAATTAAGTCATGCCTCTGTATGTCCAGAGACTTCATGACCCAGGTTACAAATGCTGTTTTTCATTCCAAACACTCTCCTCCGCTGTCCCCATGAGCCGACTTGAATCTGTCAGACAGAAAAACTGATTTTCAATTCAGAAAACAGAGGAACTCTATGTAAGTTAATACATGCCGAGAAAAAGTCTGCTCTCTTTCATGTGCAGCCTTGAACACTAGCAATTTCCATTCACTGCTATTACACTGATGTAAAAAAAAAAAAACCTACAAAGATTGAAGTTTTAAAGCCTGGCCAAGCACAGATGCAGCAGGAGAGAAGGCACCGTTTCTTTGCAGTGACCTTTGGAATAGATTAAATGTATTTTCCAAAAGCTTTCTAACATATCTAGTGAGTGAGAATATCAAAAAGACATGAGTCTTTTGCAAGGCCTCTCTGAAGTGCCCATTTGGAATGGAGAAGCTCTTTTTTATGAATGGACTGGAGGTAAGAAGATGACCCTTTGATTGCCTGTCATGTTTCAAAGCTTCCATCTTCTCTTGGAATTAAGACAAATGGTGACACCGAAGAAGAAATTGGATGTGGAACTTATTTTACTAGTTAACTTCCAGGGAGTCAAGAGAGAGCTGGACCTGGAACTGCACTCTGCACACACTAACCCCACAGGCCTCAGTTCATCAAATACCAAAGGAATGAGAGCCACTCTTTTACAGCCACAGACACACATTTGCTCTAAAAGGACAGAGAGCCTGCCCATCACTCAAGCATACTTCCTATGGTAAAGTATGCACAACTCTACTGTATAAGGACACAAGAATGTTGTCATGTTCTGAAGAAGTAAGCTCTCAACTTTGAGTGAAACCTCTGACCCATAAGCCCTCACCTTCAGAGGATCAGAGAATCACTGATAGACTGGTCTGACCTAGCCATTCACAGAGAAGGAGGAGGAGGAAAAGGAGGAGGAGGAGGATGAAGAGGAAGATGAGGTGAAAGAGGAGGAGGAAGAGGAAGAGGAGGAGGAGGGAAAAAGGAGAAGGAAGAAGGAGGGGAAAGAGGAGGAGGAGGATGAAGAGGAAGATGAGGAGAAAGAGGAGAAGGAGGAAGAGGAGGAGGAGGAGAAAAAGGAGAAGGAAGAAGGAGGAGAAAGAGGAGGAGGAGAAAAAGGTGAAGGAAGAGGAAGAAGAAGGAGGAGGAGGAGTTCATCGACTTTTCATTTTTAGGAAACAGTTAAGAGGAAAAAAAGGAGAGCATATTTGGAATGACAAGACATATGTTTCTGAACGAGTTAGAGCATACTTTAATATCTTTAAAAGTGGAATATCGTTGCTTAAGAAATCTTCTTAAAATGGAATTTGAAAGTTCAGTATTCCAGAAAACTCTGTTGAAAAAAGGAGTTGGTGGTATTTATGAGGAACACTTTCATTCAGTGCTGAAATGTTTGATTTTTACCAAAAAATGACTCAAACTTTAAAAAAAACAATGAAAATTACTAAAGTTTAATAAAACTATTTTCAGTTCATAGATCACTAGTTCTTTATAAAGATTCTGACTTGTTTTACTGAGCCCGTGTCTCCCAGATCACTCTGTTTCAAAACCATCCTTATCTTGGTTCCCAATTCATCCATGCAGTTGCAACGGGATGTATTTACCCATGACTCAGGCCATGGGAGAGCCTGTTTCTAATCTGCTGGAACATCAGAGAGCCCTTCTAGGCTACCCACTAAACTCCTATTCCATTTACTGCTAGACTTATTCTGACCTTGAATTTGAGTATCTGAAAAAATTACATTGCCATTATCTTTGTGAAGATAAGACTTCATACCATATGAAAAATCCTTCTTTTTCTAACCCAATATAACGGATTGGAAATGGACCAAATAGTCTATGTCCATGTCCTCATCATCCCATGCTTATAAATGGGATCTTACTTGAGCTTACTCTCTTATGACTATAATGTAGAATTTCAAAATGTGTTCATCATGGATTGAGAGAAAGCCCTAATCAATGCAAGTGCCCTCATAAGAAAAGGGAGAGAGGAGTGTGAACCAAGGATTGGCAAAGGCCAGATGAAGACGGCATGCATGATTACACCATTGGCCACCACAGGCTAGGAGACAAGTATGGAGCAGAGCCTCCCAAAGTAACCAGCCCTCCTCGCCCCTCAGCTACAAACTCCTGACCTCTGTAACTACGAGAGAATGAATTTCTTTGGGTTTTCAGCCACCAACTCTGTGGCCATTTCTTATTGCAGCCCTAGAGAACTAGCTGGCAAACATCCTGAGGACTGATGTCTTCTCATGAACTCTTCACTGGACATGTCCCTCTTTGCCATGAGCTCCCATTTGTTAACCAAAACATGCACGTGTCCTTTAAAATATTTCTGATCATGGAGATGTCTTACCTACATCCACTACACCACACTATGAGTCCTTCCTGGGCCATGTTAGCATTTAACAACTCCTCTATCTGAAAATGTGCTCTGGGCATCATATTCTTCCGGACAGCCCAGGTTTCCACTGGGCCTGGTGCAGATAGCTGAGCACCACCACAAGGATAACTGTGTTTCAGGGAGGACAACTCCAGCCTAGCTAGTGTTTCTGAAATAAAAAGCCTAACAGACTTTCCTCAGGTCAACTATTATCCCTACCCTGGCCAGTCATGGCCAGAAGACTACACTGCTCATTCAGCAGCATGTGTGGGAACAGAAATTACAGAAGGGCAGGTGTGAGGGAGGCAGGAGTCATCAGCCGAGGAACTGAATGGTAGCTGGGAGCCTTCGGCCTCCTAGGTGTGTTGGTCCCTGCTCATCGTTCACTTGACCAAGTCCTCATTAGGAAAAGGATCTCAGCACAAGTGATGGAGTGTGTTCTCTCTGTTAGGTATGAAATGACAGCTGTTATTGACCATCCTCCCTGTTATGGTGGAACTGATGGTCAAGTAAGATTAACCATCATACATATGCAATTACATGCTTCATCTCATTTTTAAAATATTTCTGTGTGTGTGTGTGTGTGTGTGTGTGTGTGTCTGTCCCCTCTGGAGTTGGAGGTTCAAGCAGTTGTGAGCTGCCCAGCATGGATTCTGGGAACTGAACCCTGGTCTTCTGCAAGAGCGGTACACGCTCTTAACCACTGAGCCAGCTCTTCAACATACATACTTAATTTCAAAAGAGAAAGTTTAAAGTATGACAAGACGATAAAATTATTTATCAGGAGAAAACAAACTTAGATCATAATGTGCCAAAACCAGGGATTTTATTTTTAAAAGCATCTGGCAGGCTTAAAGATCTGAAATACATGCTCATTTCTAGTTCAGCCTCAGCAGGGGCCTCAGCTAGCCATAAAAAGATGACTCCAGATTTGTTTTAATAAAGCTTAAAATAAGCCTAAGAAGAATCAAGTAGGATCATGAGTAGTTTGCTGCCTTACAGAACAAAACAAGACTGAAAAGTCCTTAAAAGAAGGCAAGAAAATCCACATACTCGACAATGTATAATTTACCGTGTGCAGCTTCCACTCAAAAAGCACAAAGAGGCTGGAAAAATCTTACCCAGAAATAGCAGACAAAACAGAAAAATGACCCAGTAGAAACAAACTCAAAAATAATAAAGATAATGGAATTGGCAAGCAAAGGTGTTAAAACAGCTATTAGAAACATGTCCAGCTGGGCGTGGTGGCGCACGCCTTTAATCCTAGCACTCGGAAGGCAGAGGCAGGTGGATCTTTGTGAGTTCAAGGCCAGCCTGGTCTACAGAGAGAGTTCCAGGACAGCTGGGGTTACAGGGAGACCGGGTTCGAAAGACAAAAAAAAAAAAAAAAAAAAAAAAAAAAAAAAAAGAAAAGAAACATGTCCAAAGATTTAAAGGCGAAGGGAGCAGGAACACAGCGAGAAAGGAAGTTGTGCTCAGAAGAACCAAAAGCACCTTCTAGGGAAATGTGCACTTCAGTGCGTGGAAAGGACTTACTTGGTGGAACCACGGATCACACAGAAAGCAGGCAGGGGTTAGGGTTGACAGTTCACAGGCAACCGGGAAAAGACTTTGCACTAAGGGTTTGGGAGAGCCATACGTATTAAACACAAAGGGACCACTGTTGCAATGAGTTGAAACATAGTTATTTCTAAACCAGCCTTTTATTACCATGGCGAGACAAGGGAATGGAACTATGATGGCTAATCTTGGTTGTCAACTTGATTGGACCTGGAATGACTACAGATCATGCCTCTGTAAGGGCTTTTCCTGGAAGTCCAGACTGAGGGAGGAAGCCCCTCCCCTAGAGTGGGTGGCACCTTCTGGCAGTGGCCTGAGAGGAAAGAAGTCCAGGGAAAAGCTGTGGCTCTCATCTGACCACCTTTGCTCCTTGCTGGTAAGGGCGTCTGTTCTGTTTGCTGCAGTTGCCGCTGCCATCTTCAAGGACATTAGAACTCGCTTCTTTGTCTTCCACTGTGGACTGAAGCCAAGAGGCTCTCCAGGAACCCTCCAGGTTTAAGTACTGAACTGGGAGTACTGAGGCAGCTACCAGGTTCTCGGCCTCTCCAAGTGTTCAGACAGCCACTGTTGCACTATCCAACCTCTACAATATAATCCAATATAATAAGTATATTCACTGTTACATAGCCACACATTACAATCTGTGTAGTACATATTCTGTCTCTTGGTTCTGTTCCTCTAGAGACCCCTGACTACCACAAGTGCTCTTTCTTCTTCAGCCTTGTCAGTACACAGGTCTGAGGTGGGCTGTGTTGAAGTTCTTTAAGTTCATTACAGCAGCTGCTTCTGTGGTGTCATGGCATTGGGAGCCAGGAGAAATCCATGTACTTCACATTCCTCTGGTAATTTGGCAGACAATGTTCTTGAACCACAATAGAGTTTTGAACAAAAATATCTAAGAACTCAGTCCTTGTGGGATTTATATTTCTGACAGAGAAGAGGATATTAAGAGCCATTTTCTTAGTAAGTACTGGCTCGATAGTGGATAGCATTGGTGAATGAAAGTATGCAGAGAAATCCACCAACCAAAATCTCTCCGTGGGGAACAGCAGTTTATTTGGGGACAGAGTTCCAGATGGCCTTCTGGGATCAGAGAGCAGCAGCCAACAAGGGAAGTCAGACATGTTTTCTCCCTGTAAAGCTTTACAGGCTCGGGTAACTTTCTTTACAGGCTTGGGTAACTTTCCATGATGCAGGCTGGGCAATTTAGGCCAGGGTTGGTTGCTCTCCCTCTAAGTAGAGGGACTTCCTTGGGCTAAGCATGCACCCACCATTTTAGAATATTGGCAGGCTGGGATACAATATAATTTTTATGTATATGAGTGTTTTGCTTACATGTTAAATAAGTGCAACCATATCATGCAATGCCCACAGAGACCAGAAAAGAGAGTGTCAGGCCCCTTAGAACTGTAGTTATAGAGGTTGTGAGCTGCCACATGGGTGCTGGGAACCAAATCCAGGTCCTCTGCAAGAGCCTCCAGTGCTCTAAACCACTGAGCCACCTCTCTGGGATACAATATTTTTTAAGCCTGTAGAATGATAGAGCACTGTTCACTTTCTTAATACTTAGAAGACTAGGTGGTAGCATTAAAATGATAGGTTTTCAGTCGTGACAATTACACAGTCTTGTGAATTTGATAAGCCACAGGCCACAGTTGAGTCACCAATCAAATGGTTCCATTTTTCAATGAACAAAAGATTAGACGCATTTTGGGTTTGGTCAAGCCAATTAAATTTTGTGCTCAAACAAATGAAGCATCACTGTGTTTCTTTCCGTTGCCTAGGTCTTTTGGCACTTGCAGTCGCTTTTGTTTGAAGATACTGATTTTGATGCTATTAAGCAGCTGCAAGTGAGTAGAAGTCAAATTTTTTCATATGTGTAGATTTCTCAATAAGAAATTATGACCAGCTATGAGGTGTTCCTATAGGAAACCCTTTTGAAAACCTGCCCGCTGTGAATTTTGTCATTTAAAAGTGTCTTTGTTTAGAGTCTCATCACAGTCTGAAAAACAGAATTTACAGTTTTTCAAATGACAACCTCCCTCTAAACCCTTCAAGTTCATGACAGCATCTTGAAAAAAAGTAAGACTTGGCCAACTCTTAATTAGTCAGGCTAATGGTGGCCTGCAGTGTATGAAATGTGATGAGATACTCAAGCCAAGTTCAACAACCCCAGGCTCGGTGTTGAATGCCAGATGTCGTGACAGAGAACATCACGGGGACAGACAGGAGCTGAGGCGCAGCTGACCATCATTAGTAGACACCATTCTATTTTTAAATGAATTTCCGTGCATTTCATGCAGAGCATCTTAATCCATCTTAATCACCTTTATACCCCTTTCCCCATTGGCATCCCCCCTCACCACACACACACACACACACACACACACACACACACACACACACTGAAATTCATATACTCTGTCATTTGTGTTAAAGCCTATTGTGAGGAGTTAGTTAGTATCCCTGGACATTCCTCAATTCAAGTTCATCCACTGAGGTCTAGTCAGCTCATCCAGAGTGCCTCACTCTAAGAAGATCAGCTCTTCCTCACCCAACAGTAATAAGATGCCAATATTTCTTTGGCTAAAATTGGGGTCTGCTGCCTATTTCCACAGCTCCATGCTGGGTTTTGTCTGCTTGGCTTGAGTTGGCATAGTTCTTGTGCATGCTGACACCATGGCTGTAGGCTCAAATGAGCAGGATCCCAGGAGCTTGTAAGATTCTATTTCCATATGGCCATGCAGCCTCCCTGGCTCTTACAGACTGTTTTAGTCACTTTTCTGTTGCTGTGATAAAACCACCATGACCAAGGAAACTTATAAGAGGAAGAATTTATTTGAACTTATGATTGACGGTTCCAGGGAATTAGAGTCCATTATGGTGGGCAGGCACCGTGGCAGGAGCTGAAGCAGAAAGCCAGGGTTCACATCTTCCAATGAGCACAGGAAGCAGAGGGAGGGCAACTGGAGACTGCAAGGCTTGTCGAACTCACTAAGCCCACCCGCAGTGACGTACTTCCTCCAGCATGACCACACCTTACAAGACCTCCAAAACAGCGCCACCAACTGGGGACAAAATGTCTACTACTTGAAGCCTATGGGGGCCATTCTCATTCAAACCACCACATTCCACTCCCTGGCCCCCATAGGCTCATGAACATATGAAATTCAAAATGCCTTTAGTCCAACCTTAAAAGTCCCCATAGTCTTTACCAGTCTCAATGCTATTCAAAAGTCTACAGTCCAAAGTCTCTTCTAAGACCCAAGCCAATCTCTTAACTGTAAGCTCCTGTAAAGTCAAAAGACAAATTACATACTCCCAACATACAGTAGAACAGAATACACAGTCTTTCTGCCCCATCTTCTGAAATGACCACTGAGCCCTGGGTGAGTGAAGCTTAATAATAAAGGAGTCCTGTCCAAGGACCCACACTCTATAGACTCCTAATCTCCATGCTTTGGCCATTTGTGAACTTTTGTGTTCCTGGCCCTCTGGTGCATAAAGGAGTTTCATTAGTAAGAGTTGAAAGATCCATTAGTGTCCTCTTTTCCCCTTATCCAATGTTCCATGAGCCTTAGGTGTAGAGCTTGCATTGTAGATGTGTTGCTTAGGCTTGGGCAATCCACAAAGTCTGTGTGTGACCAGTTGTGTTACTCTGTAGTAGTCACCATTTGGTGACTGGGATACTGTAAATATAAGGATGCATATTTTGCACTTAGTAAGGAATTAAAATAGTCTAAAGGATATGACAGCTTTAGGGTTTTCTCTAAGATCAATGACCTCTCCATCCATGTATATTTGGCTAAATTTACAGTACCACACATGAGTTTCCTCCCATTGAGTGGGTTTTAGGTCTAATTAGGTAACTTTTGATTGGACCCAAGATAAAAGTGCTCCTACTGCACACCAGTGTCATATGCTGTGCTGGTCATTGACGTGGATATTTGGTCTTAAAGCTGGTGTTGACTATCAGACTATTGATTGCTGTTCGCCCTTAGCAGCTTCCATAGTGCTCTCCCAAGCTATATGGGCTAGCCTTCAGGGAAAGCGGCTTCCAGAATAGTTCCACCTCCACTGCTCCAAATCTTGTGTCTGCATATGCCCTGTCTTCAATAGTGGGGTCCTACCTTCAAGTTCTGGGAGGTAATCATGGTCTGTGCCAATTGACTATGTAATTTTAGAAGTCTCTTGGTCTACTGTGGCCAAAAACTCAAAGGAAGGTCTCTCCTGTCCGGCACTGTTTCTTGTTATGTGGCCTTCAGCTATGCACATGTGCTCATGTAGAGATATTGTACATATAAATTGTCATCAAGTTGTTACACCTTGATTCCCTCTGTTTTTCAACACTAGCTAGGCATTATTTATCTCTCTTCTCTCTTTTTCCCTGTCTAACTCTCCCTCCATGACTTCCCTTCTTAAAGTGTCCCTGTTTTTCCCATTTCTCATTTGATAATACCAGTCCCCAATGATCCAACCTCTCCAGAGTTCATTCTTTCCCTCAATGCCCAAATTTCCTTGTATAACCCTCCTTTCTCCCTCCCATGTAAACACCTGCTCTATCCATTTCTCCCTTAGTAACACCTGTCTCCCACTATTCTCTCTCATGTTCCTTCTTTCCCTTTACCACCTTGGGTGAACCAATTTCTTAGCCCCTGAGTAGATGCTGATTATCTCCATATTAGTAAGAAAAAAGTCTTTGAAAAATTGTTTGTAGTTTTTGTCTCTTTTCTTAGAAAACTCCAAAGCTCCTGTGATATTTTTGCAATAGACTGTTTACTAGCAAATCTCTATTTGAGAATTGGAATCAATAGAGAAGTTTGAGTTCATGATCTATAAACCCTCAAGAGATAAAGACTATAATGAAAACTATATTTCCCTATTCATGTTTAATCCTCATTAACTCTAATTTTGCTATCTAATCTAACCACATCATGGCAGGAAGACTATCTACCCATACATCAAACTCCAGAGGTTGATGAATATGTAACTTAATTCATCAGTCTTAAATTTCAAAAATGACTGAAATTCATCACACAGAAAGCTATCGACTTTCTAAATGTGCCAGATATTACATTAAGCCCTGAAGCTTAAGTACCCTCCTTAGAGGATTCACAGTTATTGGAGATACACACAAGTGACCTGAAAAACAATAATGTAGGTGTGTTTGATAGATGTAATAAAGAGCATTATGGGACCACATCAATAAGGTTAAGAAACAAAATGACCTCTGAGCTGCAACCGGAAAGGTAACAGGTGAGAGGAAAGTGTTCCAGACAGGCGTAGCATTATAACTGTATAGAACACCATACAAGGATGATTTTCAGGGATAGGGCAGGACACAATTACACAAAATGTGAATCGAGGCTGAAGATGAACAGAAAGGCAGCAGCTACAGGATATTTACATGCAGGTTGGCTTGGCACACCCAGCAGCTCTTAATCCCAGGGCCGAAGTCTCTGGCACACATCCAATTCAGTAGTGGCACATGCTGTCTGAAAGACCAAAATGCAGCTAATCTCTAGTTTACACAAAAGGTGTCCTGCTAAAAGCATGGGCCAAAGACCCCATGCTGTGTCTTTAAAATGCTACAGATGTTCCAACAAACCACCCATAAAAGGGCAGGTGAGAACTGGAGAAATTATCATGGAATCATTGAAAGTTTTAATATTCTGAGTTTGCCCACAGACCCACAGTATCTGTCATCACCTGGGACCTTGTTAAAAATGCAGAACTTGGGCCACAACCCAGACCTACCTAATCAGATTTTGAAGTTTAACAAGATCCCCAGGTGATTCTTGTGCACACTGGAACTGTGCCGCTGATCTACAGAAGAGCTCTCAACCCTTTGTGTGCCTTAGAAACACCCGGGAAAACTTAACAACTACTAAGGCCAGGGTCTCACCTCCCAAGATTTTGTTTCAATGAATTAACTACATCACCAGGTTTTTAAACTTGTGTGACTGAGTAGATGGAATGTCCAAGCATCCTACAGAAGATGGTGGATACATGCTTTGTCAGGGACAAAAAGTAAAGTTTTCTTTTGATATGCTTGTGAAGTTTGTTAGACATACAAAGGGCCCTGGTAACTGAATAAATGATTGGCATATGGATAGATGAATGGATGAATGACTATTTCATTTTAATTTTTCTCTAATCAACTATTATTTCAGCCTGAAAGCTAGCGAAAAGTTCTAAGGTAGAGGCATAAAAATATATGGAATTTCTGGAGCCATCAAGAGCAGGACTGACCACTGAACGTGAACATGAGCGGGGGGGGGGGTCAGGAATAGAATCCCCTGCATCATCACATCATAAAAGGTCAAGTCCCATGATGACATTACCTTAGAGCATCCAGACAGGAAGAGAAATCAAGAGAGAAGGCTAGCACTCATACAAAGGGGAGACTGACAGGAAAAGACACATAAATGCTGTCAAATCCCAAAGCACCATCAGAAGCACAGAAGCTCAACATGTCATTTAGCTTCACCAGCTCAAAGTCTGAGCACAACATTGGCAAGAGGGTAAATGCAATCGAAGCCAGGTTGTGACTCACTGATGATTTGGGGAGGAACCGGGCCAGGAGAAGAACTTCCATTTCTATTTCTCTTTCAAACTGCTTAGCTGTAAAGAGGAAACTTAAAATACGGTGATAGCTGGAAGATAGAGAATTTTACATTTTTAAACCGTAAACTGGACTAAGGAAACTCCAATTTTTTAGAAAATTGAGCTTTTGGATCCCCTAATTGCAGTTGGCATAAATATACATATCCTAGACATATGTAGAAGTGCAGGCCTTTAAATCTACCATTCAGGGGGCAGAGGCAGAAGGATCTGTGGGAGTCGGAGGCCATCCTAGCCTATACAGCGAGTTTTAAGTGATCTGGGGGCTACAGGGTGAACCTGTCTCAAGTACATACACAGATATATATGTCTTATAAGCATACATAAGTATAGATAGATAGATAGATAGATAGATAGATAGATAGATAGATAGATTTTTTAAGATTTGCTTTTATTTATGGATAGGCTAGATGCATGAATGAATATATACACACATCTGTGTAGGTACCCACAAGGCCAGAAGCAAATGCTATCAGGTTCCCTGGAGCTCTAGTTACAGGCAGTTATGAGCTGCCTGATATGTGTGCTAGGAATTTACCACTGGTCCAACAGTACTGCAACACTGCATGCTCCTAACTGCATTTTTTCTCTTTAAATTTGTTGATGGTTCTAGTATACTCAGGGTTCCAAACATTTTGAACACAGGGTCTATCTACCTATAGCCATCACAACCCTCCACACAAACAGAGTGGTCCCATGGTTTTTAGTTCTTGGCTGGCCAATTAAATATTTAGATGAAGAGAAACATGATGCTCAGATGGTGCTTATCACGTCATATAAACATGGTCATGTGCTTGTAACATTTTATGATATAGACACTTAGAAAATGATTATTTTGTCAAACCTCCTCTATTGTAGAAAAATAAACCAGTGAGTAGAAATATAAAACTAAATTACAATCACATTTATAAATAATTAATTCCAATTAGTGAGTCATATTTATTAATTTTGATTAATTCCTTTTATGTCAGTCATCTGAATTTATAATGTAAATCTTTTACATTTATTTACTTTGTATTTCTGTGTATGTATGTGTGCATGCATATACATTTACTCTAGCACATGTGAAAGTCAGAGGACAGCTTGAAGGAGTCAGCTCTCTCCTTCACCAGGTGGCAGAGGCACTCAGATCTCTGTGAGTTCAAGGCCAGCCTTGTCCACAGAGTGAGTTCCAGGCCAGCTGGGGCTATAAGGAGACCCTGCCTCAAAAAAAAATAATGAAAACAATAAGTTAAATATTTGTTGGGCTGGAGAGATGGTTCAGCAGTTAAGAATGCTGACTGCTCTTGCAGAAGACCTGGGTTTGATTCCCAGCACCCACGTGGCAGCTAAAAACTGCCTTTAAGCCAGGCATGGTGGCTCACACCTTTAATCCTAGCACTCAGGAGGCAGAGGAAGGCAGATCTCTGTGAGTTCATTCAAGGACAGCCTGGTCTATAGAGTGAGTTCCAGGCCAGCTGGGGCTATAGGAAAAAAAAAAAAAAGGACCTTTACCCACCAACCCATCTTGAAAGCCAAGTCACCTGATTTTAAATGGCTTAAGAACCCTGTAGAATGTGTGAGGAAGGCATTACCAAACTTAAGAATTTAGAAAAGAGATAAAGTTGAGAGCACAGGTGACAACATGAAAATCATTAAAGTCATTTCTTTCTTACTTTACAACAGAATCAAAGATGCAAACACTCAGAATAAGCTTAGTGCTCAATGAGTCATGTACATTAAAGCAATGTAAACTTATATGATCTAGGTCCAAGCATCTCTGGCTAGTATTTTCAGCCCCAAGATCAGAAGCTGACACCATAAACAGTACTCCTGGAATTTACTAGAATATTCCTCCTAATAAACACCTCATGGTAGTTCGTACTGCAGTTCACCACCAAGGATGGTGGACATATCTCAATGGTCCTCAGCCCCCCCTCATCCATCTAGTACATATGCATCTTTATTTACAGTGTGCACAAACTCAGGTTGACGCAGCAAAGATTCTTTTTAAGTCAGCATGATAGTTAATCTTGATTGTCAAGTTGACTGAATTTGGAGTCACCTAGGAGACATGATTCTGGATGTGTCTGAGAGCATGTTTCCAGAGAGTTTTAACTGAGGAGGGAAAACTACCTTCAATGTATGTGCTACCATCCCATGGACTCAAGTCCAGGACTGTACAAAAAGGAAAGAAGAATAAAACAAGCTAAGTATCCTTCTTCATCTCTCTGCTTACTGATAGGGAATGCAGCATGGCCCACCATCTTATGTTCCCAGCATCATGACGATGGACTACAAACCAACATAAACCTTCTGAACTGTATTCCTCTGACCTGTAAACTAAACACCTCCCATAAGTTACTTTTGGACAAATATTTAGTCACAGCAATGAGAAGACAGAAGAGTCAAGTTGGTTGGGACAGTCCCGCTCAGAAAACATGTTTCAGTGTCTAAATATATAATCAAGAGATGAGGCTAGAGTGAGCCAGAACTGAAGGATAGAGCACTTGCCTCAATTACATGAAACCCTAGATCCAATCTGGGTTCTGAAAAAATGAACAAGCTTGTAACAATTAAGAGAGTGTCCAGAGAAGGGTTTTGGAGTAGCAGATACTTAATGAACTGTGTATGGATCCAAGTCTAGTCCTTACTCTCCAACCTTATACCAGGTTCATTCTCTGTGTCTGAATGGTATTGAGTTTTCCCCTTAGAGAGTCAGGTTTGTTCTTCATGAACCTCCTGGGATCCAGAGCACAAAATGGCTTCTAGAGTTTGTTCTTGTGTTAGTCACTCTCTGCATCACTGTGACGAATACCTGAGAGACAAAATACCTGAGTGAGGAGGGACTCATGGCATCTTGTGGCTTCAGGAGCCACAGCCCTTCATGGCAGGGAAGGGTTGGCAGCTTGAGTAGCTCCTTCATCAATGATGAAGCAACTACAGTTCATTTACATGGAGCACAACCAGTGGAAATAAGAGCCAGACAGGCACCAGAGGTGGGAACAAGTCTTCAGACGCACCTAATGGAAGCTTCCACCAGGTATGTCCCACAACTCGAAGGCTCTACGGCCTCCCAAAACAGTGTCACCAGCTGAAGAACAAGTGTGAAAACACAAGATCATGTGGAGATTTTTTTCATGACAAAACTACAGGACAAAAGCAGCTTAAGAAAGGAAGGCTTTCTGTGGTCTCACACACTGAGGATATCGTCCATCAGAGTGGGGAAGCAATAACACAGACAGTAGGTCACATTCCAGCCTCAGTCCAGAAGCAGAGATGAATGCTGGTACTCAGCTCGCCTTCTCCTTCCTATTCAGTGCAGAACCGCAGCCCATGGGATGGAACTGTGCATACTTAGGGTAGGTGTTCCCATCTCAACCCAATCTAGAAATTCCCTCATACACACACCCAGAAGTTTGTCTCCTGTGGGAGTCTACATCCTGTCAGACTGACAATCAATATTAATCATCCCAGGGCATTCTATATCCCAAATACAACAGTTCTGTAAGCAAAAACACTAAAGATTAACACATCACGTGGTCTCCCTTAACTTGGGCTGCATTCTCTTTGACCACCTGAAAATAACAGCTAAAGTTAATTGAGAATCTTAGGTGAACTGATTCCACCAAGTCTTGTAATGAAAAAAAAAAAAATCCACTCCCACCTATGCTCAGCTTCCTAGTCCTCATGTATTGTTCTAATTCTTCATAAATTTATCAAGATGTGACAAATAGAGTTGCATATGAAATAACCTCAGAGAGAGAGAGAGAGAGAGAGAGAGAGAAAGAAAGAGAGTCATCTCGGGCTCTAAAGTCAGATAGAACTAGATTTGAATCTGCTATACCACTTACCAACCCTATAAACTAATTTTAGCAGGTTTCTTAATCCCTCTAAGTTTCAATTTCCACATATGGAAACAACCTTAAATTCAATGATTTCTTGATATTTTGATGGGTGATTAAATGACTCAAATCACTCAGCACTGTGCCCAACACTGAGTCATCTTCTGTATGTCGGGGGGGGGTGTCTATCAGCAGCTCACACTGTCTGCCTCTCCTTTGCTGCCAGCTGCTCTGAAAGCTGAACAACTCCTTTCAAAGCACCACCCCAGGGCCACCAAAATAAATTTTGTGCCTGACCCATAGGTTATATTTTAAATTGGACCATATCTGACATCTACATGTTTTCACAGGGAGAAATAGGCAGCCTTAAGCTAATTCTTATTCATATGGAATCTCATAAATTGACTGGCCTTGATTGCTACAAGAGTCCCCTTCAGACCAATTCAGTATTTCTCTAGCATCAAATTCTCCATCACTGAATCATGGAAGCAATCAGAAGCTGAATTCCCACTTTTGCCAATAACCGTGAACTCTGAGCAAACCACGTGGCCTCCCTGGACCTTGGTTCCTTTGACTGTAATACATGAGCCTGACAGGGCTGACGCTGAAGCATTTTCGTGTGACTAAAGTGCCTTTAAATATGCATTTATACGATACATTATTTAGATTAGTGCCTGGTGCACACACTTTATATATGTATATATTTATATTACTTTCACTATTTATAAAGTAGGACATGTTTAATTAAATCTACAAATATTCATCCTTCGGCGACTATGTGCCAACACTACCCTCAGGGCTAAGTATTCAAAGACAACCCAGGCCTACAGGAACTTGCAATAACAAAAACCTGGGGCTGGAGAGATGGCCTAGCGGTTAAGAGCACTGACTCCTCTTGCAGAGGACCCAGGTTCAATCCCCAGCACCCACATGGTGGCTGAGAACCATCTGTAACTCCAATTCCAGGAGAACTCCAGTTCCAGGGGAATCTGACACCCTCTTCTGACCTCCGCGGCATTACACGACATGGGTGCACAAACCTACATGCAGACAGTACATTCAAATAAATAAATAATTAATTAATTAAAAAAATAACAAAAACCTGGTACATATACATGTGCAGATAACATACACATAGAGACATGCACATCTAGCACTGTTAAGGCTATAAGATGCATAACATTTTGCAATCTGAGCTCATCAGTCTGTTTCCTTTGGTTCTTAATTACAATTTGGGGTGTTTTGATTGTTTTGATTCTATAACCAGCACATGGACCTGGATTTGGAGTCGCCTTTGGGACCAACCCTCAGTGAGATGTGAGAAAAGCATCATCTATATGCACGGCTTGTTATATGCTCCAGGATCTCTGCATAAAGCCACACTCTTTCCTAATCAGGCTATTGTCTGGAGGCCAGCAGTAACTAAAACTGAAAAACTTGAATCAGTTCTTAATTGTGTGACAGAAAACATAGAGGTGTACCTTCGATTTGAGTTAACAAAGAAGGAAAGCATGGCTAATTTTACCTGGAGCAATGGGAGGATGTCCAGTTTAGAGGGTGTGATGGAAATGGTCTAGAAGCCTGGATCTGATTTCCAGAAACATAATAACAGCGAATCCATGGACAAGGCTGGTTTTGTACCACTGGAGATAGGCGAAAATTCCATTTGAAGGGTGGCTGCTGTCCTCCTAAGCAAGTGGCTCCTGTGTCCAGCAGGCAGCACTCCAGCTCAATAATGAGCCTTGCCTTGGTGAGCCTGGGCTACTCCACATTATCAGCCAATCTTCTGATGATAAAGAATATAGCCTCTTAAGCATGGCTTGGAAGGTGAAACCATTGATCAACTCTAGACCCTAGAGACTAATGGTTAACTTTCCTGGTTCTGAGGCAGGATAGACAGACAGGAGGGAAAGGATAGACAGACAGGAGGGAAAGGAAGCTCCTCACTTAGGAGTCCAGTGGAAGCCTCTCACCAGCTGAGAATCAAGAATTCTAACATAGCCACAACATTTGCTTAGCCTTTCTCCCTTCCCTGCTATAAACCTCAAATTTTCTAGGATCTGAAAAAAAAAAAAGCAACCCATTTACTGTAAAAAGATATGTCCCAGATCCCTAGTGTGATTAAGACTTATCTCAACTGATTGTAATCCCATCCACAGCACCTCTGTAACCACCGGGAAATCTCAGTGATCAAAAAGGAAAATAAAGGGATAGCAGAGACCACTTAGAAATCCAGTGAACAATGAAACACCAAATGTTTCAAACTCCTATATTCAGTCACTATGAAGACTGAAGCGTCTCTTCTTGGAGAATCTGTCTGTTCTTGGGTATGTCTGACTCTGGCTCCAAAAGCCTCTTTCACATAAGCCTTGTCCAAGGTTCATTTCTGTCACTGTGATAAAATATCTTAATGAAAGGCAACTTGGTTGAGAAAGGGTTTCTTTTCACTCACAGTTCGAGGTTTCAGTCCTTTACAGCTCGAAAGTCAAGGCAATTTGTCATGCCACAGTCAAGAACAGAGACAACGTGTGCATGCATGCCTAGCTCTCTGCTTGCTTTCCCCAATAACTACAGTCCAGCACACAACCCCAGGGGATGATGCCACCCACAATCAGCTAGGTCTTCTCTCATCAATTAATGCAATCAAGACAATCTCCCACCACAGACATGCTCTCAGACCAACCTGATCTAGACTCCTCCCTGAGACTCTCTTCTCTAATGACTCCAGATTGTCAAATTGATGACTAAAACCAAGCATCACAACTCCCATGCTTAAAAATCTATATTTAAAATGTCTTTCAATAAGCTCCAACTTGGTTTCATATTGGTTAGTCCTGAAATTCTTTTCTGTGATGAAGCCAAGGATACAGTTTTACCTATATGATAGTCCCTAAATGATGAATAGAACTCTTCAGGCAACAGAGTGGGGCTCTGCCTCCATGCAGTTCCTACATCATCTCCACACAGCTCTCTGACCCCTGCAGTTCCAGGAAGCCTGGCTCCTCAGTGGACCTTTCCTGATTTGGACCAATTGTGAGCAGTAGACCCCAGCCTCACTCTGACTTTCCTAGATCAAGGCTGCCTCCATGAACCCCTGTTGTCAAGAAGCTCAGCAGCAGTGTCCAGACACTGATGAACTCTGCCTCAGGATTAAAACTTCATACCTGGATTCTATTCTATTCTCTGCTGCTAAGTTGAAAGGAACTTGGAAATGAATTGCCATAGAGCAGCAAACGGACAGCTCAGACTGAACGTGAGCTACTTACCAGAAGGCTTTGAGATCAGAGCTTGGCCTTTCTAAGGCTGGCCATACACTAGAAGCTGGAATAGCTACAAGGTCATGATCATTAAGACTTTATTGATCACCTATCATATGTAAAGCATTGTATGTTTCATTTCTTCTACAAATAACCCTAAAATTAAGGATTTTAATCCCATTTTAAAGATGAGAAAACTAAAGTTTAGAGGTGTTATGTTTTATTTCTTGTATGGTGTGTGTGTGTGTGTGTGTGTGTGTTTGTGTGTGTCTGTGTGTCTGTGTGTTTGTGTCTGTGTCTGTGTGTCTGTGTATGCAGCCACAGCCTGTGTGGAAGTCAGAGAATGGCTCCAGGGTTTGTCCTGCCTTTCCACATTGTTTGAAGCAGGGTCTCCTTGTTGTTTTTCTCCTGTATACACAATGGCTATGAGGGTCCAAGGACTCTCCTGAGCCTGTCTCCCATGTCATCATAGGAGAGCTCTTGTTCTGGGGATGCAAACTGAAGTCCTCCTATCTGCACAGCAGGCACGTTTACCCAACTGAGCCATCTCTCCATCCCTTGGCACAGTTTTTAACAGCATAAAGACACAAAACTATGTTCTTTCTGCCTCTACAGATGGGGGAGCTTTCTCTTTACTCCTGAATCCTATCTTCAGTAGTTTCCAAACTTGCCCCATGAGTAAGGCTGACCCTATAAGCAAATATAATGAGCTGAACACAGATAGATTTTTCACTTCTAAGTAAGAATTTCTGATCTCGGTGGAACCAGCCCGCAAAGGAGTCAGCAGCCTGAGTCGTCCCAAATTTCATACAATTTAAAGGGGAAAAGAAGAAAAGCCAATTGCACTGCTAAATATAAAATGACCCAGGGAACCTCACCACCAAAGTCTCTCTTGCTCTGTTTGTGCAGCGACCTTCAAACTGGCAAGGAGGTCATTCTCAGATGGTGGAATCTTTTCAAGTTAATTGACTTAACAAAAGAGCAATAAATTAAACACCGTGTGTGTGTGTGTGTGTGTGTGTGTGTGTGTGTCTTTTGTAGGGTTTTTATATAATTATAACAAATGTGTCCTTCTGCCATATTATTTTAACTTATTAAACAGGCAGAATGACTCAAAATCAGCAAAGACCACATATAATACGGGGCCATCAAGTTCATGCAACTAATTTCAGTTCTAATGAAAATTGTTTTCACATTTACCTGCCTGCACTGTGCCTTGCTAGATGCTGCCAAATGGTGCATCTTTGTTTTGGAGTTGACACAGAAAATTGTCTGCTAAAAAGGGGTTTCCATCTCTGTGGACAGTTTCAAGCAGCCTTTTTGAAATACCTGTTTAAGGCTTAATTTCATTAGTAAAAGGCTGAAATTAAATTGAAAATAACAAGAAGCAAAGGAGGGGAAAAGACACAACTGAAAAGTGTTTTTATTCTAGAAAATGAGTTTGTTTTGAATCGGAAGAACAAGTTCCATAGCAGGTGTTTATGAAGATGATCAAGCCACAGTTGTAAAAACATGTCTGTAAAACACCAGTGTGGACATTATGCTTGAGCCTGATGCTAGTGTGGTATATATTTGTGTTCAGTAGCTGATCAGATAGAAGCAGCTTTGTGTCACCTGCCAGTCTTAGCATCATGAATGCCAGATCAATGTCACTAACAGACTGGGTTCTGAATTCCAGTTGTACAGCCATCCGATGCTCCTGAGAAGCTACCAGAATAATCATAAAGAACCTGGAAGGGAATCAGAAGACAAAGCCACGTCCCAGTCATTCACCATCTTGGAACCTGGGTTTCCTTTTCTATACTAGACGGAAAACTGAGATAGATGTCTCTAGGGACCAGCTGAAGCAAAATATTTCTGAAACCCTTTCTCTGGCCTTTCTCTGCACTATCCACAGCTATTAACTCTAGTTACCAGTCACTGTGCTTACACACAGAAAACTGCCCCACAATGCTGTCTCCATGGATTTAAAACTGCTGACAATAAAGTTCCCAGAAGCAATTATGCCCGCTAGACTAGTATGTAAGTCCAATTTATGGCAATTACCTACGATTAGTCATAGCTTCTTTATTCTTTTGCTCTTAAGGTTTTAGCAGTCAGAACAGACAGTCCCCACAGCAAGCCAGCTTCCATTTGAAGGGTAACTCGATTTTCCCTGATAATTGTGAAGCAAGAGAGGGTCGCCTTGTTTTCTATCACTTGTAAGTTGCCCATGACTCGGGCTGGTGGAGTGTTTGCGAAAAGAAGAAATAAATTGAAAGAAAAATCTTAGTGGGCCCTGAGATTAATTTTATGTACTTTATTTTAAATTACCACTGATAAATATTTCTTTTCTTTTAGGTTTCTGCTGTTATCCTGTGGCTTGTCTTTCTGTTTTCATTTCAGCAGATAATTGCCTGCCTCAGGATATTGTTATTTTTTAGAGAGAGAAATTTTTCATATCAGATTTTAAGTGCTTTCTAAAATTAACTCTTGGGTTCCCACTTTGACATAGCCAGGAGTTGCTCTCTGGTGAAGCCCTGGGTAGAGTGTACTATAGTTCTCTTTTTCACCAGATACAAATAGGACTTTGCAAAGCTGATTGGGAAAATGAAACTCTGTGTACAAAACTGAAACAAGGTATTTAGGAATACTGTCTATAAATTGTATCCCTTGCTGTAAGCTCTGTAGAAAAGCAAAAACCACCCCAGATAAGAAGGTCAAAAACATGCACTAAATAAATTTCCATCATTGGAATAAGTGAATAAATGAATATGTGGGGGATTTTATTCTCATCTTTTAACCGATGGTAGAAAATATTCTCAGCATTCCTGTGACCATAACAAGAACTATTTAGTTGATCAGAACAAAACACATTCAACTTCAACTTCTAGTGCCCTTGCTAGGATTATTAGTGTGTTAACTCACTAGACTTTTTCAGTTTCTAGACAGCTTTTCCTGGGGAAAGTACTGAGGACAGTTTCCACTAGGAGGACGGAGGAGCTCTATAGCTGAACAGATCTGAGAGATCACTTTATTTCAGGACTCTTAAGCCACCATCTGCAGGTCGAATGGGACCCAGACACACGTGTGTGTTTCTAGTGCCACTCAGAGTCCTCTAATCATGGCCTGTGCTTCAGCTCTCTGTGGATATCAGTATATTTTGATGTCGTTCACCAGCCAGCTCCATATCTGTCCCTGCCTGGCCCTGCCAGCATTTCACTTGTGAGTTCTGTTCTAACTAGGTGACAGTAAGGCTTTCCAGTCACCTAGAGAAAACGAGCTCTAACTTTTGAACTGCTTCCCTATTTCAGTGTACCTTGGACTCTGAAAATGGAGCTCATCTAACTGCAGTGGAAATTAGGCCTGGGATGGATAATAGCTTGTTTAGAATCACAAAGCCGCCACTCAGGCCAGAGCACCGAGCTACCAAGAGCACTGGGTAACCAATTCCTCAGAGGGAAGTCTCAATGAGGGGACTGGCTGTCCCCAGTGGGCATTGGGTCATGTCATGTTCTGGGTCATTTCGTTTGTCACAACCAGAAAGAAGTGGCTAGAAGCTGAAGATGCTGTTAAACATATATAATGCATAGTATAGCTCTCCAAAATCAAAGCACAAGGTAAAGAAGCCCACCTCCAGATACATCAAAGTTACTTTTGGAATGGTAGGTGGGTTGTGGTAACAGGTGGAATATGGTAACAGGTGAGATGTGGTAACAGGTAGGATGTGGTAACAGGTGGGATGTGGTAACAGGTGAGATGTGGTAATAGGTGCAATGTGGTAAGAGGTGGGATATGGTAACAGGTGAGATGTAGTAACAGGTGGGATATGGTAAACGGGCTTAATATGGCCTTGTTCTCAACTGACTGTTCGTGCTCTCACAACCTTGTCATGTGTGGTGGCCCACACCTGTAATCCCAGCACTCGGTGGGCAGAGGCAGGTGGATATCTGTGAGCTCAAGGACAGCCTGATCTACACAAGGAGCTACAGAACAGCTGGGCCTAAAGAGAGACCCTGTCTCAAAAAGACCAAAATATATAAACATATGGCCTTGTTCTCTGACCACCGGAGAGTCTGTGGCTTTCTGTGATTCTATACAGAATTCATATTTGAGTCCAATCAAGTAAGATTTGAAAATCTGAAAGGGTCATGGAGTCTGAATCAAGATCCCTAGGTTTTAACTTTGGCATTACCATTTTACCAGGTGAGCCTTTGCATGTTCTCATCTCAGAACCTTCCTCACTTCCAGCTGGAAATGGGAGTAACAACAGAACCTTCCTCATGGGAGCAAGTGCCAAGCACTGGTGTGTTCACAGAACGTAGTAAACGTAAGCAAGTGCCAAGCGCTGCTGTGTTCACAGAACGTAGTAAACATAAGTTCCGTTACTGTGGAATCTCACTGCCCTCCTTTCTCCTGGAGGAGAATTATAGTTGTACGAGTTTTGTTAAAGAGACCTTCTTGGAAGTCAGGCAAGAGTCTGACTTCCAAGTAGACAGAGATAAGACAGAGAGGAGGCATTTCTGTGTGTCTGTATGTGTACATGTATGTTATATGTGTATGCATAATTACATATCCGGACACAAATGTGCACGTGGAGGTCAGGGGCTCATGCTGGGCACCTTCCTTGATCATTCTCCATATTATTTATTGAGGCAGCGCCTCTCACTGAGCCCAGGGCTATTTTAGCTAGCCAGTGTGACTGTCTCTGCTTCCAGAAAGCTAGGATTATAGACTTGTGTTGCCAAACCCACCCAGCTTTCATGTGGGTACTGGAGATCTGAACTCAGGATCTCACACATGTACAACAACTGCTCTGTCTATGAAGCCATCTCTCTAGACTGGAAGGAGGAAACTCTTCACCACATCAATCACCACCACACAAAGGCAGCTCCTCTTTCACACAAAGAGAAATTAGTCCATTACTTTTTAGTTTAGCCTCAGACAAGTTCTTCAACCTGGGGTAAATGTCTGCCAGATGGTAGCTAGATTCCTTGCTAAGATCTTCCAGTTGCTGTTTAACTCCTTTTTACCCTCTGGAATTACACTGATCTCCACACTATTTTCCTACACTTCTAATAAAATGGTCCATTGAGCTCTCCTTGTAGCACTCAACCAATTTTCTAGCCCAGATTTCCAAAGTCTTCCATGTTACTGCAAAAACCCAAATGGTCAGGTTCTTCGCAGGAGCACCAAACTCGCTGGTATGAACTTCTCTATCACTTACTTTTCTGTTGCTATGATAAAATACCATGAACAAGACGACTTGTAGATGGAAGAGTTTATTGCATTTAGAGTTCCAGAGGGATGAAAATCCATCATGGCTGGAAGGTGTGGAAGGAGGTGGGCAGAGAAGAAGACTGAGGGCTCCCATTTCAATCATGCACAAGAAGCAGAGAGGGAGAGGGAGAGGGAGAGAGAGAGAGAGAGAGAGAGAGAGAGAGAGAGAGAGAGAGAGAGAGAGACTGGAAGTGGACAAAGCTATATAGTCCCCAAGCCCTCCTCTAATGATGTGCTTCCTCCAGCATGGCATATCTATTAAAGGTTCCATGGCCCTTCCCAACATCACCAGCAACAGAGCAAGTGTCCCTTTGCTTGGACCATATGGGAGACATTCTTATTCAAACCACCACAAGACTATTAACGAAGTTCAAATAAAAACTCGGATTACATAGAATCCTCTGAACCTACGAGAGCCAGTCTTCAGGGATCAGGCTTTCGGGTCAGTTTCAGCTCCCCCCCTCCAAGTCCTGTGTCCAAAGAATGCCTTGTCTTTAGCAACAGGGTCTTACCTTCAAGTGCTGGGAGGAATTCAAAGGTTGTGGCAATGCCCTGTGCCCTCAGACCACACTGACCAACAACTTGAAGGGAGGTTTCTCTGGCTCTGTGTCTCTTATTATATCGTCTCAGCTACATGCACCAGTCTCCCACTGTCCCCTTCTCTCTCGGGTTCCCTCTCTCCCTTTACCTCCCTCGTTCCTTTCCATTTTCCTGGCTCCTGCAGTTACATCAGGATATACACTCACATAAGGATTTGCTGCTAAGATCCACAAATAACAGAGGAGCTGCTAGCAGAGAACATCAATGGCCCAACCCCAGCGTTAAGGCCTGATAGCCACAGCACTGAGCAGCATAACAAACTACCTCTATTAATGCAGTTTTTTTTTTGTTTTTTTTTTGGTCTTTTCGAGACAGGGTCTCCCTGTAGCCCCAGCTGTCCTAGAACCCACTCTGTAGACCAGGCTGGCCTTGAACTCACAAAGATCCACCTGCCTCTGCCTCCTGAGTGCTAAGATTAAAGGCGTGTGCCACCATGTCCGGCTTATCAATGCAGTTTTATCTTGGGGGTAGTCAACAGCTATCTAATTGGACTTAAAGCCCACTCAGTGGGAGGGAACTCACATGTGGTGCTGTAAACATAACCAAATATACATGGCTGGAAATGTCATAGAGCCTTGAGAAAAACCCACATCTGTCACATTCCTAGACAAGCATAGTTTCTTACTGTATGCTATATGTGTGTCTTTATATCTACAGACAAGCATGCCTCTCATCGCTCAACAAGGAAGCTTCTTTTTGCAACAGATGGAGACAATAGCAGAGTTCCACAACTGGTCAACCACTTAAACATAGAACATAAGTGCCTGTGAGATGCCCAGCCCTGAATGCCACAGCTACAATGGAACCTAAGGCTCATAGAACATAGAGTAACAGCCAATAGAGAAAACATGAATATATCTCTCAACTCTCACAAGCAAAGCTTCCTCACGCAACAGAGGGTGATGAACACAGAAAGTCACAACTGTCCAACATGTAGAGAATAAGAGACTACAGAGTAGTCTACACACAGTCCTTGGACGGGACTCCTATATTAAACCTACCCACCCAGGGCTCAGGGACCATTGTGGAAGAGGGGGTGGAAAGCTTGTAAGACCCAGGGGTGGCGGATGACCACAAAGAAACAGAGATTTTCAGGCTTCTGGGAACTTGCGCATACAAACTTATAGCAATGGAGACAGCAAGCACAAGACCCGTACAGACTCAATCAGACAAAAACCCAGTATAGAACTGGAGAAATAGGTAGCAGGGCCCAACCTTAACCAAGAAACTATTGGCAATAGAATATTGCTGGGTGAGGGACAGATTGATCTTCTTTAAAGGAGTGACTGTAGACAAGCTGACTAGACTCCAGTGGATGATCTTGCACCTAGGGACAACTGAGTACAAAAGCCTGACTCAGTAGGCCTTAACGTGTATGACAGAATGCATGAAATCTGATGGGGGGCTATAGGATGGTACAGATATGAGGAGTCTAAAGATGTATTGTATAAAATGCATAAAATTCAATAAAGATATATTGAAAATGGATTATGTAATAACCTGGATTTCTTATGCTATTCCCTTTGGTGGCTATGTATGGAAATATTTTCATTATTAAAAGGCATGTAATAGCACTTAAGATGACGGCATGCTAACAAACTATCTGTGAAATAAAAACATCTCAAAGTTCCAGCATGTAGCATATGCTTGTTTTTGTTGCATAAATCCTCACATTTTGGCCCATTTCAAGCTACCAATGTGAAGTCAATTATTTTCATATCAGGAATTCACACCTTCATATATGTGTATATGTGTCTCTGTGAGCATGTGTGTGTGTGTGTGTGTGTGCGTGTGCGTGTGTGTAAAGATGAAATGCAATTCTATAAAATATTAACCACTAAGGAATCTAGGGATACTGAGAATATGATACACTGATTTTCAAGCTTGCATTAGGCCCTGGGTTCTAATCCAATACCAACAAACAACAATAATTCAAGAATTTAAAGGAATAAATAAAAATTCTATGTATAACAACTGTACATTTATTTACCTGTAAAAAATATTTAAAAATTACCAATGGAATTTTCTTCAGATCATTGGAATGTTCTTCAGTGTTTTAATGGACCATTCTAACCTGTGTGAAGGACATTTTCATGTCAGCCTTCATGGATTTAGAGTCAATTAGTCAATGTCAATGACATTTCCTCTCATTCGGGGGCTTAAATGTGAAAGTCAATAAATACCATAGTCAAAAACACCCCTGAGAACCACAGCACTTCCCCAAAGACAAGTATGTCCCGCCCTCAGCAAATTCATCCAGGAGTTTTCTACCAACCTGTAACTATACATTGTTTACTTAGTGGAATTTTCAATGACGAAGTTTAGGGACCTCAATGAAAATTGTAATAAAAACAAAATAGCAATAGTCAAAACAACCTCTTCTTGCATATTTGAATCTCCAAACCATACTTACTGTTGGAATATGTTCAATGTGAGTGAAAATACTTCAACTAAACAGTAACACATCCATTACTGTCACACTGTGGCAATTTGAGCACTCCCTGATTTTACTCTCTCTCTTTCCCCATCTCTATCTCTGTCTCTCTGATCTCTTTCTTTCTCCAGATGAGGATTTGAACCTCTCCAGCTGCAGGCTCCTTATCTTCCACAACCTCACATTTGTCTCCATCAGATCCTAGCATAGGGGACCTCTGTGAAGGACTCAAACTCTAGGGCTGACAGACTGGAAGAGGCTGATATTGAGCCAGTTTGTGGAAGCTAAAAAGGAACTGAGGATTTGAGGAGTTCAATGAATACTGTCAAGTGACTTTATAACAGTGGAAAATGAAGGACAGAACAACTACGAGATCCTTTGTTCCATCAAGATAGAAATTTAGTCAGAGAAGTGGGGACCAAAGCCAGGTGTAAGTGATAAGCAGATGTTGGCAAAACAGAGTGCTGTCTGCTATCATCTGAGGTAGGAAAGAACCAAGGAAAGCTGGAAGAACTCCTGAGAATCCATTGGTTTGCCTAATATGCTTCTCTCTCACCCTCCCACATTCCAAATACATCATCCTTATCTCAAAAATTCTTTGTGATTATCTACCTTAATCACCTGGCTGGTGCTGCTCCTTATGGCCTAGCGATTAAGAGTGCCGACCGCTCTTACAGAGGACCCGGGTTCTATCCCCAGCACCCACATGGCAGCTGAGAACCATCAATGTAACTCCAATTCCAGGAGAACTCCAGTTCCAGGGGAATCCGAGACCCTCTTCTGACCTCTGCGGCATTGCACGACACGGGTGCACAAACCTACATGCAGACAGTACATTCATACACATACAGAAATAAATAAATAAAATTAAAAAAATAATAATTAGTTTTCATCCTCAGTGAAAGCTACAGACCTCTGTTTTCTGGGGAGAAGTTCAAAGAAATGAAGTAGGTATGGAGACCAGTTCTATATTCTATGAGTTGGAGATTACAAATGTGTGCTTTGTGGGTGCCTGTGATAGTCTCTAACAGCATAAAGACAGAGCTGGCCTTTCATACACTATCAGACTAGCACTTGTCCCTGGCCTCAGTGGGACTCCCTCTTATCAGCAGGCACTGGGCTTTTCGCACAGGCCTAGCATCTCCTCAGTTGTCCCTGACCTGCTTCCTGATCTTTGAGGCTGTTTGCAGGATACGCACCAGTTCTTGCCCTTCTGTGTGGCCCCTCCTGAGAATCACTTCAGCAATCCACCCTCCACCTCAACCCCAAATTGGTATAATTATGGTAATTTCCTAATGAAGTTAGTTATTTGTACACTTAGGTCAAGGGAAAGCATTTATTACACTGACATCAAAACATTTGAACTAAACAAAAATAGGAATATGTGGGAGCTGGGGAGATGGTGATAAAGAGAGCTCTGGCTGCTCTTGCAGAGGACCCAGGTTCACTTCCCAGCACCCACATGGCATCTGTTCTAGTTTCTCTTCCATTGCTGTGACAAAACACTCTGACTGACACCAACTTGGGGAGGAAAGGGTTTATTCAGCTTACATCTCCTGGGTCACAGTTCATCACTCAGGGAGCCCAAGGCAGGAACTCAGGGCAGGAACCTGGAGGCAGGAGCTGAAGCACAGGCCATGGAGGAGTGCTGCTTACTGGCTTGCTCCCCTGGCCCATGCCCAGCCTGCCCTCTTATACGGTACACAACAACCTGCCCAGGGTGGCACCACCCATAGTGGGCTGGGCATTCCCACATTGCTCAACAATCAAGACAATACTCCACAGATGTGCCCACAGGCCAGTCCAATGGAGCCAATTCCCCAATTGAGGATCCCTCAACCCAGGTGTGTCAAGTTGACACTAAAGCTATCCAGCACAGCATCCAACAACTGTCTTTGACTCCAGGGCATCTAACCCCTTCTTCTGACCTCTGTGGGCATTAAAGACACTTGGTGCACTTACATCCATGCAGAAAAAATAAAAATAAATTTAAGAACATTTTTTGCACAGCCAACGTAAAGAACATTTTAAAATAGCAAACTGATTACAATGTCAGAGAACACATGCCTTTCTTCTTCAGGTCAGTAAAGCAGGAGCTGATGTTTTCAATGGAGGCAAGAGAAACATCTCAGTCGATACAGAGTTTGCCTTGCATTTTCCATCCCTGGAACACACATTTAAAAGGCTGGGCATGATGATATGTTTGTAGCCCATCTTCTGGGGAGGCACAGACAGACAGCTCCCTGGAGGACTCAGACCAGCCAGCAAAGCTTGTTTGGTGAACTTGTCTCAAAAACAAAATAGATGGCTCCTGAGGAATGACTAGACACCCAGAGTTGTCCTCTGCTTTCCTACACACACACACACACACACACACACACACACACACACACACACAAACACACACACACACACAAACAACGGTCAAATTAGAAAAATCTTATTTCAGGGCTGGCAAGATGGCTCAGTGGTTAAGAGCACTGGCTGCTTTTGCAAGGACTCAGGTTCAGTTCCCAGCACGGACATGGCAGCTAACAACAATCTAAAACTCCAGTTCCAGGAAATCCATGGCCCTCTTCTGACCTCCATGGGCACTGCACTACGTGGATGCACTTACACACATGCCACATTAGAAATATACACATAATTAAAAGTATTTCATTATTTTTAATTATGTGTATGAATGTATTACATTGCAGGGAATACTCTCATGCACATAATTAAAAATAATAGAATATTTAAAAAAAATTTTTATTAATTTTATTTATTTATGTATGTGTATGAATGTACTGTCTGCATGCAAGTTTGCGCACCCATGTCGTTCAATGCCGCGGAGGTCAGAAGAGGGTATTGGATTCCCCTGGAACTGGAGTTCTCCTGGAATTGGTGTTTCAGATGGTGCTCGGCTGCCATGTGGGTGCTGGGGATCGAACCCGGATCCTCTGTAAGAGCGGTCGGTGCTCTTAATTACTAGGCCATCTCTCCAGCCCTAATAGAATATTTTTAAAAGAAAATATTTCCTCGTACCACTAGACTGATAACCCGTCTTACAAGCACCACCCAGTGACGTCCTCCCACTGCTCCGGAGCTCATGGGTTTTCCTCCCAAAGAGAATCTTTCCCACTGTATGACAATGTGACCATATTTTTGGTTTGTGAAAATAACACCAATAATATGTGAGGGCAAGCAGGTTGATTATCAAACGCCAGATAACTAAAAAACTGTCAATACATTTGGTTCTTTCTGGAGTGTTTTACAAGCCTATAACTAGTTGAAATTTTGACTATCCTCAAAATAAGTAATAACCAATGCTGATGTCATTTCTCATCAGCTTCGTCTTGTCTCGACCTCCTCCCTCTCTGTCTCTGCGGCACACGACCTTTGTGATCTTCAAGGCTTTATTAACCATGTTTGCATGTTTGGGCTACACAGATGGTTAAAGTTCTTGTTGGTCACATGCATCACTTCTTCTCTCCTCTCTGGTCATGTGTCTGGGTTTGTATCTGTTTTGCTATGAGAACAAAGTCGCAAAACTATGTAGCTTAAAGCCACAGATTTGTGTTGTCCTACTCGCCCTTGAAAGCTGCTCTCTGGGAGAATCTGTTGCCCAGTCTTTCTGCTACCCTACTCTGTCCTCTATCCTCATCTAAAATTCTCCTTGTGTTTCTGTCTGTGTTTCCATTTCTCTCTCCTCAGGAGAGCAGTCCCATTGCTTAAAAAATACCCTAATGACTTTACCTTAATTCAATGCACCAGACTAAAATCCTAAGGTCACATCCCTGGGTAGTACAAGATAGATTCTAGCATCCTCCTGTGAAGCATATGGGTTATGCAATTCACCTCATAGGGGCTGCATTCACCACTCTGGAATTAACCAACATGATTAGCATGCTCACCTCAGTACTGCCCAGTTGAAAGGCCAAACTACTACAGACATCAAGGTTTTCTTTCTGTTTGATGTTATCTGTCACATCAGGGGTCATTCTTCTTTACACTTTATCCAGCCATCACTCAAATATTTCACTATCTGACATTAAATGTCCCCAACACCAAGAATATCTGGACTTGGATGCCTTCCTTCTTTTCTTTCAGTCACTGTGAGATTTTAAAATGTTTCACTTTGTAATACTTTAAAGATTCAAAATTGCATGAGCTCTATGGAAAGTAAAATATGCATGAAACAAAATTACAGCTGGGGTCTTTTGTGCAGTTTCTGCTACCCACTTCTCATTTCAAGTGTAATACATATTCATTGCAATAGGTCAAAGAACATGGAGCTGCACAAAGACTTTACTACTAATCTCCTTTTCCTCTTCAATCCCATCCCTCTACCGTAAACCATACCATCACCATCCATATATACCTCAGTGCTCCTAAATAAATTTTGACAAACATGTATAGTTACATAGGAAGTTTTTCAATTGTTATTAATAAAAAGATAATATGCATGTTCATTTTCAGCTTGATTTCCACTTAATATATTATAAAAATGTAAAGATCAATGCGTATATATTGAGTCTATTAAATATTAATTTATTCTTTTAATATCAATATACTATCCTCTAGTATTGCCAGTCCATCATTTATTTAACCATTCTTTTTTTCTTTTTGGTCCTTTCGAGACAGGGTCTCCCTGTAGCCCCAGCTGGCCTGGATCTCACTATGTAGACCAGGCTGGCCTTGAACTCACAAAGATCCGAGTGCCTCTGCATCCCGAGTGCTAGGATTAAAGGCGTGCACCACCACGCCTGGTATTTAACCACTCTTTTTAAACTAGGCATTCTGATCACAAATATTTCCTAGAGAAGATTCTCATCTTTATCAGTAGGTAAAACTGCTAAAGTTGAATTCTTAGATCAAAAATTTGTGTATTTTGAATATTCAAAAAGACTGCAACAACTCACAAATTTGTGAATAAAGTGCTCCTTACCAAGTGCAGCACTACAGTTACTTATATCCCTTTTTTGTTTGTTTTGTTGTCTTTTTGTAGCCCCAGCTAGCCTAGAACCTGCTCTGTAGACCAGGCTGGCCTTGAACTCACAGAGATCCACCTCTGCCTCCTGAGTGCTGGGATTAAAGGTGAGTGCCACCACACCCGGCTTATATCCCTTTTTAAGTGAATCTTCTTACTGGATTCTGTTTCTTCATTAAAGCCATCAATGCTTACAGAAGTCACATCACACACCCACACAGAGAGTCAATACAGGACTTACCCCTGGGAGTCTCCAATTTTCAAGACAATCTCTGATCTTTTTACTAGTTGTATAATAAATTGGGATAATTAAGGAGTTAAGCTTTGTAGAAGTACATGTTAGAATTAGACCTGAATCTTGTATTATTTACTTTTGAACATAGGAATACAGAGCCACCAAACAGTAAGTAATAATTGCACTAATGCCCTGATTGCAAAGTTTATCTGCATAACCAGATAGCTTGTTTTCACAAGGATTTGATGTTGTCAAATGATTAGATTTGTCCTGAAATGTGCAGCTTTATTTCTTAAGGGAAAACTGTTTTTCTTCCTTGTCATTGATTTCCCCTATGTTTCAGAGCAAAGACCTGAGTTCCTGGCTTTTATTACATCAATGGGGAGAGTAAAGTTTTTGCTCTATTGAGTAACTTGTGAGGATTGATTAGACAATCCAGCAATTCTTTTAGAACCAAGTAGTACAAAAAGTACCTCAAAATTTATTGTTTTTAGACTGCACTGTTTCCTTTAAAATTAGTGAGTTTATCCAAAAAGCTAGTGAGTGATGTGGGTGGCAGTTACAGCACCCAGAATGACCAGAAGCAAGATCAATTCAGGTCCCTTCATGGCTTGGCTCTGCTTTCCTGGCAGGTCCCCACCCAAAGGGCAGTTAGGGATCTGACTCAAACAAGCCACAGCCCACAAAAACAAAACTCTGTCCCCTGAAACACAGATGACAAATGAAAGCTCCTTTCATGGAGTTCCCATCAAATCATTTTTTTTTATAACTAAGCATGCTGAATTGAATCTCTCCCCTATCACCAGGGCTGGGAGACAGGATGCATCCAGTGGTTTAAGCCATCCAACTGTAATTGGCTGCAAAGACAACTCCCGGTAAACCAAAAAGCTAACAATCTGCTGTTGGTTGCTTTATGACCAAGTTCTAATTCCTGAAATCAAGACAAGAATTTTAAAACATTACCTATGTACAGTTTGAAAATATGTTTATAAATTCAAACACATTAGTCTCTACTTTACCACCTGTACTTTTATTATTTTTCCTAAGATTTTATAATTCCTTTAAGTGGCTGATTCTTCCTATTTTTGTGAACTTTATTTTACTCATGATGAGCTTTTAAGAAAGAATTCTAAGCTTTACAGAAGAGATTAATGCATATACCAAATAAAAAAAAGTGACCAAGGACCATGAAGCAGCCCCTAACTCAAACCCTCTTTATTGAAAAGAAACGTTATTTAAATTTTCTGCAGGAATTGGCATCACTTAACTCTGCTTATGAGCCTTTGCATCAACTTAAAGAAAATCAAGCCCCAGAGTTATTGCAAAGAAATATGCTGATCTGGTTTCTGTGGCTCATTTTAATTCTGTGAGAGGTTATGTCTGGAAACTGAAAGGCTCTCAGCTGTTGGTGAACCTCCTTTCTGATACTCCCAAACCTGGCACCACTTCCTGGAAAGTGTTTGGCAGTCCATTCTCCATCTGCTTCCAGGGCCCCAACAGCTGTTCCTTGTAATGTTACAGAGCAGTAAAGAGCCAAGGTTTCTGTAGCACACCATTGGCAACTATAATGGGAACATGTGGCTCAGTTACACAGACCATTAAAAAAAAATCTTAGGGCTGGAGAGATGGCTCAGTGGTTAAGATCAGTAACTACTCTTGCAGAGGACCCAGATTCTATTCCCAGCACTCACATGGTGGCTAAGAACGGTTTTGAAGCCTGGCATGGTGGTGCACGCCTTTAATCCTAGCACTCGGGAGGCAGAGGCAGGCGGAGCTCTGTGAGTTCAAGAGCAGCCTGGTCTACAGAGTGAGTTCCAGGCCAGCTAGGGCTATAGGGAGACCCGGTCTCAAAAAAAAAAAAAAAAAATCTCAAACATGTACACTCATATTCGGTTTAATATGTATCTACTTTGGTTCTATCCCTTCCCTAGCACACAGCCTGGCTGTGATTCACAGCTCACCCAGGGAAGCCTGGACTATCTTTAAGGCTTCAGCAGCACCAGGGTCATCTATCATCCTCAAGTTGTCATTGTTCTTCAAGTGTACAGTGAGGCTCGAAAAGGGAACATTTTTTGACTTCTCACTTACCTTGAGTGAGTTGGAGCCCAGGGTAGGGGGTGGGGGGATCTCTCCTGAGCCTCTAAAACCTTGCTACAAAGAAAGTAAGCTCTCATCTGTTTGGGAGTATTTGCCCTTATCAATAAAAGAATGTTGGTCCATAAGCCACATTAAACAAACAGCCAGAAGGGTGCTGTCTAGTACCTTGTTTGTTCTTATTTGAATACTCTTACCCACTTAACATATGCATGAAAACTTGATCATTTCCAACCTGCAGCTTTTAGGCAGCAGCAAAGGCAGATATCAGGAGAATCTTGAAAGCTATGAAACCAATATAAATTTAATGGGTCAAAACAAATTCCTAGCACCTGTTGGTCCTTACAGTCCCCTAGCAAGGCGTCCCTCTTCTTCCCAGGGGACTCAAGGCAGCCATTTCAAGATTATGTGGATTTTTCATGGTCTTTTACCCACGATTCCACAAGTATAATAAAGCACCATATCCGTTTATTCTCATACTAATAAAAAGCATGGATCAGTGCTTCGTGCAACTTGAATTCCAAATAGAAATATTTTGTAGATACTACTTCCAAAGCTGATTTCTACATACTGACTTTATATGAACTTCAAAGGCCATAAAAAACACAAAGCAGAATTTTAAAGAAGGTCCCCACAGATGGCACAGACTGATGTAGATTTAGAGGAGGTGACTGTTGCTTTCTTTGCTTCCAGAAATCTGAGAAAGCAAATTCCTGACGCAGACACTGTTTTTGCCCTGTTCCTCAAGCCTGCAAACGTATGAGGTCTGAATAAAACGAGACGTAGAAGACTGTCAGAAAGGATCAATGCCCTGCTCGTCACAACATTAGGCTACTTTTTATTCGTACCGGATTTCTTTTCTTAATAGCAGGGGTAGCAGCAAAACTGTATCCATAATAGTGAAGGCATACTAAGCTTTGTACATTGTCCTACGTACCAAGGCAATCTGTGTAGACTTTATTCCTATCTTCTAACTTTTATCTCATCATACCTCTATTATCAGATGCAGCATCAACAACAGAAAAAGATAGAATTCTGCCCATCTAGGTTAGTAAAACAGGGTGTGTAATAGGGTTACTTCCTGAAGTCTGATTGAGGGGTTACTTACAGGTGCGTGGGGGACTCAAAGGCTACTGGCAAGATGGCTCAGTGGGTAACGGCACTTACTGCCATCTTTAACAACCGGAGTTTGATACCTGGGATCCACATGGTAGGAGAAGAGCAACTCTTGTAAGGTCTTCTGACATTAAAGGCCCTCTCCAGCACAGGTGGAGTAGTCTCCATCCCTCCTTGAATCCCTGGCACAACTTGCAGGAAGCATGGCCTCTCCATCTCCTCTCCAAAGTAACTGTCACATAACCTTGAGAAGGGGCCTTGTGAGCCTTGGAAATCTCTGGAACTTCCTGAGTTGTAAGTCCTCTATCCTTCCTCGGGACAGCTGTTTCATTTTAGAGGAAGTTGCTGCACAGCATCGTGCACCAATATCGTTCTGTCTCTTCTTGATGATAATATTCCCGTCAGGGCTCTTACCTCCCGGTTTGTGAGGACTTTCTCTGGAGAGCAACAGTTTTTACTGGCAGACACTGTTATTTTCCATTTCCCTAATGCGCCTTATCTTGAAAACTCCCCGGAATATTAAAAAAAAAAAATAGGTTTGTCATCACTTTCCATTACGATGGGTGTGTTAAAATGGCCGGACTGTGTGTAAACATTCTTTTGACATTCTTTTTTTTTTTAATGTGAGGAATTTCGGAATTTTTTTCTAAGAAAAACTGAAGAAATACTAGAACTGACTGAGCTTGACCCTCTGATCAAGATCACGTGACTGGGCTAGCCCTGCACCAGGCTCTTTGCAATCAGACTTTGCTTTTCCTAAAGGAACAAAATACCTGTTGAAATCTCTTAGGAGATTTTTCTGTTCCCAAAGTTTGAGTCTGAGCCTTTACTGAAAAAAATAAAAGTGGAAGATAACAGAACGGGAGAGAGGGTACAGTAAATACCAGCGGCTCCCCTTGAAGCAAGCTAGACGGTGTTGTCTATTTCAGAACCAACAACTTTCATTGGAGGAAGCACTTGCAGCATGCAGGCATAAATTGTATTCAGAGACAGAAAAATAAAGTAGAGATATCTTTGGAGAATTTGCTAGGCTTTTTACTCCAAAACATGAATTTAAACGAGTGTCTCAAACCCTTCTCTTCTCCCTGTCCCTCCTTCCAGACTCTCACTGAGTAGCTCCAGACCTACTTAAGACATGTGACCCTCCTGCCTCCCTGTCCAGTGCCGAGATTACAGTCGCGTGCTGCCATATATACTCAGCTACATGGCGGCTGGCTCCACTTTGGGAAAATAATTGAATGACACCCAAGGTGGTGTTCGAATGTAATGCAGGGAAACAGGAGTATAAACTCCAGGGCACAGTGAGCATCTGGTCCCTGAGCCTCCTGTTTATGAGAGAGAACTAAGGCTTGCCGCCATGGAGTTCAGGCTTATGAGACAGGTGGCTAACAGGGGATCCTTGTAAAGACTTGCGGCAAATGCAGTGACTTTCACATTCAATTGCACATTTTCTGGGTGCAATTACCTGATATTGTCCTCAAGTCTTCTGACTTTACAATTTTAATTTTTCTTTGGATTCATAAAGAAAACCCACAACCAAGCTTGGAGTAAGTGAATAAAGCCCTCAAAAAGATCTGGGCCAATGGCGGATTCCTTTTTCTCCAGGGACTTACCTAGGGTTGTGTACGCTCCCTGTCAGTCACAGGAATGCCGTCTTCTAAATGACAGGGCAATGAGGAACCAGGAGAAACAATGGAGGCTAAAGGTTATCCCTGTGGCCGTCCTCTGAGAAAAATGGATACTATTCCAGCTGGAGAAAGGACCCACTAATCAAGAAAATGACTCAGTGGCTATGAGTAACATTCAGTGTTCCTACAGATTGTTAAACAAGAATTTTTTAAAAGCAATCACTTGTTAGAACTTACTGTGTATAGCTATTGTATTGTTTGATGTGAATTATTAAAAACTCCACATCAACTTCAATAGCAGATACTAGTATTATCCCTATTTCACAGATGGAGAAACGAAGACTCAATGGAAAGTCATGTTTCCTAGGTCACACAGCCAAGAGCCCGTCTGACTACAGAGTGTGAGTTTCTCTGCCTGCATTTATGCTCCTGCATCTTTATTTGCAAAGTGCCTCCCAGGCTTGAAAATGCAAAACATAAATAGAAACGTATGGTTATTCTCATTTCATAAAAGGAAAATGTCGGACACAGCCATGACTCACCACCAAGAACTGTTGGCAGAGAAAGAGCTAGAGCCTTATTCTCTGGTCTCCCAGAGCAACGTGTACCTCTTCCTCTGATGGTTAATCCTGTCATTGATT
Organism: Rhizomys pruinosus; assembly: GCA_009823505.1. Lineage (NCBI taxonomy): Eukaryota > Metazoa > Chordata > Mammalia > Rodentia > Spalacidae > Rhizomys > Rhizomys pruinosus. The sequence continues at coordinate 3,179,363 of VZQC01011640.1, forward strand.
GGCTTGGATTAGTAAGGCTCACCTCCGGATGTGTCTGTCAGAGTACTTCCATGAGGATCATCTCTAAGCGCAGAACCCCCTCCCCACTCACCCACTCTTGAGTGCAGGCAGTGTCACCCCATAGGCTGGGGACCCAAGGACAATAAGAGGAAAAGAAGGGAGTCAGCAAGCTCGGCCATTCTTTCTCCTCTGCTTCTTGGCAGCCATGATGTGAGCTGCTCTGCTCCACCACACCAACCCCGCCCCATTGTAATGGACTGAAACCATGAGAAAAAATAAATCTTTTCGCCCAAGTCATTTTCTGTCAGATAGTTGTCCTGGTGTTGAAAGACTGACTAGTCCTGACACATGATCTCAGGACTACATGCAGTGAGGTTTGTTGAGTTTTGTGTGAAACTCATTTGGATGGATTAGGAGCTAGCCGTATTTTGGACAGGAAGATAGATTGGGAAAGGGGTGGAGATAAATAATAAATATAGCAGACTTCTGTCTTCTTCTTGGTCAAGACAAAGGCCTGAGGCTCCCCGTCTAGCCAGCAGGGTTCTCTTTCCAGCTGACTAGACCAAACCAGTTCACTCATATTGGACCAAGACTGAACCTAGACGTCTCCTCATTTGAAGCCATAAGGCTACCAATCAGCCTTCTCTTCTTTGGTTAAGTCGACTAATCCAAAATTAAGAAAAGGAAAACAACTAAAATCCTTGAAAACCCAGGCCCTCACCAGGGACTTGGATTTTTGGTTTCTGAATCCACTCTCCACTTGTGGAGAGCTTTTATTTCTGGGAGAATGTGTGTATGAATGTGAATCTTCATCATTCAGTAAATGTCTGTTTCCTTGTTGCTCTCTACTGCTCTGAGATTTTACTGCCTTTTAGTTCTTTAATTGTCTGAGAAAAAGAATAGAATCATAATCCCTAGACGGTGACCTTCCTCAAACTCTAGCTGGTAACAATTTTTCTGATTGATATAAATGATAAATTAAAAGTTATCCCTAACCCCCAAGAGCCTTTCACATCTCAACATAGATGTCTGAATAGTGCTAATATTTTCAACAAATGTTTGCTGGCATTGAATGTAGGCCAGATCCTATTCCTGATGCTGGGAGGAAGAAGCGAATGAGAATAGGGTGGAGAGGGGGAATAAGAAAAACTAATGGTATGGAACAAGGAGTCTGGGGAGGCAGGAGTTGTCTCTGTAGGCATCTAGGGACCCCTCACGAAGAGACAGCACACAGGTGTGTCTAGATGGGTAAATGGGAATTTTCCACTTGAGGAAGGCAGGAAAGACATCCTAAAGGCAAGCTGTGTGTGAAACCGCAGAAGGGCAGAGTATTTAGAGGTGGAGGGATCAATGCCACTAGATCCTGACCTGCTAAGAACTGCAGAGCAGACAAGAGAGAATGAAGAGTAGACAGAAACCAGGTGAGCAGAACTTTCATTGACTTGTTACCCAGTCCCTGAGAAATAGCAGGTCTCCAAGAGAGAAATGCAGCTTCCAGAAAGCATGAGGTTTTGAGGTTCATAGGGATCTCTGGGGAGCGACTTCTCATTCACAAAACAGGCAATCGCTAATCGACTTTACAAAGTAACACTATCATAAGGCGAGGCAAACCATTCCATTCTAACCAAAACCAACTGATCAGTGAGTCGGACTCATCTATGAACTTCTTCCAAGTTTACATTTCGATGCCTGCATTGGAGCTAAGTTGTTGCCACACCATCTGCTTGAAGATCCTCACAGATGGCCAACTTCCTGTTAGAAGCCACACAACTGTCAGACACATTATAAGATAAAGAGCAGGAAATGTTCCTAAGTGCATCTTCTGAGTGTGCTTTTATGTACGGAGGTAAATGTGATGATTCTCAAACAACAAGGTCAACTGCTTTTACTAAATGTGTATGCAAAGATGTGGCAGTTACAGAACATCTCCACAGGAAGATTTGGAGATGGCTGTAGTTGAGAAAGGATAGAAACATTCAAATTCTCTGTCCTGCTTGCTACAAACGTTTTCTGCCCTCATTTCCCACCTCAGAAACACAATTGGAAGACATTAATATGCATTGTATTGTATTTGCCTGCTTTCTGTGATATAAAGGGATGGAAAGTATATTATCTCTGCACGTGTGTGCACATGTGAGTACATGTGCATATGTCGTGTGTGTGTGTGTGTGTGTGTGTGTGCTAAAAAGCTTGTTGAGCTAAGTTCAATCCTTGGGATCCACATGGTGGAAGGAGAGACCCAACTCCTGCAATCTGTCCTCTTTTTTTAGTGTGTGTGTATTTTTGAGACAGGGTCTCCCTTTAGTCCCAGCTGGCCTGGAGCTCGGTATGTAGACTAGGCTGGCCTTGAACTCACACAGAGTGCTGGGATTAAAGGCATGTGCCACCACACCGGCCACAAGTTGTCCTCTTACCTCCACACAGTAAATAATAAAGAAATGAATAATTAATTAATTTCTTTTAACAATACTGGTCTGCAATAGGTTTTTGTGCTTTTTCCCCCCCTACCCCAGTGTCTAATTATAAAAATACCAATTAGGATGTTGAATATAAGAAAAATGCTTCATTTCCATGGAAAAGGGGAGGCTATGGCAGTATCATTTCACATAAGTAAGAGTTGGTGATGCCAAGAACAAGAAGCAGCCCATCTGTGAACAAGCCTTATTTTGCAGGTGAAGCAGAGGAATTAAACTTGACTATTTTGGGAACATGAACTAACCCAAGAGCAAAGAACTTATTTCCTGACATAGGTTTTTCCATGGTCAGTCTCCTACCAGGATTTCATAGACAATAAATGATTTTTTGCTTTCTTTAACAGAACACGTAGGTGGTTGATTTAGAAGCTGTTGAGCTGGTTCAGTTTCAGAGCAAGTGATTTATTGTGGATCTTTCAGAATTGCTCTTTTAATAACTTTTGGGATGTTTTTAAAGAAAAGCAATGATACCTAGAATTTTTGGTCTTCGGACCCAGGATATGAAAATCATGAAAGAGCCAACAACACCATCTCCTCTTACCCTGTTTGCATCCAGAAAGACAAAAAGAAAGAAAACTTCTCAATTCTACAGAAATATAACAATGACAGGTAATGGCAGGGTTTTTCCTACCCCCTTGAAAGTCCGTCTGCAATGCAACACACCAGGCACCTAGGAAGCAGTTCGACTCTGTTGTGTCAGTAATTATATTCTCCTTAAATCTATACCTGAATTGTAAGTCAAGTGGTGTTTTAGTTTGTCTTCCATTGTTGTAACAAAACACCTGACCGACACGAACTTGGGGAGGAAAGGATTTATTCAGCTTACATCTCCTGGGTCACAGTTCATCACTTAGGGAGCCCAAGGCAGGAACTTAGGGCAGGAACCTGGAAGTAGTAGCTGAAGCACAAGCCATGGAGGAATGCTGTTCACTGGATTGCTTCTCTGGCTCATGCCCAGCCCGCCTTCTTATACAGTACACATCAACCTGACCAGGGTGGCACTACTCATTGTGGGCTGGGCTCTCCCACACTGCTCGACCATCAAGACAATACTCCACAGATGTGGCCACAGGCGAATCCAATGGAGCCAATTCTCCAATTGAGGCTCCCTCGACCCAGGTGTATCAAGTTGACAATAAAGCTATCCAGCACAATTGACCCCTTGTCAACTTGACACACAAAACATGTCAGTATTAAACCACCACCTTTCCAGTTCTTGTCCCCAAAGTATGATGTTAACATTAATCACAACCTAAGACAGTACAACCTTAAAAGCCCCACAGTCCTTAAAATGTCCAAATGCTTAAAAGTTCAGTCTATTAAAAGTCTCTTTACTGTGGGCTGCTATAAAATCCAAAACAAGTACTATCTTATTTCAAAGGGAAGAATCAGGCACTCTCAAACAAAACCTAAGTCCAGCAAAGTAGCTCAAGGCTGGACACCTGGGATTCACTCACGATCTTGGGGCTCCCAAAGGGTTTCAGCAGTTCCTCTTCTCTGACTCTGCTGTCCTTGGCACACACAGCTCATCTCACATGCCCAGGCCGACTCCTTTCCACACCTGCCGCTGCTCTTGGTGGTAGTCCCATGGTCCTGGAATCTCCAAAAAGCTGGGTCACCACTGAAACTGAGGCAGCACATTCACCAATGGCCTCTTCTGACCTTCCTGGTGCCAAGCCTCAGCTTCTCTCCATGACCCCTGCAATGTTGGGGTCTTCACTGCAACCGAGGTGCACTTTTCACCAATGGTCTTTCCTGACCTCTCACAGTGCCAAGCCTCGGCTGCTCTCTGTGACCCCCTCAAATTTCAACAACCAGGGCCATATAAGGAGCCTCTTACATGTTACCAAGTCCTGCTTCTGGCTTGAGATGGAGGCTCAGGCCTTCTGGATCGCAGCTTCTGTGTGCTGACCCTGAAGAAATTTTCCCAGAAGATTTCACAACAGATGATGTTGGTCTCTTGTGTACTTACAGCTATTTTTCAGCCTAGCTAACCAGCATCAATTGTCCCAGTACAACAAAAAATTTCACTTCAGGTTCTCGGTCTCTTGTTACTTACAGCTGATTCTTCAGCCCCAGCTGACCAGAACCCACAGATTACACAGTCCTGATGATCTGTGCTCCCCTTTGAACTAAAACTTCACAAGCCAGGCCTCCATCTTCTACAAACCTTCAGCAAAACTGCTCCAAGCTCCACAGCAACAATCTTTAGGCATTCAATGATCTTCCCAGCCCCAAAGTTCCAAACGCCTCCACAATCCTTCCCCAAAACACCAAGGTCAGGTCTGTCCACAAGCAATACCCCACTCTTCTGATACCAATTTCTGTTCTAGTTTGTCTTCCATTGCTGTGCAAAACACTCTGACCGACACCAACTGTGAAGAAAGGTTATCAGCTTACATCTCCTGGGTCACAGTTCATCACTTAGGGAGCCCAAGGCAGGAACTCAGGGCAGGAACCTGGAGGTAGTAGCTGAAGCACAAGCCATGGAGGAATGCTGTTCACTGGATTGCTTCTCTGGCTCAAGGGGGAAAAACTCCCAGAAGCCTCTCTGTGATCCTTTTTTAAAAGGGCGATTTCAAAAAAGTTCAAGAACCTTCAAGAAACAGGCAATTCTTTGATATTTAGGCATATTGCAATTAAAAGTCATTAGGTTTAATTATGTACAAATAAGGATTCATTTTTTAAATTAAATGAACTAAAATATTCATGTTGTACACTTTGCTCTGATTTTATTTGTAAATGTAGATAAATAGGGTAGAATATCAAATACTCATTTTCCCAAAAGACAATTTTTTTTTCCAAAAGACACTTTTTAACACAACAATGAAAGAAAAATTGAACTAGCAACTTTTAGGAATACAAACATATTTTTACACTTAGAGATTTAAAAGTAGTAAGTAAATTTTATGTTAGCTCCCCTGAATTCTTACAAGTTTTGATACATAGTGAAGGATTTCATGAGAAGAAACAGAATCTATCTCTTATGCTCTCTGTGGTCTTTGCTATTTTGGGATATGGTCTTGCTTGGTCCTCAGCCACTGGTCTTTAGAAACTTCCAGCATGGACCCCTGAACACTCATGATGACATCATGTATATAGCACCCCTCCCACTAAGCAGATACTGCCCATGGTCACAGTACTCGTCTGTGATGAGCGTGGACATTTCTTCAAAATTCTCAAGATAGTATTTCAGATTTGCCATCAGGCCAGTTGGGCTAGACAGAATTTACAATTAAAAAATAAATCTGGGTATATACCTAGGAGTGGTATGACTGGGTCAGGTGGTAGGCTCATTTTGAGTCTTTTAAGGATTTTCCACACTGATTTCCATAGTGGTTGTACAAGTTTGCATTCCCACCAGCAGTGGATGAGTGTTCCCCTTTCCCTACAACCTCTCCAGCACTTGGTATCATTTGTTTTCTTGATCCTAGCCAGTCTTATCAGAGTGAGAAGATATTTTAAAGTGGTTTTAATTTGCATTTCCTTAATTATTAGCAACGTTGAACACTTTTTAAGATGTTTCTCCACCATCTCTAATTCCTCATTTGCGAAGTCTCTGTTCAAATCTTTACTCCATCTTTTGAGTGAGTCATTTGTTTTCTTTCTTCTTTGTTTTTTGAGTAGTTTATATATTCTGGACGTTAATGCTTTGTCAGATGTATCAGTGGTGAAGGTTTCCTCCTACTCTGTGGGTTTTCTCTTCACTTTCTTGATTGATTCTTTTGCTGTACAGGAGCTTTTGAGTTTAATGAGGTCCCATTTGTCAATTGTCAGGCTTATTTGCTGCACAACTGCTGTCTGATTTAGAAAGTCTTTTCCTACACTTATGTTTTGTAAGTTGCTGCCAACATTTTCTTCTCTCACCTTCAGAGTTTTGGGTTTCACGTTGAGGTCTTTGATCCATTTGGAGTCAATTTTTGTACAGGGTAAGAGGTAGGGGTTTAACTTTATTCTTCTACAAGTGGTGATCCAGTTTTTCCAATACCATTTGCTGAAGATGCTGTCTTTCCTCCATTGTGTCTTCTTGGCCCCCTTGTCAAATATGAGGTGGCTGAAATTGTATGTGCTCAAGTTTGGATCTCCATTTTTGTTCCATTGGTCTGCCGGTCCATTTTGTGCCAGTACCAAGCTGTTTTTATGACTACACGCCTGTAGTATAGTTTGAAGTTTGGTATGGAGATCCCCTCTATACTGCTCTTTTTGCTCAGGGCTGCTTTGGCTATTCAGGGTCTTTTGATTTTCCATATGAAATTAAGGATTTTTTTTTCCCAAGCCTGTGAAGAAACTCTTGGGGATTTTAATTGGGATTGCATTGAATCTGTATGTTAATTTGGGTAGAATCCACATTTTTACTATATTAATTTTTCCAAACCATGAGCATGGGAGGTCTTTCCATCTTCTCACAAGACTCATCCTACTGCAGAGATACATGCACAGAGTGTTTATTGCAGCTCTCTTCACAATAGCGAAGAGCTGGAACCAACCCAAGTGCCCCTCAACTGACCAGTGGATAGAGTTCTATACAGCAGTAAAGATGGAGTTCTATATAGCAGTAAAGAAAGATGACATCATGAACTTTGCAGGTAAATGGATGGAACTTGAAGTAACACAGTCCCAGAAAAACAAACAACAAATCGTATCCCTCATCTATGGATGCTAGCACCAAGTACCTAGGCGTTAGGCAAACTAAGCATTGTTAACGTTACATTCCTCATGATCTGAAAAAAACTGTGCTCTTATATTGTGAATCCCTTAACAGGTTCTAGAATTAAGCTACCATTTATTTTCAGACTTAAGAATTTTTGGTATATGGGTGGAGGGTATGTATGCATAAAATCAAAAGAATGAGAAAAATATCTAGTTTGTCATCACATTGTGTCTAACCACAGTATTTATTTTATGGGAGTGCTTCTTAGTATTTCTTACATAAGGCTGCTTGAGCTTTTGTCCAGGTCTTTTCTAAAATATTATAGAGTAGTTAAAAGTACCAGGCGGGTGTAACTTAGCCTTCCCAGATGCTTAACGACCATACTTAATGCCCATACCAATTTGGCAGAGGGACTTAAGGGATAACTTTGTTCCTCAGAAGTCAACTAAGTCCCAGAGGACTATGCATGGGGGCATCTCTTGAAATGTCCTGCAAATGTGAGTCACCAGTCTTCCTGTGCAGGGAGGTCTTGGTGATCCACTAATGGGACTTCAGCCAGTGTGGAGCACAAGGGCAGGACTGATGATTGTTTGGGCTTGCCAAGGAGGAGCCTTCAAACACTTCTTTAAGGAAAACATGACATCTTTTAGCCTAATAAAGAAAAAAAAAGAAATCATAAGCTGAAGATAAATGAAGTTAAAACCTATGATGTCATAATCTTGATATACGTGGCATCCATATATGTGTATTTTGGAGTGATACAGATTGGAAGGCACAACAACAACAACAACAAAAGATTGGGTCAAATAACTGACTGAAACAGTGAACTTCCACCCAAAACAGTAAGCTTCTGCATCGAAAATTTTAAAAGAGACTGAGAAAAAGATGAAAAACATGTTTGGCAGAATGCATGAGCTCTGGTGGGGTTGGAGGGAGGGCAATTAAGGGGGAATGGGTCTAGATTTGGGGGGAAATTTTGTATGAATGCACAAAGTTTCAATAAAAATTGGCTTTGGAAAAAAAACTGCTTCTTTGTATCCATCCTGAAGTTGGCTGACTTCTGTTGCTTGTCAGTGTAAATGCCGCAGTAAACAGGCAAGCTTACCATATTCCTGACACTTCCCTCTGTTCTCGGCTCTGCACCCCCCAACACAGCCCTTAGCTCTACTGGTCCTTCCACATGCTTCCCTTAGCTCTTCTCCCAACATTCCTCCACTGTAGCTGTTCCCAGAAGGATCTAGAATTCCGAATTGTGGCACTCCTTAGGACTAAGCTGCTTGATCTTCTGTGGAAGGTTCAGCTTTTTTTTCACTTTCCACCCAACATGAGCTAGAAAAATGTCCCTGGAGAGATTTTCATGACTTCAACAGATAGTAAAGCACCTACATAAGTGGGACCAGGGAGTGTCACCTGAGCCCCTGAGTTTCCCAGAGCAAAACTGAACTAAATTAACCAGCAAGGTGCGATAGCTCAGTGGTTAAGAACACTGGCTGCTCTGTCAGAGGACCTATGCTCAGTTCCCAGCACCCACTTAGTAGCTAACAATCACCTATAACTCCAGTTTCAGGGGAATCCAACACTCTCTTCTGATGTCCATAGGCATTCCAAGACATGGGCAAATTACATACTAGCAATACATTTAGACTCATAAAATAAGAAATAATCAAATATTTTTTTAAGAAACCAATAAAATATGACATTATGTAGTTGTGTTGACTATCCTCTGGATAAATGTAAGATGAAAATACTTCATTTTCTTGGCATGAAAGCATAGATGGATCATGTGTGTACACGGAAGTTTGATCATACTATTACATGATTCAGGAAATAGTCACATAGAGGTGGAAAAACCTGTTCTAACAGAAAAGCAGGTGTCTAAACAGTCAAGTTTTATCATAGAATATGTGGAGGCATTGAGGCTCCTTCCAGAGAGGATTAACCAATTCTATGATTGTTTGACATGAAACACTGCGAAAAGGTAAATAAATTTGGGGCAAAACTTTAGTCCGTTAAGGATTTCTAGTGTATAGGGGGCCTCCGTGAAGACTTTCAATTTTCATTGTGCTTTCCTGCTGAATCATTTCTAATGAATTATAAAGGAACAAGAACATTTAGCAGAAGCTTACTCTTTTTCAACTGATACTGTTTGTTTGTTTGTTTGTTTGTTTGTTTGTTTGTTTGTTTGTGGCAGGGTCTCACACTGTAGCCCCAGCTGGCTTTGAACTCACAGCACTCTGAACTCTCACAGCACTTTGAACTCAGGGCCAGAGTCTCCTGAGAGCTGGGATTACAATCGTGAGCCCTCATGCTTGGCTGTTATTTTAGTACACTGCTCATAATTGTATCCATTATGACACAAAGACTCTCATAGACCTCCCTGAATAGATGACAAGAAAGATTCTTTAAAGCCGGGCGTGGTGTCCCATGCCTTTAATCCTAGCACTCAGGAGGCAGAGGCAGGCATATCTCTATGAGTTCAAGCCCAGCCTGGTCTACAGAGCAAGTTCCAGGACAGCTGGAGTTACAGGGAGACCCTGTCTCAAAAAGACAAAAAAAAAAAAAAAGATTCTTTAAAATAGTTTACTTTTTATAGTTTATAGTTGTGCTGACATCATTGAAAAGCACAACAAATAACTGTAGCATTGAATGCTATCCATGTCATGAACAACTACATATGAAAGATACAGGGATACCCTGAGGCGCATGGAGAGGAGAGAGCTGAGCCGAGCCAGCACATGGAGCAGGTTAGAGGCCACCCAGACCCTCTCCATCAAACAGTCACTCCAGTTGGCATCACACCAAGCAAGAAAACTCACCCAGGTGAATCCTGCTGAAATTACTGACTTGCTACCTAAGAAGTACAGTGGCTGCAGGATATCCCGCCTTAGGAGTGGTGGGGGATTTAGGAATTTCATTTGGAAAACTTTCTGCCTTCCACTTTCCTTCCAATAGACGTGATTTTAATGAGAAGGTAAAGGAGCAAAAAAAAAAATACAATTATAGATTGAAATTGATATAAAAGTTAATTTAGAAAAGTTAAACTTTTCCTCATTTGCACAAAGGAGACATGTATTCTACAAAGCACTGATCACATAAAAAGGAGCAGCCAGGCCTCACCGTGAATGAAAACGAGAATCAATTTCCTACCAAGGACGGAATATTAGTGAGAAGTGGGAAATATTTCACTGTTACTACCTTTTTCTTAAGAAACAAACAAACAAACAAACAAAAACATTGGGGGCTCTAGCAAGATAGCTCACCCATTAAGAGCTTTTGCAGAGGACTAGATTCGGTTCCCAACATCCACATGGTAACTAACAACCATCCTTAACTCCAGTTCCATTGGGATCCAACGCCCTCTTCTGGCCTCTGTAGGCATTGCATGGCATGGGTGTGATTCTATACACACAGGCAAAACATTCACACACATTAAACAAATTATTTATTTAAATTAATTAAAAACATTAATTGGAGCTGGAGAGATGCCTCAGTCGTTAAGAGCATCAGCTACTCTTGCAGAGGACCTGGGTTTAGTTCCCAGTACCCACATAGTGGCTAACAATGGTCTGAAACTGCAGTAGAGGGGATCTGATGCTGTCTTCTGACCTTCACAGGTAGTACACATGTGGTACACTGGCATACATGCAGGCAAAAGACTCATACACATAACATGAAAATAAATCAATAAAACATATTAACTAAAAATATTTTTATTAGAGAAGGGGAGGATGTGCAAGTGCCATGGTTTGCGTGTGTGTGTGCATGTGTGTGCATGCATGTGTGTTTGTATGTGCTTGTGTGTGTAGGTCAGAGGACAACTTGCAGGAGTGTGCTTTTTCCTTCTACTCTATGGATTTCATGGACTGAATTCAGGTCATCAGGCTTGGCAGCAGCCCCTTTACCTCCTGAATCATCTCATGGCCCTTCTATCTTTTTCCTATAATTCTGTATTCTGTGCTATTTTGCCTGTGATTCCTGGCACCCTCTCACATACCTGAAATCTGACCTGTGTTCACTGGATCACCTTAGGAAGCTGGACGTTGGAATAGGACCCAGAAAAGATTACTGACACAGAATGGAGGAGCTGCTGCTGTCTGCAAAGGCAGCCAGTCTAGTCTGTGTGTTAGATGTTTTAGTCTGTCATCCAAAGGGTGGCTATTGGAGTAGCTCACAAAGGTGATAGAAGATACAGCCAATTTCTATCTAACACTATGCTTGAAAATAGAAAATAATTGAAAAAGAAAAAGGAATTTTTTTGAAACATGGTCTCTCTGGAGTCCCAGCTGGCCTGGAACTCACTATGTAGCAGGCTGGCCTTGTTCTCACAAAGACTCCCATGCCTCTGCCTCCCAAGTGCTAGGACTAAAGGCACACACCACCACACCCAGAGGACAAAGGGCTTTTAATTCCAATACTGTATCAAAGTTTAACAAATAGCATAAAAATGGTCCATACAAAACCCACTTCTCATTTCACATGTGGTCTCAAGGGACTGAGTATCACTTGTCCCTAACCATGAATTACAAGCATTGGAGGTTTGGTGTTTACAAAGATCAGTCCCTGACAGACCTATTACACAACAAGCAATTTTATTCAGCTCGGAAAGTGTACTTTGTAATTACACTATCCTTCAGCAGTCACTCTGACTAGAATGTAAATAATCCAGGGAATTATATGGCTTAACATACTTATACATTTAAAATAAAGCTGGATGTAAAATTTAGAGCAGGGGATATGAGCTTATACCCATGAATAATCCCCAAACCCATATCCAGGCTTTTCAATTACTTTGGTATATATAATCTTTTAAACTCACAGAGTTTCTTAGTTTGTTTTCACTTTTTTTCAAAATAGTATTGGTTTAGGAAGAATTCTATTTGAGTATGATGCATCAAGCCCTCATAGGAGATACAAGAAAGATACTGTTTTATGCATGGTGAATAAATATTACTTTTTCATGACTTTAGATTGCTTTCCAGCACTTGATATTATTTATTTAACTGTTTGCTACCTTAGAGGCCTCCCTTGTAAAGTTAGAGTGTACACTTAATACCTGCCTTGTGAGGCTGTTGTAAAGTTCAGAGATAATATACAGGAAAGTATGGTGGCAGACTCTATCGAATTACCTGTAAAGCCTTGGATACATAGTCTCACCCTCCCTTTGATTCAGATTTCTCATTTTTAAAAATGACTGTTTTTTTCATGTTTCATACTTACGACATAGAATTCTGTTAGAACCAGATGAACCTATATATGTCATCTTTCTAAGTGTGCAGTAAGTGGCCTTGTTGATTATATCTGCACAGGGAAGTTGCTCAATCAATAAATCACAGCTGTTGTTTTAATATTATTAAATTTAAGAAGACTGGATAAATTCTACCCCATATATCTCAGAACAGAAAAACTATGCCATGTCAGTTGTGACTTAGGATCTATCTACTCAAATATTGTCTGGCTTGGAATTTGCTGGGAACACGAATCCATTGTAAAATGACTAAAAACAAATAGCCAATTTTTAATGACTTTGCTCAGGAATTCTCAGTTCTAAGTGGACATTAGAACTAACTCTGTATCTTTCTAAAATGGCAGCCATGTAGACAACACTTTCTTCTTAAAAAAGCCTGGACTGTAGACACTCTGCAGGTCAGGCTGATATGCAGGCAGTCTCAAGAGCCACGATTTGTCATTTGACACCTGTCTCCTTGATTGCATATGCCACAGCTAGAGGTTTGTACTGAAGAGAAACCTCTACAAGAAAGAGCAGGCCGTTCAAATCTCATACATCTTTTTATTCTTTCCTTCTAAAGTTTCTATTAACTCAAACCCTATTAATGAGCTTAGCATAATTTGGTCCCTGAGTTAAATATTCACGAAGCAAAACTAAGTAGTCATGGAAATTCAAACCATTTGTTATTATGAATAATAATCCTAAAAGTCAAATATTAGTTAAAATAACTAGTCATGAGATAAAAATATATATTCAGCCAGCAGTTATCAATCAAATTTCTTTTTAACATGCATTTTATTGAATTTTTTAATGTGTTTCATACATAATTTTTCAGTCACTCTTAATCACCATTATACCCACTTCTCCCTTGGCACCCTCCCAAAGCCTGCCCCCACCCCCACCCCCGAGCACAACAGACTTCACATCTTCTGTCATTTGTGTTAGAGTCCATTGCACCAAATTACTCTCCCTGCTCACTCCTCAGTGCCAGCTCATCCCCTGAGCTCTACTCAGCCTGTCCTGAGTCTCTTTTCTAAAGAAGCCCAGGTCTTCCTCACCCGACCACCATCTGCTGCCAATATTTCCTCAGCCAAGCTTGGGCTCTGCTACCCATTTCTGCAGTTCAGTGTTGTATTTTTGTCCAGCTGAGTTTGCGTGGATCTTGTGCATGCTGATACCAATGCTGTAGGTTCATATGAACCAGGTCCCAGGAGCGTGTGGGATTCATTTCCGTTTGGTCTTGCATCATCTCCCTGGCCCTTACAATCTTTCCTCCCCATCTTCCACAGCATTCCCTGAGCCCTGGGCATAGAACCACACCCTATAGACTTCTAATCTTCGCGGTTTGGCCATTCAGGCCCTTTTGGGTTCCTGGTCTCCTTTTGCATGGAGGAGCTTCTTTAAGGAGAGTTAAGAGGTAGTCAATGCTTTCTGGAGTCCTTGTTCTAGGATGCTTGGATCTTATGTGTAGAGATTGCATTGTAGACATGTCACCTAGGCATGAGCTATTCACAGAGCATGTCTGTGTGTGTCCAGTTGTGGGACTCTCTACTATTCTTATCTGGTGCAAAGAAGCTTCTTTTCTGAGTGGTGTCTGGGATGTTTGTCTGTAAATATAAGGATACTTCTTTTGTAGTTAGTAAAATGTTGCCTTAGCTTAGGGATGTGTCTACCTTGCGGAAATATTTAAGACCTATGACCTCTCCAGTTGTGTGCATCTGGCTATGTTAACAATACCACATGAGTTTCCTCCCACTGAGTGGGCTTTAGGATCAATGGTTCGCCATTGGTTTCCCCCAAGATAGAAGTGCCACTACTGCACCAATGTTTTATGCTATGCTGGTTATTGACATGGATATACAGCTTGAGGATGATGTTGGACCAAATTTCTTAGAAACATCAGGATCTTGTAGTGAGTATCCTTAGCGTAAGAGGAATAAATAAAGTTCCAAATTTTCCACATTTTATTTCAACAAAACTAGCCTAATTTTGGTGAGTTTATATTTTGGCAGATCGTTAAGGGAAAATAGAATAATGAAAATTAATTTAAGAGTCTTACATAAGTAATTTGCTTTTTTTTTTTTTTTTTTTTTTTTTTTTGCGAAGGAAAGTGTCTTCCCTATAGCCCCACTGTCCTGGAACTCACTCTGTGGACCCAGGCTGGCCTTGTGAACTCCAGAGAATCTGCGCCTGCCTCTGCCTCCCAAGTGCTAGGATTAAAGGCGTGTGCCACCACACCCAGATTAAAGATGGTTCTTAGCTGCCTTGTGGATGCTGGGAATTGAACCCTGGTCCTCTGCAAGAGCAGTTGGCGCTCTTCACCACTGAGCCATCTCTCCAGCCCCATAATTTGCTTTTTATTATGTATCACCAGATTTTTATATTTGTGTCTCAGGGAAAAATGATTTGTTAATGCTCTGATTATTTTGACTCATACAATGTCTTGGTTAAAAACAAAGAGCCAAACAACAATAACATTTTTAAGTGCTAAATTAATGTTATTACTCTCATAGATCAAGTAAACCCGGTACTTGCCAAAACTCCGCTTAGTTTAAAGTGTGCAAACGGTCAAAGCATGTGCTTTGCTGCCTTTAATTCCTCCTTCAAGACAGAAAACCAAGTCTATAGTAAGACATCCAATACAGCAGGGGATGACAATGGGGAATTGAAGGTCACAACCTGTACTGTGGAGAAGAGCGAGTTGGCCCAGGTAGACCGAATACCAAACATTTACAAGCTTTATGAAGAAGGGGGCTGATTGGAAATTGCTCTGAGAGAAGAGCAAAGGTTGGGGCTTTGTGGGAGGAGGATCGGGATGGTTTCTAAATCGGTTTTTAAATCATAAGGCTTTGTCCGTCAGCTCAGCACAAAGCACCAAGGGCTGTGCAGGCTAGACAGCAATTTTGATGTTTGGAATAAGATGGAACAGTAAGACGGAAGAGGGAAGTTTAATGAGCAGCCTTGTGTACATTTTTAAATTGGATTTAGTTGCTCTTTTTTCTTTTACCAAACCTTTTTGAAAATAGCCAATAATGTTCAAATGAAAAGCATAAAAAGCAAAAAAAAAAAAAAAAAAAAAAAACTACAGCCTACAGGCAAAAAAAAATTTTTTTTTAATACTATCAAGTCAGCTGCCAAAGGCTCAAGCCTTATTCCAGCCATGGCGGGATGGTTCGGACACTCTGCTTCTTCATCTGTAAAAGTCAGCGCGTATGTGTGCTTCCCGTGGGATGCTTGTAGTGAGGCAGGATAGAAAGACATGGGAAATTATACAAACATGGAAAAGTGTTGGTAGCCTGCACGAGTGTGCTGTGTCGCTCGCGACCACACCTTAAAAATGGCGCCGACTTCCTGAGTCACTACAAGCCGTTTCCCACCGTTGCCTTTGCATTGGAGAAACTGCGCATGACTACTAGTCCCTAAGCTCCCGCCTTTAACATGCAAATGAGGCATCAGGACAGTGCACCTATCCAGAGCATACACAAACCCTCTGGACTGCTATATAAGCAGTGCTTCTGCCCCATTTCGGGGTCCTTCTCATAAAAGAGCTGTGCACAATAAATACTGCTGCAGAAGAATCCTGTTGTCCGCGTGAAGTTCTTGCCGGCGAGACTGCTGCGCGTGACAGAAAAGTACAGGAGATCATCACCCCTGAACCTTGCCGAAGCCTCGGCCAGCTAACAGTCAAGAATTCCAACATAGTTACAAGCATCTGCTGTCAAGGATGCAAACATTAAAATAACATGCTTGGAAAGAAGCACACACAGAGATGTAATCTTTTTATAAATAATATTAAAATAGCAATAAACCAAGCTTAAAGTTCATGTTCAGCTATAAACCTACAGTTTTCTAGGCAGCTCACCATAAACGCCATTTATAGTGAAAGGTACAGCTTAAACACTTTGTGCAATGTTAGTGGTTCCTGACTTCACCATAATCCCACCCAGCGGCCTACAGAGTCATCTTATAAAGTCTATTATCAGTATCAAAAAAGAAGAGAAAAAATTTAAAAAGTTTCAAAAAGAAGTTTCTTACCCATGCTTTCAGATGTAACCTGGGAGGGCACCAGAACAGTGCTCACGTCTGCAGCTAAGGCACCTGTATGTGAGTCTTTAAGAAGCCCACTCTGGTGCAAGTGGGCATTCTGTCCCTGAACACCGTTACTTCTATTTTTAATGAACCCCAGACCTGCTTCATGCTAGGTGATCCTGAAGTTCCTTCCTTCAACGTGGTAAAGGGTCCAGTTTTATCTGTGCCAGAGGCCCCTGAAGGATTAGGGGAAC
Source organism: Rhizomys pruinosus (assembly GCA_009823505.1). Classification (NCBI taxonomy): domain Eukaryota; kingdom Metazoa; phylum Chordata; class Mammalia; order Rodentia; family Spalacidae; genus Rhizomys; species Rhizomys pruinosus. The sequence continues at coordinate 3,195,998 of VZQC01011640.1, forward strand.
ACCTGCAGCACTGTGGGTGACAGCGTGGAAACAAACCTCCCTCCAGGATGCCTCTGACAACAGAAATGCGTTTCCTGCCACATTCTGGTAGAGCCTCCAGATATACAGACACATTAGCTCAGATATCTAGTTGGAATGATGTCTGGACAACCTATAAGCCATCTCTAACCATGGACTTCAAGGTATAATTTCATATGGCTCTAAATGACTAAACTGAGCAACTATACTCTGTTGGGTATTGTTGAGGCTCAGTTAAGACATCTCTGACATCTACTGAAATTGGTAGTCTCACCAGCTACTAAGAGCATGCTAACGGGTAGCACCACCTGGATCCCTGCCTGCCAGAGAAGCACTTTCAAAGCCATTTCAGCATCTGTAGGACATAATCCCCATTATCACAAGAAAATGGGCTCAATTCCTACTACTGATTTGTTCAGAAGTAGTACGCTCTGGGTGTTCCTGGCTTGTACACCTTTCTTTGGTCAGTAATGGATACGATAAAATGCCCAACCTACCCCAAACATTCGAAACTCTCTTAAGTCATATTAAAAATTAATAATTTCCTTTCTAAATACAGACCAAGTTCCATGACATCTCAAATTTATTCAAGGAGTTTCAAATAATTTACTTCAGTTTATACAAAAGGAATTACTTCTTATCTTGAGAAGTTCTGATTCTGTGAAAGGCATTTCAAAAATTCTGTTCTTTTTCTTTTGTTCACCCATGAGTGAGTGGACCTAAAAACTGAAGAAATTTGCATTAATCATTTTTCAAGAAGGAAGCTGAGGCCGAGCTCTTCCCCTCCCCCCCCCCAAAAAAAAAGCCTAAAGTCTAAGAAAAAAGGACAAGAATCTCCTGGCAGGGGCTCGGTGTCCTGAAACTGGTGTTTAGAGGTGAGCAGAGAGAAGATTCTCATTTTCCGGACCAGTGAAGCTGAGGTAACCAGGTGGGGAGGGCAGCCCAGGAGCAGGTGGTGAGCACGCACCTCAGTTTGGATGAAGGTGGAGACGGTCTGACTGAAAATAAGAAAAGCCTGAGTTCTTACATCGGCTCTTCCATGAACTTGCTGTGTGATTCTAGGATGTTGACCTCACTGGATTATGATGTGAATCAAATCACATCGAGTGACTATATGTCAAGTACCCAATGTGGTACCCAGAAGAGAGTAAGAGCCTAATAAACCACAGCTGTTAGTGCCCTTGTGGGTAGGAACTGTGGCCTTCAGCCGCAGATGCTGTGATGGTGAATCCTGATTTGTCGGTTTGATGGGATCTATGGGCAACTTAGAGACAGATGTCTGGCAGGTCTGGAAGAGCATTTAGAGGAAGGATTAACTGACGAGAGAACCCTCTCTGGAGTAGATGGCAATGTTTGATGAGAGGTCCATATACACAGAGGCTCATAGAAAAAGAAGAGAGACGGGGCTGGAGAGATGGCCTAGCGGTTAAGAGCACCGACTGCTCTTGCAGGGGACCCGGGTTCAATCCCCAGCACCCACATGGCGGCTGAGAGGCTGGGTGTGGTGGCGCATGCCCTTAATTGTAGTATTTGGGAGCAGGTGTATCTTTGTGAGTTCCAGGCCCCCCTGGTCTACGAGGGAGTTCCAGGACAAGCTGGGGCTACAGTAGACCCTGGTCTCAAAGACCAAAAAAAAAAAAAAAAAAAGAACAAGAAAAAGCAGAGAGTTATTTGTCTGCCTTTCTTCACACTTGCCGGTATCTGGCCATGTTGGTGCGTGGTATCCTTGTGGCTGACACTGGACTCCAGCTTCTTCAGCCTTCCAGTGTGGACCTGTGACTCTCCAGGAAACTTCCAATCCTTCAGTGCCAGGTTGAGACTGCTGAGGCAGCCAGCTTCCTGGGCTGAGCAACTACTGGATTTGTAGCCTCTCTAATGGACAGATGGCTAGTGTCAGACTACCCAATACCTACCACGTAAACCGTAAACCACCCCAGTACGTTCGTGTGTGTGTGTGTGTGTGTGTGTGTGTGTGTGTGTTGGTTCTGGTCCTCTGTGGAGCCTGCCTAACACAGGCAGCCCCATCTCATGGCATTAGAGCCAGATGTTTCATCTACATGTTCACAGGGAAGGTCCCTACATGTTCACAGGGAAGGTCCCTACATGTTCACAGGGAAGGTCCCTACATGTTCACAGGGAAGGTCGTTTTTAGATGTGACACTTTCATCAGCAGACTTCGAGGAAAGCAGATTGCTCTCCTTATTTGGGCTAGTCCATCCAATCCGCAAGATGTCTTTCTGAGAGCAAAGCCTGAGATTTGGGGATCTATGCTGTAGATTGCAGCACATGCTGCATGCACTCCAACCTGGAATTCAAAGACATAATACATCATTACCAGCTTGTTGGTCTGCTCCGCAACCACACCCCTAACCCCCGCAAAATTCCCTGAGCCAATTTCATAAAACAAATTAAAAAGTAAAGTAGCCGTTGGTTCTGTTCCTCTGGAGAGTACTGATAAACAGTGTGTGAACTTCCTCTCCCCAGCCCCCAAGACGACAGGGCTAAGTCGTCACAGCCACGAGAGAGGCTAGAGAAGGCGTTCTCCCAGCAGCAGAGGCAACATCTAGAGTGTGCTAATGGCACTGTGCTAGTGGCAGCTTCCTCCTGGGATTACTTCTAAGGTTTTAACCTCAGATGATCTTCCTGCTTTCTCTTGCTTGCAACCAGAGAACACTGACATACAGTGGTGGGACAGTGACAGTGACCTGTCCATTAGACTCTAGGGCCAGTGCTCTTGCCTGCCTTTGGCCACATCTCATAGAGCTTGACATTCGGAAAGGACCCTAGAAGACAAGTCCGTCTTGTAGGTAAGGAAACTGAGCCAGGAATAGTAGATAAAAACAGTGGAAATGATGAGTTGAGAAGAAACTATATAAAGTAACCAGTGTGTGTGTGTGTGTGTGTGTGTGTGTGTGTGCGTGTGTGTGCATATGTGTATGTGTGTATGTGTGCACGTGTATGCATGTGTGTGCATGTGTGTATGTGTGTATGTGTGTGTGCGTGTGTGTATGTGTGTATGCGTGTGTGTGCATGTGTGTATGTGTGCGTGTGTGTATGTGTGCATGTGTGTATGTGTGTATATGTGTGTGCATGTGCATGTGTGCACATGTGTGCACATGTGTGCATGTTTGTGTGTGTGCATGTGTGTATGCGTGTACGTGTGTGTTCATGTGTGTATGTGTGTATGTGTGTGTGCGTGTGTGTGCACGTGTATGTGTGCATGTGTGTATGTGCATGTGTGTGTATGTGTGTGAATGTGTGTGTTTGCATATATATGTGTGCATGTGTGTGCGTTTGTGTGTATGTGTGTGCATGTGTTATATGTGTGTATGTGTGCATGTGTGTGTGCGTGTGTGTACATGTGTGCACGTGTGTATGTGCGTGTGTGTATGTGTGCATATGTGTGTGTATGTATGTGTGTGTATGTATGTGTGTGTGTGTGGTGCCCCCCCACATCGCATCAGCAAAGTCAAATTAGGAGTTGAAGCATGAAAGAGAAACTGGAATGAACATAGCTCTATGGGACTTGGTAGACAAGAAAGGTGCACGCTGCCAAGCCAAATTTGATTTCTGGCTCCCTCATGGTGGAAAGAGAGAACTGATTGCTGGAAGTTGTTCTCTGACCTTCCCATGAGCACTAAGCACTTACATGCATGCATGCACATGCACGCACGCACACACACACACACTGGAAGTTGTTCTCTGACCTCATGAGCACTACAGCACTTACATGCATGCACACACGTGCACGCATGCACACACACACTGGAAGTTGTTCTCTAACCTTCTCAAGAGCACTACAGCACTTACATGCATGCGCGCGCACACACACACACACACACACACACACACTGGAAGTTGTTCTCTGACCTTCTCATGAGCACTACAGCACTTACATGCATGCACACACATGCACGCACACACACACACACACACACACACACACACACACACTGGAAGTTGTGCTCTGACCTTCTCATGGGCACTATAGCACTTACATGCATGCACGCACATGCACGCATGCACACGCACACACACACACACGTATTTTTAATTCAGAAAGGCAAAAGCTTCCTTGCAATTGAGATAAAGGATCTCCCTGCACCTGCAGAAGATGGATGGAGATAATCACATCGGAAGGCACTGGAGTGCAAAAGCCAAAGGACCTTGGGCACAGGCAGCAGCGGAGAACTCCAGGGTCCTTCCTTGTCTGCAGCTTTAAGACTGCCTGGCTGCTAAAACTGAAGGGAGGCTCAACCCTCCATATACCAAAGTCCTCCAACTTAAATCCAAAGCGTCTGTCTTTTCAATTAAAGGTAGGACTCTGAAGTGTGGCTTTGCATGTTCAAATTGTCAGCATCCTGTTTTTGCTCTTTGGATCAATTAGTAAATAAAACAATGTTGAACTGAACACAAGTGCTTAGATGCTCTGAGAGGTGACTCTAACCTTCATGACACCAAGCAGCAAATGAGAACCACTAGACAAAGACATAGTTCACAGCCCCACTGTGCCAGAGGCCACACTGTAGAACTTCTGAGTTGCTTATTTCTCAAACTTTCCATTTCAGACTACAGTTGACTGCTAAACCTGCAGATAGTGAAACTTCATTTAAGGGAGGCCTACTGCTCATTGTAAACAAAATGGATTATGTATGACCCTGTGCTCCAAATCCTGAGTCCCCCCACTCAGCTCAAGCTACCTCCTCCTAGCACAGGTCCTGAAACCCAAAGAGATGCTCAGGAAATTAGAGGATATTATCCAAGTGAAAGGACTATTGTTAGTAGCATCTGGTGGGGGGGGGTCCCCCAAGAGAACAAAGAGACCTCTACCCAATGCTGGTAACATTATTCTCCAATCCACTGACAAGTTACTGCCATGCCCTGAGCATGTCTAATGAGCATCTCAATGTCTCACTCTTAAATGTTAACAGCAGCCCAGGGGCTTCTGGATGTTTGAGAAAAGTCTCTGTACTAAATAGGAGATTGTTTTAGTTTCTTTTCTGTTGATCTGATAAAACACTCAGCTTAGAGGAAAGAATTTATTTGGCTTACACTTCCAGGTCACAGTCCATTGGGAAGTCAGGGCAGGAGCTCGTGCAAGAACCTGAAACAGAAGCCATAGAGGATGCTGCTTGCTGGCTGGCTCTCTCTGCCACTCTTTCTGCTTATGTTCAGCTGCCTTTTGTATAAAGCCAAGGACCACCTGCCTAGGGAGGGGACCACCCACAGTGGACTGGGCCCTCCTACACCAATTATGGATCAACACAATGCCTCACAGACGAGTCCTCAGGCCAATCTAGCAGGGGAAATTCTGCAACTGAAGTTCTCTCTTCCTTAAGTGACTCTAAGTTTTTATCAAGTTGACAAATGAATCTAAGAAGGACAGAGAGTTTACTCAATGTCCCAAAAAGAATTCCCAGTACTTTTAACTGCTAGCTTCTGATAGAAAAAAGCTAGGAAATTATGAAGTACGTTATACCATTAAGCTGACAGTGCCACTGGATTGAATTCAGGGAGATTTTGTGAAGATATGTTTTCTTTTTAATTTGGAGTCATTTAACCTAAAGATGGCCATTGAGTAAGCATCTTGGTGAATTTCTCTGATCTAGCTTCCCGAAGACAAGTTCAAAAAGCTAAGTACTTGTCCAGAGTTAGACATTCAAATGAGCAGAAATCAGAATTGGAATCTATTTCCAAAGTCCAATCATTTTAACTAGTATTCAAAAACTCAGAAATGTAATATAATTTCCCTACTGACTACTTGTCAAGCAAGTGTTAAGCACTGATTTCATGTAGACAACAACAGAAGTTGGCCCAGTTTTCCACCTTTCTATGTCACCCTGTCCCATAACCCTGGCCAGGCCTAAGCTGGCTCAAACTCCCTGGGACCAGAAGTCAGGAAAGCAAGCTCAGGAGATCTGCCTCCACCTTAAATGGAAAAAGAATGTGGCAGTTCTGAGGCAATCCAAAACTGTGGCCTTTCAAGGGGTGGGTTAGAACACATGAGAAGCATGGAGACAAATAACGGCCTTCAACTAAGCAGAACGAGGATCCGGGGGAAATGAGCTGGTTGGGAAAGGCCAAAAGCATTTTAAAACTTGGACACTCGAGTGCTTAGAAGTGAATTTTTCTCTGCACACAAACGTCATCTTCCTGCCACTAAGTCACTGTAGCTCAAGTCCGCCTGGCTCACACAGGAGTGGGCATGGCTATGAACAGGGGCAAAGAAGAGGTCAGGTTTGACAGTGAGGAATACACCAGGCTGAAAAGTACAAGCCCGGTGGCCACAGACGCCCCAGGAATAAAACAAGGAAAAATAACCAGTGAGCCAGTTCCCCAAATCCTGCAGAATATTCTTAACTCTGAAACCCAGATCAATGAAATTTGTAGACAACTCCTATAAAAACCAATTATATTTAGTAAGACAGATTAAATACAATTTCTACTTTGACATATTAAATGTATCATCCCAAAGTTCCAGACTCTGGTTTTAGTTTTGGAAGAAATTAGATGGATCAGGGCACAACCACAGAACCACGTGTCATTTGTTCTTTCTGTGGCCCACCTGTGACACGATTGCTTCTTTTCCTTAAAACTGTCATTTTGAGGAAACTTTTTTGTTGCACCTGATTACTTTGGAGGAGGTATTAAATATAACAAGAAAAACTGGTTAAATCTGCCTTACACATTCTTTGCTTTACATCACTATTCATGCCTTCCTAAGTACAAAAAAAAAAAAATGAATAAGCCATGTGAATATTTATTTCTATTGGAGTATGTCCATGTAGAGATTTCTTTCTCCTTGGAAATGTCTTACTTGTTTCCTTTACCTCAATGGATTTCAAACTCCATCTTCCTTCCTTTTTGGACTTTTGAAAGCTTGTGTTCAAAAAATAAATTACCATTTCCCCCTATATGAAAGAGGGAGAAATTCACTTCTTTCATTAGGTTATTATTCGCACTTTATGTTTGCCTTTTCTTCTCTCCTGGCGGCACATTCCATTTAAAAATCTTGTTCAATAACTAGCTGGCTGAGTTCATTTCACATAAAAATTATTCATATCACAGCAGCTACTTGGCAAAGAATTCTAAAAAAAAATCACCAACCTTTAAAGCCAGATAGATAGGAGGAATACCCAAATTCTTCATTCCAAATAGAGAAATGTTTACAACACAATGCTCTGTGGATAATAGTGGCTACAGTGTCCCTCAACAAACCATCACTGTTTATTGAGAATGCCAACTTATTCCCTATGGATCATGGACTTATTACTTCCTTAACAACCTGCCAGTGTCATTTGCTAAAGGACTGGTATGTGTTGCCCAGTAACATGGGCAGAGGTTCCCGAACAGACTGCCTCGGTCATTATGATCCATATGGCTGAGTGTAGATGAATGGGCTACGGTAGAGAGCTCCCAGCAGCACTGTCTGTCCAAATGAAACTGAGCACCTGGTGCTTGAAGACCATTTTCACTCTCTTCGGCTGCTGGTCCATTTAATCTCGCCCCTTTAAGTCTCTTCTAAGCACTTCTATGTGTCCTACCTCTGATTTTTCAAGATGTTCTTCAAGGAAAGAATAGTTTAGTTTATGGGAAGAAAGTGAAGATTCAGTAATCCCATGATCCATTCAATTTATGAGTCTGATAAATAGGAAATGATGTTATCCACTGTCTCTGAGTTCTTTTGAGAAGCCAGCGACATTGTTAGGAAATAGGCAGTGCCATGTCAAAGGAAGAAATCACATGGACCGTCTCATTCTTCAGTAGCCAATAAGAGTCCTTTGGACTATCTTCTAGTGTGCTTCTAGGAGCATGTACTAAAACATTGTACTAGCAAACTGTCATGCATTATTTGAAAGCTGGCTCTGGAAGCAGTGTCACCCCCCTCTACATTTCAGTCTCAAAGTACCCTCCAAGGCCCCTTGTCTGAGGATGGGCTGCCTCCCCACCAAACTATGTGACAGGGAGAGACGAGAACAGCAAACCTTTCTGCTTGGTAGCTTCAGCTGTCAACATGACACACCTGGAAAGAGGGAACCCCAGTTGAGGCATTTCCTCCATCGGGATGCCCTGTGGCCATGTCTGTGCCACATCTTTTTAACTAATAATTGATGTGGGAGGGCCCCGTCTTCTGTGGGCGGCACCACCCCTGAGCATGTGGTCCTAGGTTGTACAAACAGGCAGGCTGAGCACAAGCCAGAGAAGCAAGCCCTCCTCCTCTGTTCTTCAGTTCTGACCTCCAGATTCCTTCCCTGCCTGAGCTCCTACCAGGACTTACCTGGATGATGGACTGGTCAAATGAACCCCTTCCTCACCAACTTGCTCCTAGGCACTGTTCTAGCACAGCAATGGGAAACAAGCCAAATACAGCTGAAGAGTAAACACACTGCATCCTTGAGACCAGGTAGAAAGTAAACCATTTGCAACAGGAGTTCCTGTCGTTTGCTCCATAACACATAAATGCCTACAGTGGGGAGCAGGAAGCCAGAAGCTCACCCCTGAAGAGGAGGACCTCCTCCCAAGATGCCCTTGATTGGGAATTCCAGCTGACTGCCTCAGTCTTCCCAGTCAGTTTCTGCTGCATGATTTTAAGTGCCAGGTTTGATGATGTTCTATGCTGATATTTGTTCTTTCACTTGGAACCCTCACCTAAGGGGGCAGAGCAGACTCTGTTAAGATACTCACAGTTGGGAATTCTACCTGCCTACCTCAACGAGGCTCCTCCAGTCAATGTGTGCTGGATGTTGGTAAAGCCCTAATCTGACTGCTGCCTTTGGTTTGCTCTCTCTGCTGGGCTTCTCCAGTCAGCCCTGCTGGATGTTCTGAGTGCCTGGATGTATCCTGTTCTGCTGTCCACCTGCTGTTCCTCGCTATCTGCTTCTAGCTATTATTTTACCTTTTGCTTCCTTATTTAATAGACTTATTCATTCAAGACCAAAAGGACAGATGCCACAGGTCATTCTCTGGACCCTATAAAACAGTTCACACTCATAATTTAAACAACGAGACCCCAGTAGAGGGTCTTTATCACAATAACTTTCTCTTCTTGTCTGTTAGGCTCACAACCAGCACTACCAGAACAGTTTTAGCCTGGTGTGTATGTGTTCATATATGTCTATGTATGTCTGATACACATGTATGGCCCAGTTGTGGCTTTAGCACCAGGGGAATCTTCCTCCCTCCTCAGCCACAGATCGCAGGGCAGCTGCTGCCCTGCTCCTCTGTGTCAGACATTTCCTTAACTAGGGTTTCCTGAAACCCAGCTTTGGTAGAGATCTCAGGGAAGTGCTTCATTAATATTTTCATTATAATTCTTACACCTGAGAATCTAGACAGACAACAGTATGGAGAGGGTGCATAACAAGAACAAATATGAATACGAGCTGACATGAAACGTCAGTACACCTGATGGGGCCATGTACCTGTGAAAATGCTCTTAAAGAACATCCGCTCAGTTTCTGTATCCGCTGGAAAGTGACTCAAATCCAGAGACTTTGGCTCTAGAACCTATGTTCTTAAATATTTTGTTCAGCTGCTTTTACTTTTTCTAGTTAAGGGTCATTCCTTTCTGAGATCTTTCCACAGTCTTTTCACCCCTGAACACAGATCTCTGTGCCTCTGTTCCTCATCTTCAAGTAGAAGTGATAATAGTACCCCCTCACAGAAGGTGTTAATTTCCTAGTTCTTCCAAAATGAAAAGCCAAACATGGTGTGGCTTAAACAAGAGAAATGCCTTAGCTCCCATTTATAGAGGCTAGCAGAAGTTCAAAATCAAGCACAGGACCAGATTCTTCTGAGATATCTAGGGGAGACCTGCCCACGACTCTACTCCAACTTCCACATGGCTGGTGGCAGTTCTCAGCATGTAGTCTGTCAGTAGAGTCTCTGCCTTCATACTGGCCTGGGATTCTCCCTGTGTCAGAGTCTCTACATCCTATTCTTTCTGTGTGTGCCTGCCCCTCTATCTCAAGTTTGATTTTTAGATGGGCTCCAGGTGCACTGTATCAACACCCATACTAATGAACCTTGTTTAATCAATTAGCTCTGAAAAGACCCTCTTTCCAAATGAGGCCATCTTCTGTGGTACCAGGGATTAGGATTTCATTATCTTTTTACAGAGATATATATAATTCAACTCATAACAGGGGATTTTGTGAGAACTAAGCTCATTGATATGCTCTGAGTACTTGGTTAGCTTAAAAATATTGGAATGTTCTACTTACAAAGTCAAGCAATGGATTTAGCAAAGGTGTCTAGCAAGAGAAGCGGCCTGGCACAGACCATGTTGGAACTGAATGAATGGATGACTTATGGACCCATTAGAGTGAGCTAGAAATATCCTTACAGGAGTGAACATAGGACCACAAAGCATTAAATGACCAGGAGGGAGTTAATTTAAAGATATTCAGGACACATACACAATATAGACTTTTTTAAAAAATTGGATTGTCTTCTGGTTTTGTTTTTTTTTTTTTTAGAGACAAAGTCTCATGTACCCCAAGCTAGTCTCAAACTCCTTATGGACTATAACTAAGGTTAAACTTTAATTCCTGCTCTTCCTGCCTCCACCTCTCAAATGCTAGGATCCCAGGCACGTAGCACTTCGCCTGCTTTGTGCAGTGCAGGGGGTCCAACCCAAGCACTCTACAAACAAAGCTGTATCCCCAGACTCTCCTCATTCACCTTTTTAAAAATCCCAGAGTGGCCTTTACTTACATGAAGAGTCAGTAAAGTAGCCAGGCAGTGCTCTCACCAGCAGCACTCCAAGGAAATCAAGAGATGGTGGGGTCAATAGAGCAAGGACTGACCAAGGAACATAAAGTGTATGAGTGTCCAGGAACGCTGCTGATGAATACAAAGCCAAAGCCAAAGCATTCTTCTTAAATAAGAACCATAGCCAGCAGGCGGGAAAGCCTGCTGTGGTTCCGAGGTGCCCACTCTCCCTACAAATCCAAAGCAGGTAGAAAGTGAAGACTATGGGTGAGGGTAAAACCAGAATCAGGAGAGTCTGTCCTGTGGCTCAAACGAGTCATCGAAGCAGGTTCAGGAAACTTGAGGGATCTCCCCAAGATGAAGGTGTAACTGCTCAGGAGAGGGTCTTGCACTTGCCTTCCCTTTTCCAGCTGTTCCCACATCGGCACCATGGAACTCACTGACCATCTTAATATCAATAATGCTTTGGAATGTATACGTGAAACTTTTCTCCAGCACTGTCTGGCATTCCCTAGGCCCTGTTCCTCACTCCTATTCAAGAAAGTAGGCATCTGTCATGACCAACTCTAGGGACAGGGTGATGGAGCAGACAACCAGAGGAAGAGACTTCTTGGTTTCCAGCTTGATCAGTCATCCTTTGTGAAGAGAGAGAGTCCTGCTGTGAGAAGGGCCTGTGGAAAATACAGTGGGAGGAGAGCAAGGCCGCCCATCTCGGACTCGAGACGGGCTTTTAAGTGTGAGAAGAGAAGTCAGAGTGCTAATCCCTAAGATATTAGATGCTGCTCTGCCCGCAAATGCATGAGCCCTGGGCCCTGTTCCTGGGGTAAGAGAAGGAGGTTAGTGTCTGAACTGATTAAAATTAAATCTCAACCATTTGGGAGAAAGGCAGCTCAGAAGCTGGAAAGCAAATAGATTTATAGGAGAGTGATGTCTTACATTAGTTGCAAGCATGAGTTTACCAGCAGTTTCTCACTGAAAATTAATCCTGCCAATCAAAGAATAATTTAGTGTCCCTCTGGCCAGAAGTCACTGCACATCTATTAGGGAACCGCAGCTCCTGGATTTGATACGTTCACTTTTCATTTACAGTTGGAAGCTCAGAAAATAAATTTTATTCCCCCCCTCATTTTTTATTTTCCCCCTAACTTTCAATTGACCATAATATACTACCCATGTCACGATCCAATAAATAGTACTTTACCTACTGGGACAACAGAACAAAATAGTTGAAACTGGAACAATGTCAGAAAGCACATAATGTCTGGTTTATGCATTAAAGGTAATATAATACAAAACAAATCGAACTGCTGCTTGAATGCACACATTTTAAAATTCAGCACTCATTTATATTTTAGATATCCATTTACATACACACATCTGTGCAGCATCTATAAAACATTAGTTTATGATTGTAAATTTACAACCAAAATATTGAATTCCCAGAAGATTTACCTTTTGATATTTCTAATTTGGCTCCAATTAGACATTTTATTCCAGAATAAAACAGACTCCTGTGCAATGCATTACTCTGACAGAAGGCTCAGAGAATGTAGGGGAGATATTTAGCATTGATACCTGATATCCAGTTTTGAAATTTAAATCCTTTGGCTTAAGCACAAGGTCACTTATTTTTAATGGGTCTCCCCTTTTGAAAATGTTAATGGCTTATTCAGTCATCTTTAATAGCCTGAAAATAATTGAGAGAAAAAGTATCTTTCTATCGTCCCCACTGCCCCACCCTCAACTACACACACACACACACACACACACACACACATACACACACACACACACACACACAAGCTTAACCCAGTTAAGTATGTACTGTATAGGAAAAAGTCAAGACAGAAAGTCAGAATTTTTTTTTTTTTTGCTAAGAAGAGATTTTTCAGAATGTGACAGAAAACTCTAAAAATAGGAAATTTGTTTCACAAGTTAAACTGTAGTGTCAACCCACACTCTATGAAGTTCTCAGAGCACACTTATCAACTTAACAGAATACTTTAGAGTTGCCCCCCAAGAGCTGAAGCCAGTGAGGTCCAGGCTGAGCAGAGGGGCCCAAGGACTTGAGATCATGATGAAAATTCTGGTATGCATGCTTCATTTTCCTTTAAACGTTTTGAGAAAGACTACAAGGTTGGCCCTCCTAATGCCTACACATACACGTGTAAAATACATTCCGTTAGACACAGAAACTGGAGTGTTTGTTGTTCAAGGGAAAAAGCCCTGTTGACTTCAAAGAGGAGCTGAGACAGAAGAAGAAACAACAGGAGGGGTCAGAAATAAAGAAATACACATCATTCTGTTCTTTTCAATGCATTATTCTTCCTCCAGGAAAGTAGACAAAGATATTCTCTTCTTCTGCAAACTAGATTTTTCTTCACATTCCCAGAAGATAGAGTTGGTTTGTCAACATTTTTTGTTGTAAAACTTTGCCTGGAGCTGAGTTTCTGTATAACTAACAGGTCACAAATCTAGATTCAAAGAAAATAGAGAAGAAGCCATGTGTTTGGTACTGGGTACTGATGATACAACACAAATATTCCCCCAGTTGAACAGGGTCTTTGCTGAATGGTTATCATCTAAATCCAATAGATTCCCGCAAATTTGAGATCTCTGAGGGTTTTGATAAGGACACAGGTACCTCCTCTCTCAACAACAGGTCTATCTGCAGAATGTGCTGGCAAATGTTCTGACCTTCTGTTGAGCTGTGCTAATGAGCTACCCAAATTCACCCCAAATTTAAAACACAGTTTTAAATAGCCATTGTTTTCTTACGACTCTTTTTCCTTTCTCCATTTAAAGTAGCGAAAATTATTCCCAAATCAAAACAAAAAGTGATAGTAAGGCTGGAGAGGTGGGTCAGCAGTTCAGAGCTCTGGTTGCTCTTGCAGAGGACCCACATATAGTTCCCAGCACCCACATGGAAGCTAACAATTTACATAATCCAAGTTCCAGGAGGTTCTGTTGCCCCCTTCTGGCCTCTGTGGAGATTGCATGTCACTGGTGCCCTGACATACATGCAGGCAAAACACTTACACACACAAAATTTTTTTTAAAAATCAAAAAAATAAGTAATAGTGTATGTTTGAGATATTTTCAAAAGATAAAACCTTAGTTCTAATTTTAGTAAGGCTGAAATAATAATTTGAGTTTCAACAGTGGCTTCATTTGCTCCTCAGAAGAAGCACAAGAAGCCTGTGAGTTGAAAAGATTTTGCAGCAGGAAAAATCCTAAGCTATTAACCAAGGACTAAGTAATACTCTGAAACTCTCCACTGCCAAAACTGCGCATGGTATCGGGTGACTTTTCCTCTGCATAAATGGAAAAGGTCCACTTGAATTTCCAAATCAACAAAGGCATTTTATTTACAAAAAGCCAAGCTGCTCAACAGCTAATGGCTGAGAAGCATTATCAGTTATGAAGGAAATACAAACTAAAGGCACTATGAGAGACCCATGTTCCACACTTCACACAATAAATAAAATGAAAAGGGCACATATAACCTTTGCCTTAGAGCAAAAGCAGGAGGATCACCACAGGTTCATGGCCAGGTGGGCTACATCGCAAATTCCAGGCCTACATAAGGAGACCTCGTCTCATTGTCTCCAAAAAAAAAAAGTTCCAGAAGTAGGAGGAAGAGAAGAAGGAGAAAGAGGAGAAAGAGGAAGAGGAGGATGTGAAAAGAAGAAAACAAAGGCAGGAAGGAAAGAAGGAAGGGAGGAGGGAAGGAGGGAGGAACTGAGAAGAAAAAAGCCAAAATCAAATACTGAGAAAGATATGGAATGAATAAATTTAAAATTGTACAACAGCCAGACATGCTGTCACACACCTTTAATCCCAGCACTTGGGAGGCAGAGGCAGGTGGATTTCTGTGAAATCAAGGCCAGCCTGATCTACATAGCGAGCTCCAGCCCATCTGGTGCTAAAATAATTTTTTAATTATGCAACAATACTGAGAAAAACTTCTGGTAGTTTCTTATAAAATTAAACTGTTGCCTAGAAATTCCATTCTTTTTTTTTAGGTTTTTATTTTTTAATTTTTATTTTTTGTTGTCATTTTTTATTTATTGTTTTATCAAATATAGACCCGTGTCCCCCACCTTATTCCCCCACCCCACCAGAGTTCATGCATTCTGCCAAACATGCTTTTCATCTCTTTCTCAGTCTTTCTCAATATTCTCCATGTGGAAGTTGACTGTTTTGAGCAGAAGTTCACTGTTTCAGTCAGTTCTTTGATGCAGTCCTTTATGTTGTTATTGTTTCCAATATGCATCACTCCCAACTGCTTGGACAAAAGCTCAAGGAGCCATGCACAAGAAGTACTTACAACTAGGTAATTGGCACTAGCATCCACAGATGAGGGATACCATTCGTCGTTTGTTTTTCTGGGACTGTGTTACTTCACTCAGCATGATGTCCTCTAGCTCCAGCCATTTTCCTGCAAAGCTCATGATGTCCTCTTTCTTTACTGCTGCATAGAACTCCATTGTGTAGATGTACCACATTTTCTCTATCCACTCATCCAGTTGAGGGACATTTGGTGTGGTTCCAGCATCTTGCCTATTGTGAAGAGAGCTTGAAATAACACATGGCCGTGCATGTATCTCTGCGGTGGGCGTGAGTTTTGCGGTACATGCCTAGGGTGTATGGGGCGGGTCGGTGGCAAGTTCATCAAGTCTTCCAAGGGTTCTCCACCGGCTTTCCATAGTGGCTGCACGAGTTTACATTCCCACCAGCAGTGGATGAGTGTTCCCATTTCCCCACAACCTCTCCAGCACTTGGTGTCATTTGTTTTCTTGATCCTAGCCAATCTTATTGGAGTAAGATGATATCTTAAAGTGGTTTTGATTTGCATTTCCTTAATGACTAGTGATGTTGAACATTTCTTAAGGTGTTTCTCAGCCATCTCTAATTCCTCACTTGTGAAGTCTCTGTTCAGCTCTTTGCTCCATCTATTGAGTGGGTCATTGGTTTTCTTTCTTCTTTGTTTAGGCATTTATCCCACAAAAGAAAAAAGTGTTTGTACATAAACTTATACCAGATCAGAATGTCCATACCACCTCATTCCTAACAACTGAAAGCTAAAAGCAGTCTAGGTGTCTATCAATCAGAAAATGAATCAATAAAATTATTGTGTTCCCATAATGGAATACTACAATAAGCAAGGAATAAACTTCTACTATATTATAAAAAAATATTAGCAAACCTCAACAGCACTGAGCCAAGAGAAAGAAACCTTACACACAGGATTAGATGCTCCACAGTGTATTTTACATAAAGTAAATGAAATGGTGATGGTTTCCTGGGAAAGAAAGGGACAGAATGAACTTCTAGATTGACAATGTATTACTTGTTACCATAATAAAATCTTGACAAAAGCCATTTAAGGACATTTTAAAGCTATCATCCATCATGGTAGGGAAGGCATGGCAGCAGGATGTGGGGCAGCAGGTCACATGGTATCCACAGTCAAGAAGCCATGAGTGATGAACGCTGGCTCTGAGCTTGACCCCAGCCCATGGACTGGTGCTACCCACAGTCTCCCATTCCTCCATTATCTAATCCAGAAGATCCCTCGCACACTCCTAAACATACATCAGAGTTAACATACAGTTTATTCCTGGAGGACATAACTCTGGTACGTGTATGGTGTTTACATAGGTATATTATGGAGCAATACAATGGAGAGGGAGCCACAGCAACATAAGGACTGGGTCAACGAACGGACTGATATAGCTAAATTCTGCCCAAAACAATGGACCTTTACAGAGAAAAACTTTAAAAAGACTGAGAGAAAGATGCTAGACATGTATGACAGAATGCATGATCTGGGGTGGGGTAGAGGGAAGGAAAGGGGGAATGTGCCTAAATTGAACTGACAAATGTCTGAAATATACAAAACATCAATAAAAGTATTATAAAAATACATTATATGGAATTCCCAAAGAATAAATTAAAATATTACCTTAAAAAAAAAAAGATCCCTCACAAATAGGTCCAGAGGCATATGTCCTAGGTGACTCCAGACCTGATCAAGTTGACAATCAATATTCCTGATCACATCTCCATCCGGGGTTAGATGTTTTCTTGGAATTCATAAAAAGGTCATTAAATGTTTGTTCATTTAATCATATGTTAATTTGACCTTAAAAGACCTAAGAATGGTCAACAAATTCTGAACCTATTGAAGACATATGTGCTGTGTTACTAGGAAAAGAAGCGTATTGGTGTTTGCAACTTGTTTTCAAATGTGCAAAAAAAAATTGAGATGAATTGCAGCATACAGAGTATCTTGGCTTCCTGTTGCTAAGCTGAGAAATTATTGCATATTTAGTGGTTCTGGACAATACAAAGTCCTCAGTTAACTGAGAGTCGAGAAATCTGAACTGAACTTGACTGGGGTGTAATCAGCGTGGGAAGCTCTGCCTTCCTTCTAGAATCTGGGGGAGAATCCATTCCTCAGTCACTCCAGCTTAGTTAGACTCCCTGCGTCTTTGCTCATGACACTTTAGGCCATCTTCAAAGTCAGCAGCACAGCCTCTGAGCTCTGACCCTGCCTCCTCTGTCCTTCGGAAAGACCCTCATGGGAGTCCTAGGAAACCAAAAGGCCCATATGGGATGACTCTCCCTTCATATATCACACCCTGAGAATGGATATGTTCACCACATCCAGGCACTGGAAAATGGACATTATTGGGTAGAACAATATCTTGCCTGTGAGAAATGAATAGACATTTGACAACATGAATGTAACAAACTGTTAACTATAGAATCTAAGCGGAAAGCGCATGGATGTTCAGTATAAACTGCTTTTAGCTTTTTGGATAGTGAGAAATTTTCTATAATAAGATATTGGTGAAAATTCTGAATTTCATGTTCTTACTGTGAACAGGATCTTGGGAAAACCTTTATGTGTCTACATCAGGGACTTAGAATACAGATGGAATCCACGTACATTAGTTACCTTTTCTCATTCCCATAACAAAAATACCTGACAAGAAGCAATTTAAGGAAGGAAGGGTTTACTTGAGCTTATACTTAAAGGGATAAGTTTCAACATTCTTGGGAAGGCAGGCTGGCAGGAGGAGGGAGCAGCTGCTCCCATTACTTTGGCAGCCAAGAAGCAGAATGTGAACCGGAAGAGGAGCCGGGATTTAAAAACTCAAAGCCCAACCCCCATGACACACTTCTTTCAGCAGGCCTTGAAGTTCTATCCACCTTCTCAAGCAGCGCCACCAGCTATGAATCAGGTGCCCAAACACTGGAGCCTGCATTTCACAACCCAACCACAGCACCAAGAGGTCAGATGGTATGGAGGAGGATCAGATGGGCCCAGATACTGTGCTGGACTTAGATGGTAGACTGAGGCTATAGGGTCTGAAGGAGAATGTCTTAGAAGCTATCACCAAAGGTCTGCAGCTGTGTTCGACTGCCAACAGAACGGCTGAATGTAGAGCCACACCTTTCCCACACTAGTTGTAGAAGAGAACTAAACCCTAAACACATTGGTAAGTACTCAAGTGTCAGGATGAAAAGTCTCAACTAATACTGAGCATGAAATGGAAGATAATGTGGTTAAAAGGAAATTATAATCTTTGCCAACCTGGATTTTCAGCCTGTATAAAGGTCTCCAGGTGTCCCATCTATAACACTCAATCCCACCCAACAGAGTCCAGAGAAGCAATTTTCATGTTTTCAAGTTCAAGGTCTTTTCCACTGACAGTAAGAGAAGCTGGTGAAAGTGGAGGACGGGGAGAAGAGGAAGAAAAAGGGAGAAGTCCACAGAGAGCCCCAGACGGAGCTGACGTTTAGTCCAGTGTGTTGCTGAAACATCCTCCAGAGCTAATCAAAACACAAGTGGGCAGAGTTGGCATTATGGTCTGAATGTCCCCCAGAATCTATGTGTTGACACTTAACCAACCCCCATGGCAGTTTCACAGTGGGATGGTTAGCCTTCTAGACTTTGAAACTTGATCCCTGTTTGTTCATATTCCAAGGTGAAATCTTTGGGTAAATGATTAAGCAGGGCCTTTGTGAATGGATTAAGTGTCGTGTAAAGGGCTGGTGAGGAATGGCTTAAGTCCCTCCATTCTTTATTTAAGATTTATTTTATGTATGTATGTGTGTGTGAGTATGTGTGTGTGTGTCTCTGTGTATATGTGTTTGTCTGTGTATCTGTGTGTTTGTATGTGTGTGTGTGTGTGTGTGTGTATGTGTGTCTCTGTGTGTATACAAGCCTGTGCATGTATGGAGGGTACAAGAGGGTATCAGATCCTCCAGAGCTGGGGTTACACACATGTGTGAAATGCCTGGCTTCTTACATGGGTGCTGGGATCCAAATTCCAGTCTTCATGATTGTGTAGCAAGTGCTCGTAGCCAACAAGCCATCTCTCCAGCTCCACCTCTCATCTTCTATTCTCTTGCTCTGTGAAGACACAGTGTTTGTCTTGTTCTCCATCCTTTCTGCCTCATGAGGACACTTTGGAGGTACTGTCTATAAAGAGCAGGACTTTGCCTAACCTGCTGGTGTCCTGATATTGAACTTCCCATCTATAATTGTGAGAAAATATAGTTCTGTTCTTTATAAATTACCCAGTATCAGCAACACCAATGATAAAGTTTGAGAAGGGATATTTGGGGCAAGTTGCATGTTAGCATTATTGCTTTTTCTAATGCTGTATCATATTCAGAACAGAATCCTGTATATAAGAAAACAATACGGGTTCAGTAAATGCTGTAGAATAAACCAAAATAAAAACTTATAGTTTAAGAGTACTTATGTTTTGGGTCCTTGTCTCTGGCTACAAGGTGAAAACTTAGTCCTTTTCAAATGAATTAATTTAGTTCACTAAATACAGTCACCTTGAGAAAACTTTTACATTGCAGCAAGGTTGTAGCTTTCATAGAGGTTCAAATATGAGGTAGATTGGAAACATAGATTTTCCTAGAATGGAACAAGTTTAAAATGTAAGAAGATTAAGTCCATTCATGCAGAAAAAGTTGATTAGCCTTCTGAGACTTCTGAAAATCTCTACAGTGCCAACAAAGAAAAAAAGGGAAAAAGTTACCATATTGGAATATTTTCTGAGATGGGCTGTTTAGAAGATAACCAAAGGCTTGCAACCTGGGAAAGAGAATAGCTATGTCATGACTTATGAAGGTAGATATGATTTTGCCACTCAGTGTTTAATGCTTAGCAGTATATAACATTGCCAAAGATATCAATCTAGTTCATCAGGCATCCAGTTAATGAAGTTATAAAATTGAGAAACCCTTTTATGAACCTGTCAGGGTTTGGATGCAATAGCATAATAAATACCCAAGAAGTAGCCTGGGTTTAATGAATAAATTTCTATTCATCTAACATCATATTCCCAAAGGCTCTGCTTATATTTTTATTATTATTATTATTATTATTATGTGTATGAGTATATTGTCTGCATGTATGTAAGTGTATCCATGTCATGTACTGCCCAAGGAGTTCAGAAGAGGGCTTCAAATCCCCTGGAACTGGAGATACAGACAGTTTGTTAGCCACTGTAAGGGTGCTGGGAATCAAACCCAGATCCTCTGTAAGAGCAACCAGTGTTCTTAACCACTGAGCCATCATCTCTCCAGGCCCTCTGCTTATGTTTTAAGAAGAGAGAAATATTGCTGTAGTTTCACCATTCATCCCAATCACAGCCCGTACATTCTACCATGCCCCCTCTTCCACAGATTGTTCCCTAGGCTTAGAAAAGGGGCACAGGCAGACTAGAGGCAAAACAGCCTACTTTCTCTGGAGCTGTCATTTTGGACTCTGGTCGATTCTGGCTGTTTCCTTTCATGGGCTGACAGTTTGTCCAGGAATAACCTTTCAGTACTACTAATGAAGCACAAGCAATTAGATATATAGGTATTTAAACAGTACTAATTGTTATGGTAGGTTACTTTGGTATAGACACAGATGTTTGGATGGTATGTTAATCCATGAATTACGTTTTTTCTGTAAAATATGACAGGGTCTTACTGTGGTTTATATCATCTCCTAACCACTAGAGGATGTAAGCTTGTGGTATCAGCCGTGGGTTAGTCCTCCAAGGAGAGAGCTAATAGACTGGACACTTATTTGATCAACTTGATTGTACATACAAACCCCCCCCCCAGCTGGATGATGGGACCCTTGGGCTGTGTGGGTTTGGGCACAACTGCTTGCAAATTGGTTTTACATGAAGCATGTTTGTACTCATAAATTATTACTTATTGTTAAAAAATGAAAAAAAGAAAAAAGAAAAAAATGTACACAAATTAGACTATGCCTTTAACAAAACTTCTTCTAAATAAACTTTAGATGCAATTAGAAAAAAAAAAGATGCAAGATAGGACTTGTGTATGAGAGAATCCATGGGATCTGATGGGGGTGGGGCATGAGGGGTGGGCATGGATGGGGAAATGAATCTAAATTTGATTAAGAAATGTTGTATGAAATGTGCTCAATAAAAACTAAAAAAATAAAAGAAGAGAGAAATAAAACCTCAGGTACAGCTTCCCTTGCTCATAATGCAGCACATCCTGCACTGCACTTCTAGTCGAAGCGGGGCAGACGCAATGCCAACGGCAGACAATGAAAGGTTTCGCTGGCATTTTTCTAAAAGCAGGAGTGGATTCGGGATTATACAGTATGAGAAACCAGGGTGTCCTGTGGTCATTTGAAATTTACTAATGCTTTGAATTTCTTTAAACACTGGGTAATTTATACAAGGTGAGAGTTTAAAAGTTTCCCAGAGATTTATCTTCTTTCCAATCACTTCAGTTTTAATTTTTTTTGTTGTTGTATTTTTGAGACAGGGTCTCCCTGTAGCCCCAGCTGGCCTGGAACTCACTCTGTAGACCAGGCTGGCCTTGAACTCACAGAGCTCACCCTGCCTCTGCCTCTAGTTTCAAATTTTAAACCTAAGACACACATGCATGCATTTTTCAAGACTTGGTCAATTCCTTGACATTTCCTGTCTGTCGTTTCCTTTGGTCTCAATATATCAGCTTTTTATCTCCTCCTCAGCCTTTGGCCCTTTTTGTAAACATTGTCTTAGGAGAATTTGACCAGCCTTTAAAAAGTAAAACTAGATCAAACTAATAACATCCCAGAATCACTAAAACATCCTGTCGCAGGGAACTCAGTTTTCACCTTGCAACCAGAGACAATGAGTAATCAATCCAAACTGCAAATGAGAAAGGACAGCTAGACAACAGATAAGCGAATGGTATTTAGTCTTCATTTAAAACAAGGTGGCTTTCAAGAGATTCTTCCCCATGTGTGAGGAGTGCTACAGGGCCCTGTAACAACCTCTGCAGGGGCCGGAGAGGTAGCTCAGTAGACAGAATGCTTGCCTAGCATTCACAAAGCCCTGGGTTTGAGCCCCAGCCACAGAATAAACAGGATGCAGTGGTACAGGCCTGTGGCCTCCGCACTCAGGAAGTAGTTAGGAAGTTCAAGGCCACCCTCCCCTACATAGTACATTCAAAGCCAGATCTCTCTCTCTCTCTCTCTCTCTCTCTCTCTCTCTCTCTCTCCTCTTCTCTTCTCCCTCCCTCTCAGAAATATAAACAGAAACAACAGAAGAATACCTTCCTAGCATGCTGAAGACCCTAGGCTTGATACCTACCACCATCACAGCTACCATAACAACAGACAAACAGTGACACCTGAGTGTGGTGATGCATATCTATAGTCTCATCGCCTGAGAGGTAGAGGCAGAAGGATAAGATGTTCAAGGTTATGCATGAGGAGTTTGAGATCAGCCTGGATAGGTGAGATACTTTCTCAAAAATTAAATGAATGATCAACAAATAAATGATGCTTTAAATCCTCTGCAGAAATCAGAAGACTTAGAGTTCATTGACCTTCAACTCCGTTCTTGCCCGGTCATCATTCAGTGGTTTAA
Organism: Rhizomys pruinosus; assembly: GCA_009823505.1. Lineage (NCBI taxonomy): Eukaryota > Metazoa > Chordata > Mammalia > Rodentia > Spalacidae > Rhizomys > Rhizomys pruinosus. The sequence goes on from VZQC01011640.1 coordinate 3,218,653, forward strand.
TCTATGAAGTTCACTAAATGTTTTATGAATGAAGAAGATGGTCAGGTAAAGAAGAAAGGCAGTGAAGTTCAATAACAAACACATTTGAAGAACCACAGTTTCCAGTTTCAGAATTAAAAGGGGTTACGAAAAGGTCATCTTTTCTAATTAGAGTGAAGTCTTTTAAGTAACCTAAAGATTTCAGAATGTCTTCATTGGATGCTAATGGTGATCAAATGGTGGAGTTGCGGCCTACTGGGTGGAAAACCTTTGACCCCCTAAGATCTCTTGGGCTGAGACACAATGACAGAAGTCACCAGAGGCTTCTTCATATGTCATTTTCCAAATGATGCTTTTATTCTGCAAATGTAACATTTCAGCTCTGGCTCATTTTCTTTCTGAACTGATATCCACTTCTCTATACTCCAAGGCGGAAGGGAAGCTGTGAGCTGAAGGGAGTCCCACAGCCTTCTCTGTGAGCAATCCCCATTATATGTCTGTCAGCTGGCCAAATCAATTGATGGAATGTTACGCAGAAGATGCTGGTCATATATATTAACCATTTTCTCACTTCTCTCTGTGAGGTGAAATAGAGGCAGTCTGAAGAGCTGCTTATTAAAACCTGTCTCATCCACCTCACAGTTAGTGTCTTCAATTTATGTTCTTCAGCTTATGCATTAGGTGAGAGGTCTAAATCATTGTGCTGGGCCTAAACAAAGGCATCTGAGCTTATATTTACTGGTGTAAATAGCAATTTAGCAGGGTGATGGTATTTGTTACACACAGGTAATTTGAATTCATCCCATTTTCTTTGAAAAATTCAGATTACAGCTGATATTAAATTCTCCACACAAAGTCAAACAAACAGAAGTACTGTGAGCTATGAAATGAAAAGAACATAAACAAGCTCGGAGGTAGTTTGGTGCTATCAGGTGATGTTATTGAACTTGGCATTGTAAGAAAAGGATTCAAAGAATACAGCCATGCAAAGCTATTGGGTTTCATAAGACAAAGCTGGAAGGATTAAGGGGCCTGGCCAAGACACACAGGAACAGCCCATAGTCTTTCAGACAAGTACTGAGAGTTCCATCCAGCAGGATCCAACAGGCTCCCTCCTCTGAAAGGAGTGTGGTGCTTTAGACAGACGCACCATGAGGAGCCTCATTCAAGCAACAATGTTGTGCCAAGGGACATAAGGAAAAGTATGGACGTGTTAGTGATGTCGAATCACTATGAGCAAAGTACCTAAGAAATCAGCTTAAAAAAAGAGAATTTATTTTGGATCACAGTTTTGGTGAGTTCAGTCCATGGTTTACTTGGCAGTATGTACTTGGACAGGACATCCTGGTGGAGGGAACATATGGCAGAGGCGAGCTGTTCTCATCGTTACAGTCAGGAAGCAGACAGAAGACAAAAGAGGATGAGACCCCCAAAGGCTCACCCACACACACACAACCTGCAGCTAAGTTATACCTTATAAAGTTTCCAGAAACTCCCACCCCCTAGGGACCTCAGCTTTCACACACAAGTCTGTGGGGACATTTCATATTAAAACCATACAAGGGGTAAGAGAGGGAATCAAGAGTTATAGTAAGGCAGAAGACAAACAGTATGAGAACAGAACACAGCCTGCCCTAGGAAGTAAGACAAAGAAATGCACAGACATGCAGGCTCTCATGACATGCCAGGAAAGGTGGCCACTGGATCTAGGGAGCGAGGGGTGGAATTTCAATAAATGAGCAAGAAGGTAAGGGCATTCTCCAACAAGTAAGTGCTGTGACTGGCTTTGATATTTAGTGCTAATTACCATCTTCACAGAGTGTAGAATCCCCTAGGATATGGCCTCTGGGCATTTCTATGAGGGATTATCGTGACTGCATTGAGATGGGAAGATCTGCCCAGTGTGGACATCGCATTTCTCAGGCTGAGATCCTCAGCTGTGAAAGTGAGCAGAGGAATGCCTTCATTCATTCAGTGCTCTTCCTGACTGTGCATTCTGTGTCAGCTGCTTCAAGTTCCTACTGCTTTACTCCCCGTCCTGGTGGACTGCTCGCTTCAACTGCCAGCCGGGATAAGTCCTTACTCTCCTCTTAAGTCGCATTTTCAGGGTATTTTATCACAGGAACAGGAATAGTCACTAAGATACCAGTCTATCTCTTTCCAACTAGCCCCACATTTTCTATCCCTACTAGTCTTCTCCGAATTCCTGAATGTGCCCTGAGCTTGACACTGAGCCCTGTTGTCTCAACTTCAAGGACTGCTGCTAGGATGGGCTGCAGAGGGGCCTCAGCAGTTAAGACTGCTTACTGCTCTTACAAGCAACCAAGGTTTGGTTCCCAGCACACACATGGGAGCTTCCAACCACCTGCAGCTTCAGTTCCAGGAAATCCAATGCCCTCTTCTGGCTGCTGCACAGACATGGTACATGTGAATTCATCCAAGCAGACATAAACACAAAAAAAAATACTTTTAAAAGAATTGTTGGTGGGATGATAACTGGAACAGCCACTACAGAAATCAGTGTGGAAGTTTCTCAAAAAATTCATACTAGAGGGCTAGAGAGATGGCTGAGGAGCTAAGAGCACTGACAGATCTTATGAAGGACCCAGGTTCAGTTCCCAGCACCCACATGGCAGCTAACAACCATCTGTAATTCCAGTTCCAAGGGAATTTGCCACCCTCGTCTAGCCTCCATGGGCATTGCACAACATGAGTGCATTTATGTACATGCAGGCAGTACACTCGTAAACATAAAATAAAAATAATAAATAAAATAGTATTAGAAAACTTAAAATATATCCATCATAAGCCCAGATTCCCCACTCCTGGGTCACATGGTAGGCTCTATGCTCTACCACATCTGCTCGCTCAGCCATGCTCACAGCTGCTCTATTCATAATTGCTAAGTGATGGAAAAAGCTTAGATGCACTCAACTGATGAATGCATAGTGAAAATATACACCATGAAATTTTATTCAGCCATAAATCAAAATGGACCTATGGGAGTTGCAAGAAAACAGATGGATCCGGACATTATTCCATTGAGTGGAGTAATCTAGATTCTGAAAGACAAGTTCCTCCTGTTCTCGCTCACATGCACCTACTAGCTTTTTTTTACATATTCCCCTTTCGCTGCCCCCCACCCCACCTCAGTTCATGCACTCTGCCATACATGTCTTGCATCTTTCTCTCAGTCCAGAGTTTTTCTCTGCAAAGGTTTATTGTCCTAGGCAGAATTCATCCACAGCAGTCTGTTCCTTGACCCAGTCCTCATGCCCCTGTGGTTCCCTCCCAACTGTACCTCTCCAAAGTATGCCCATGTACACATCATATATGTACCAGAGTTATGTCCTCCAGGAATAAACTGTATGTTAACTCTGATATATGTCCAGGACTTCACTTTTTTTCTTTTTAATTTTATATCACTCTAAAATATGAATATATACCTTTCGCCCATATTCATTAATTACCATGTCTGAAAGTAAGTGGTAAGTTAATTCTAGGGCTCATTACAAGATTCACATTATCACATCACAGTTGCTTTCAGATAGAAAGAAATACAGTAATAATGTTGCTCAGCTTGCCTTTCAATTGGGAGATTTGGTACTAGCATCTACAAATGAGGGAAACCATTCCCTGTTTGTTTTGGGGAGACTGTGTTACTTCACTTAACATTTACCTGCAAAGCTCGTGATGTTCTTTCTCTGCATAGAACTCCATTGTGTAGATGTACAACATTTTTGTTACCCACTCAACAGTTGAGGGGCATTTGAGTTGGTTCCAGCTCTTTGCTATTGTGAAAAGAGCTACAATAAATATATGTGCATGTATCTTTGCAGTAGAATGAGTCTTGTGGGTATATACCCAGGAGTGGTATGACTGGGTCAGGTAGTAGGCTCATTTTGAGACTTTTAAGGGTTCTCCACACTGCTTTCCACAGTGGTTGAATGAGTTGACATTACCGCCAGCAGTGGATGGGTGTTTCCCTTTCCTCACAACCTCTCCAGCATTTAGTGTTTTTTGTTTTCTTGATCTTAGCCAGTCTTATCAGAGTGAGATGATATCTTAGACTGGTTTTAATTTGCATTTCCTTAATTATTAATGATGTTGAACACTTTTTATGATGTTTCTCAGCCATCTTTACTTCCTAACTGGTGAAGTCTCTGTTCAACTCTTTACTCCATCTTTTGAGTAAGTCATTTGTTTTCTTCCTTCTTTGTTTTTTGAGTAGTTTATATACTCTGGATGTTAATGCTCTGTCAGACGTATCAATGGTGAAGATTTTATCCCATTCTGTGGGGTTTTTCTTCACTTCCTTGATTGTTTCTTTTGCCGTACAGAAGCTTTTAAGTTTGATGAAGTCCCATTTGTCAACTGTCGACCCTATTTCCTGCACAGCTGTTGTTTGATTTACAAAGTCTTTTCCTATGCATATGTCTTGTAGATTGCTACCAATATTTTCTTCTATCACCTTCAGAGTTTCAAGTTTCATGTTAAGGTCTTTGATCCCCTTGAGTTGATTTTTGTACAAGGTGAGAGGTAGGGGTTTAATTTTATTCTTCTACAAGTGATGATCCAGTTTTGCCAACACCATTTGCTGAACATGTTATCTTTCCTCCAATGAACTTTTTTGGCCCCTTTATCAAATATGAGGTGGCTGAAATTATATGAGTTTAAATATGGATCTTCAATTTTGTTCCATTGGTCAATGGGTCTGTTTTTGTGCCAATACCAGGCTGTATTTATGATTATAGCCCTGTAGTATAGCTTGAAGTCTGGTAAGGTGATCCCCCTGTATTGCATTTTTTGATCAGGGTTGCTTTAGCTATTCGGGGTCTTTTGTCTTTCCGTATGAATTTAAGGATTTTTTTTCCCAAGTCCATGAAGAAACTCTTGAGGATTTTATTTGGGATTGCATCCAAATCTGTATATTTATTTATGTAGAATGCACATTTTTACTATATTAATTTTTCCAATCCATGAGCATGGGAGGTTTTTCCATCTTTTGATGTTATTTTCAATCTCCTTCAGGGGTTTGAAATTTTTATTGTAGAGATCTTTGGTGACTTTGGTTAGGTTTATTCCCAAGTATTTTATTTTTTTGAGGTTATTGTGAGTGGGAAGGTCTCCTTATATTCCTTCTCCAGTTGCTTGTTGGTGTAAAGAAAGGCTACTGATTTTTCTAGGTTAATTTTGTATCCTGCTACTTTACTGAAATCCTTAATTGTCTCTAGGAGCTTTCTGGTGGAGTTTTTAGCATCCCTCAGGTAAACTATCATATCATCTGCAAATATAGTTTTGACTTCCTCTTTTCCAATTAGTACTCCTTTAATTTCCCTTTCCTGTCTTATTGCCCTAGCAAGCATTTCAAGCACTATATTGAAGAGGAGCAGCAATAGGGGGCAGCCTTTCCAGGTTCCCACATTTAAACTTTGAGTACTAAAGGTTGTAAGACCTCTTTAAATTTAAGGGGAATGGTAATTTTTCTCCATTTAGGATGATGTTGGCTATGGGTTTGTTGTAGTATATGGCTTTGATTATATTTAGGAATGTTCCCTTCAATCCAATTCCCTCTGGAACTTTAAACATGAAGGGAAGTTGGATCTTGTCAAAGGTTTTTGCTGCATTTAAATGATTGCATGATTTTTTTGTCTTTCAGCCCATCTATGTGTTTTACGATATTTATTGATTTACGTATGTTGAGCCATCCCTGCATCTCTGGTATGAATCCAACTTGATCATGATGAATGATCTTTTTGATGTGGGTCTGTATGTAATTTGCAAGTATTTTGTGGAGAATTTTTGCATCTGTGTTCATTAATGATAAGAGTCTATAGTTTTCTTTTTTGTTTTTATCTTTGCCAGGTTTTGGTATTAGAGTGATGCTGGCTTCATAGAAGGAATTTGGGAGATTTCCTTCTGTTTGTATCCTTCTGAAAACTTTGAGTAGTAAAGGTTGTAAGACCTCTTTAAATGCTTTATAGAATTCTGCTGTGAAACCCATCTGGGCCTGGACTTTTTTTAGTTTGGAGGGTTTTTTTTTTATTAAATATATATCTTTACTCATTTGTTATGGGTCTGTTTAAACTGTCAATCTCTTCTTGGTTAAGCTTTGTTGATTCCCAGGATTTCAGATATTCATCCATTTCTCTTAGGTTTTCAAACTTAATAGAGTATAGGTTTTTGAAATATTCCCATATGATTGTCTGGATCTTTTCATTGTCTGTCGTGATGTTTCCCTTTTCATCACAAATACCATTAATTTGGAGTTGCTCTTTCTTTTGGTTAACTGGGGTAGACGTCTATCTTGTTCATCTTTTCAAAGAACCAGCTTTTGGATTCATTGATTTTTTTGTATTGTTTTCTTTGTATTTCATTGATTTCTGCCTTGATTTTTGTTATTTCTTCCTGTCTGTTGGGTTTAGAGTCCATTTATTGTTGTCTCTCAAGCGTTTTTAGCTACAGTGTTAGATCATTTATTTGTTCCCTTTCTGTTTTTTTTTTTTTTTTTTTTTTTTTTTTTTTTTTTTTACCAGAATAAATAAAATTAAAAAAAAAAAAAAGAAAATGGTACTAAAAGACAAGCAGGAGTTACTATTCTAATATCAGACAAAATAGAACTCAGAGTAAAGTAAATCAGAAGAGACAAAGAGGGCCATTACATCCTTATCAAAGGAACAATTAATCAGGAAGACTTCACAATACTAAATGTTTATGCACTAAACTTGGGTGCACCAAACTATATAAACACAATTCTGCAGGTCCTCAAGACACAGATTAATCCCAGCAACACTAATAATGTGGGGCACTTCAATAAGTTCCACTGAGCTTTCCATGTAGATAGATCAACTGGAAAAAAAAAGTAAACACAGAGACATTGGAAATGATAATATAATACAAAAAATGGACCTCACAGATATCTATAAATATTCTGCCCAAAGACCACAGAATATACTTTCTTTTTAATTTTATGTTTTTATTTTATTATTATTATTATTGTTTTTAAATTGTATAACGATTAGCATTATTTTTATCTTTAAGAGAATGGAAAGGTCTATTATTCAAAGAACAGTTTTATTTATTATAAGGGATTCACAATATAAGAGCACAGTTGTTTTCAGATCACACTGACGTTGCTTCAGTTTGCTAACATCAATTAGGTAATGGTGCTAGCATCCACATATGAGGGATACCGTTTGTCATTTATTTTTTCTGGACTGTGGTTACCTTCACTCAGATATACTTTCTACTCAGCACCCCACAAGAACATTCCTCCAAAAATCAACCACATCCCTGGGACACAAAGAAATCTCAACAAAAGAAAGGATTGAAATTATTTCATTTCATGCATTCTATCAGATCACAGTGCAAAAAAGCTCAATATTAACACCAGAATAAACCCAACTAGCTACAAGAACACATAGAGACTAAACAGTACAATCCTGAATAATGAATGGGTCAGGGAAGAAATAAAGAATGAAATAAAAACATTCATGGAACTAAATGAAAATGACAATCCAACACACAAAACCTGTGGGATACTTTAAAAGCTGTCCAAGAGAGAAATTTATAGCCCTAAGTGCCCACATTAAAAAAAAAAAAAAAAACAGAAAGGGAACAAATAAATACAACACTGTAGCTAAAAAAACGCTTAGAGACAACAATAAATGGACTCTAAACCAACAGACAGGAAGAAATAACAAAAATCAAGGCAGAAATCAATGAAATACAAAGAAAACAATACAAAAAAATCAATAAATCCAAAAAGCTGGTTCTTTGAAAAGATGAACAAGATAGACGTCTAACCCCAGTTAACCAAAAGAAAGAGGCAACTCCAAATTAATGGTATTTGTGATGAAAAGGGAAACATCACACAGACAATTGAAAAGATCCAGACAATCATATGGGAATTTATCAAAACCTATACTCTATAAGTTTGAAAACCTAAGAGAAATGGATGAATATCTGAAATCCTGGGAATCAACAAAGCTTAACCAAGAAGAGATTGACAGTTTAACAGACCCAGATAACATGAGTAAAGATATATATATTAATAATATAATAAAAAAAACCCCTCCAAAACTAAAAAAAGTCCAGGCCAGAATGGGTTTCACAGCAGAATTCTATAAAGCATTTAAAGAGGTCTTACAACCATTACTATTCAAAGTTTTCAGAAGGATACAAACAAAGAGAATTCTCCCAAATTCCTTCTATGAAGCCAGCATCACTCTAATACCAAACCGGGCAAAGATACAAAAAAAAAGAAAACTATAGACTCTTATCATAATGAACACAGATGCAAAAATTCTCCAAAAAACTTCCAAATTACATACAGACCCACATCAAAAAGATCATTCATCATGATCAAGTTGGATTCATACCAGAGATGCAGGGATGGCTCAACATACGTAAATCAATAAATATCGTAAAACACATAGATGGGCTGAAAGACAAAAAAATCATGCAATCATTTAAATGCAGCAAAAACCTTTGACAAGATCCAACTTCCCTTCATGTTTAAAGTTCCAGAGGGAATTGGATTGAAGGGACCATTCTAAATATAATCAAAGCCATATACTACACACAAACCATAGCCAACATCATCCTAAATGGAGAAAAATTACCATTTCCCTTAAATTTAAAAGAGGTCTTACAACCTTTACGTACTCAAAGTTTAAAGTGGGACTGGAAGGCTGCCCCCTATTGCTGCCTCCTCTTCAATATAGTGCTTGAAATGCTTGCTAGGCAATAAGACAGAAAGGGAAATTAAAGGAGTACTAATTTTGAAAAGAGGAAGTCAAAACTATATTTGCAGATGATATGATAGTTTACTGAGGGATGCTAAAACTCCACCAGAAAGCTCCTAGAGACAATTAAGGATTTCAGAAAGTAGCAGGATACAAAATTAACCTAGAAAATCAGTGGCCTTTCTTTACACACAACAGCAACTGGAGAAGGAATAACAAGAGACCCTTCCCACTCACATAACCCTCAAAAAAATAAAATACCTTGGAATAAACCTAACAAAATATAAAGATCTCTACAATAAAAATTTCAAAACCCCTGAAGGAGATTGAAAATAACATCAAAAGTTGGAAAACCTCCCATGCTCATGGATTGGAAAAATTAATATAGATAAAAATGTGCTTCTACACAAATAAATATACAGATTTGGATGCAATCCCAAATAAAATCCTCAAGATTTCTCTTCATGACTTTGGGAAAAAAAATCCTTAAATTCATACGGAAAGACAAAAGACCCTGAATAGCTAAAGCAACCCTGATAAAAATGCAATACAGGGGGATCACCTTACCAGACTTCAAGCTATACTACAGGGCTATATCATAAAACCAGCCTGTATGGCACAAACAGACCCATTGACCAATGGAACAAAATGAAGATCCATATTTAAACTCATATAATTTCAGCCACCTCATATTTGATAAAGGGGCCAAAAAAGTTCATGGAGGAAAGATAACATGTTCAGCAATGGTGTTGGCAAAACTTGAATCAATCACTTGTAGAAGAATAAATTAAAACCCTACCTCTCACCTTGTACAAAAATCACGTCAGGGGATCAAAGACCTTAACATGAAACTTGAAACTCTGAGGGTGATAGAAGAAAATATTGGTAGCAATCTACAAGACATATGCATAGGAAAAGACTTTGTAAATCAAACAACAGCTGTGCAGGAAATAGGGTCGACAGTTGAAAATGGGACTCTCATCAAACTAAAAGCTTCTGTAGGCAAAGAGAACAATCAAGGAAGTGAAGAAAAACCACAGAATGGGAGAGGAACTTCACATGGATACATCTGACAGAGCAGTAAGAAATCCAGAGTAATAAAACTACTCAAAAAACAAAGAAGGAAGAAAACAAATGACTTACTCAAAAGAGGAGTAAAGAGTTGAACAGGAACTTCACCAGTTAGGAAGTAAAGGATGGCCTGAGAAACATCAATAAAAAGTGTCAACATCATTAATAATTAGAGGAATGGCAAATTAAAAACCAGTCTAAGATATCATCTCACTCTGATAAGACTGGCTAAGATCAAAAGAAACAAAAAACACTAAATGCTGGAGAGGTTGTGAGGAAAGGGAAACACCCATCCTGCTGGCGGGAATGTCAACTCATTCAACCACTGGAAAGCAGTGTGGAGAACCCTTAAAAGTCTCAAAATGAGCCTACTTACCTTGCCCAGTCATACCACTCCTCGGTTATATACCCACAAGACTCATTCTACTGCAAAGCATACATGCACCATATTTTTATTGTAGCTCTTTTCACATAGTCAAAGAGCTGGAACCAAACTCAAATGGCCCCTCAACTGTTGAGTGGGTAACAAAAAATGTTGGTACACATCTACGCAATGGGAGTTCTATGCAGAGAAAGAACATCACGAGCTTTGCAGGTAAATGTAAGTGAAGTAACACAGTCGCCTCCCCAAACAAACAGGGAATGGTTTCCCTCATTTTAGATGCTAGTACCAAATCTCCCAATTGAAAGGCAAGCTGAGCAACATTATTACTGTATTTCTTTCTACTGAAAGCAACTGTGATGTGATAATGTGAATCTGTAATGAGCCCTAGAATTAACTTACCACTTTACTTTCAGACATGGTAATTAATGTAATATGGGCAAAGGTATATATTCATATTTTAGAGTGATATAAAATTAAAAAAAAAAAGTGAAAGTCCTGGACATATATCAGAGTTAACATACAGTTTATTCCCTGAGGACATAATCTGGTACATATATGATGTGTACATGGGCATACTTTGGAGAGGTACAGTTGGGAGAGGGAACCACAGGGGCATGAGGACTGGGTCAAGGAACAGACTGTGTGGTGAATTCTGCCTAGACAAAAACCTTTGCAGAGAAAAACTCTGGACTGAGAGAAAGATGCAAGACATGTTATGGCAGAGTACATACTGAAGTGAGGTGGGGTGGGGGCAGCGAAAGGGGAATATGTAAAAAAAAGCTAGTAGGTGCATGTGAGCGAGAACAGGGGAACTTGTCTTTCAGAATCTAGATTACTCCACTCAATGGAATAATGTCCGGATCCATCTGTTTTCTTGCAACTCCCATAGGTCCATTTTGATTTATGGCTCGAATAAAATTTCATGGTGGTATATTTTCTACTATGCATTCATCAGTTGAGTGCATCTAAGCTTTTTCATCACTTAGCAATTATGAATAGAGCAGCTGTGAGCATGGCTGAGCGAGCAGATGTGGTAGAGCATAGAGCCTACCATGTGACCCAGGAGTGGGGAATCTGGGCTTATGATGGATATATTTTAAGTTTTCTAAATACTATTTTATTTATTATTTATTATCTTATGTTTTATGTATAAATGATTGCCTGCATGTACATAAATGCACTCATGTTGTGCAATTGGCCATGGAGGCTAGACGAGTGGTGGCAATTCCCTGTGGAACTGGAATTACAGATGGTTTGTTAGCTGCCATGTGGTGCTGGAACTAAACCTGGGTCCTTCATAAAGATCTGTCAGTGCTCTTAGCTCCTCAGCCATCTTCTCTAGCCCTCTAGTATGAATTTTTTGAAGAAACTTCCACATGATTTCTGTAGTGGCTGTTCCAGTTATCATCCCACCAACAATTCTTTTAAAAGTATTTTTTTTGTGTTTATGTCTGCTTGGATGAATCACATGTTACCATGTCTGTGCAGCAAGCCAGAAGAGGGCAATGGGATTCCTGAAACTGAAGCTGCAGGTGGTTGGAAGCCTCCATGTGTGTGCTGGACCAAAACCTTGGTTGCTTGTAAGAGCAGTAAGCAGTCTTAAACTGCCTGAGGCCCTCTGCAGCCCCATCCTAGCAGCAGTCCTTGAAGTTGAGACAACAGGGCTCAGTGTCAAGCTCAGGGCACATTCAGGAATTCGGAGAAGACTAGTAGGGATAGAGAAATGTGGGGCTAGTTGGAAAGAGATATGACTGGTATCTTATGACTATTCCTGTTCCTGTGATGAAAAATACCTGAAAATGCGACTTAAGAGGAGAGTAAGGACTTATCCCGGCTGGCAGTTAAGCGAGCAGTCCACCAGGACGGGGAGTAAAGCAGTAGGAACTTGAAGCAGCTGACACAGAATGCACAGTCAGGAAGAGCACTGAATGAATGAAGGCATTCCTCTGCTCACTTTCACAGCTGAGGATCTCAGCCTGAGAAATGCGATGTCCACATGGGCAGATCTTCCAATCTCAAGCAGTCACGATAATCCCTCATAGAAATGCCCAGAGGCCATATCCTAGGGGATTCTACACTCTGTGAAGATGGTAATTAGCACTAAATATCAAAGCCAGTCACAGCACTTACTTGTTGGAGAATGCCCTTACCTTCTTGCTCATTTATTGAAATTCCACCCCTCGCTCCCTAGATCCAGTGGCCACCTTTCCTGGCATGTCATGAGAGCCTGCATGTCTGTGCATTTCTTTGTCTTACTTCCTAGGGCAGGCTGTGTTCTGTTCTCATACTGTTTGTCTTCTGCCTTACTATAACTCTTGATTCCCTCTCTTACCCCTTGTATGGTTTTAATATGAAAATGTCCCACAGAGCTATTATGTGTGGTGAAAGCTGAGGTCCCTAGGTGGTGGGAGTTTCTGAAACTTTATAAGGTATAACTGTAGCTGCAGGTTGGAGTGTGTGTGGGTGAGCTTTGGGGGTCTCATCCTCTTTTGTACTCTCGTCTGCTTTCCTGACTGTAACGATGAGAACAGCTCGCCTCTGCCATATGTTCCCTCCACCAGGATGTCCTGTCCAAGTACATACTGCCAAGTAAACCATGGACTGAACTCACCAAAACTGTTATCCACAAATGAATTCTTCTTTTTTTTATTTTTTTATTTTTTTTCTAATTATTTCTGTATGGATCAATGTCTGCCAGCATTGTCAGCGCGTCATGCCGGAGGTCAACGAGTTGTGCTTGAGGTTCCCTGGACTGTTTTCCTGAATTGAGTTCGACGTTCAGCCACGCCATGGTGCGGTCACCCGGCCGTAGCGGCCCACCGCTGCCTTCGCCTATTTTAGTGATTCTAGGTACTTGAAGTGTTCGCTCACTCACGTCATACTTTTGCTGGCACATTGCTTGAATAGGCTCCTGGTCTCTTCAAAGCACCACAAGTAACACTACAGTACCATGCCATTCATGGCAAGGCCTATACGTCGCCACCAGCCGGAGAATCCCCTGGTTGGATTACTCATTAGTATCATCCCTCCTCCCTCCTTCTCCCTCCTCTCGCCGCACCGGCTCTTCGGAGGGAGCCTGTATCTGCATGACTCAACTTGTCTGAAAGACTATGGGCTGTTCCTGTGTGTCTTGGCCAGGCCCCTTAATCCTTCCAGCTTTGTCTTATGAAACCCAATAGCTTTGCGTGGCTGTATTCTTTGAATCCTTTTCTTACAGATGCCAAGTTCAATAACATCACCTGATAGCACCAAACTACCTCCGAGCTTGTTTATGTTCTTTTCATTTCATAGCTCACAGTACTTCTGTTTGTTTGACTTTGTGTGGAGAATTTAATATCAGCTGTAATCTGAATTTTTCAAAGAAAATGGGATGAATTCAAATTACCTGTGTGTAACAAATACCATCACCCTGCTAAATTGCTATTTACACCAGTAAATATAAGCTCAGATGCCTTTGTTTAGGCCCAGCACAATGGATTTAGACCTCTCACCTAATGCATAAGCTGAAGAACATAAATTGAAGACACTAACTGGTGAGGTGGATGAGACAGGTTTTTAAATAAGCAGCTCTTCAGACTGCCTCTATTTCACCTCACAGAGAGAAGTGAGAAAATGGTTAATATATATGACCAGCATCTTCTGCGTAACATTCCATCAATTGATTTGGCCAGCTGACAGACATATAATGGGGATTGCTCACAGAGAAGGCTGTGGGACTCCCTTCAGCTCACAGCTTCCCTTCCGCCTTGGAGTATAGAGAAGTGGATATCAGTTCAGAAAGAAAATGAGCCAGAGCTGAAATGTTACATTTGCAGAATAAAAGCATCATTTGGAAAATGACATATGAAGAAGCCTCTGGTGACTTCTGTCATTGTGTCTCAGCCCAAGAGATCTTAGGGGGTCAAAGGTTTTCCACCCAGTAGGCCGCAACTCCACCATTTGATCACCATTAGCATCCAATGAAGACATTCTGAAATCTTTAGGTTACTTAAAAGACTTCACTCTAATTAGAAAAGATGACCTTTTCGTAACCCCTTTTAATTCTGAAACTGGAAGCTGTGGTTCTTCAAATGTGTTTGTTATTGAACTTCACTGCCTTTCTTCTTTACCTGACCATCTTCTTCATTCATAAAACATTTAGTGAAACTTCTAGATTAAACCACTGAATGATGACCGGGCAAGAACGGAGTTGAAGGTCAATGAACTCTAAGTCTTCTGATTTCTGCAGAGGATTTAAAGCATCATTTATTTGTGACATTCATTTTAATTTTTTGAGAAAGTATCTCACCTATCCAGGCGGATCCAAACTCCTTCATGCATGAACCTTGAACAAGCCTTATCCTGTCTGCTGTACCACCTCAGGCGATGAGACTAGTAGATATGCATCACCACACTCAGGTGTCACTGTTTGTCTGTTGTTATGGTAGCTGTGATGGTGGTAGGTATCAAGCCTAGGGTCTTCAGCATGCTAGGAAGGTATTCTTCTGTTGTTGTCTGTTTTATATTCTGATGAGGGAGGGAAAGAAGAGAAGAGGAGAGAGGAGAAGAGAGAGAGAAGAAGAGAGAGAGAAGAGAGAAAGATCTGGCTTGAATGTACTATGTAGTGGGAGGGTGAAGCCTTGAACTCCTAACTCTCCAATCCTTATGCAGCCAAGTTGCCTGTTACAGCACTGCACATCCTGTCTTATATGTCTAGTGGCTGTGGGCTCAAACCCAGGGCTTTGTGAAATGCTAGGGCACGGCATAAGTCTCAGGTCTACTGAGCTACCTCTCCGGCCCCTGCAGAGGTTGTTACAGGGCCCTGTAGCACTCCTCACACATGGGGAAGAATCTCTTGAAAGCCACCTTGTTTTAAATGAAGACTAAATACCATTCGCTTATCTGTTGTCTAGCTGTCCTTTCTCATTTGCAGTTTGGATTGATTACTCATTGTCTCTGGTTGCAAGGTGAAAACTGAGTTCCCTGCGACAGGATGTTTTAGTGATTCTGGATGTTATTAGTTTGATGCTAGTTTTACTTTTTAAAGGCTGGTCAAATTCTCCTAAGACAATGTTTNAAGGCTACTGATTTTTCTAGGTTAATTTTGTATCCTGCTACTTTACTGAAATCTTAATCGTTTCTAGGAGCTTTCTGTGGAATTTTTAGCCTCCCTCAGGTAAACTATCATATCATCTGAAAATATAGTTTTGACTTCCTCTTTCCAATTAGTACTCCTTTAATTTCCCTTCCTGTCTTATTGCCCTAGCAAGCATTTCAAGCACTCTATTGAAGAGGAGCAGGCATAGGGGGCAGCTTGCCAGGTTCCCACATTAAACTTTGAGTATAAAGGTTGTAAACCTCTTTAAATTTAAGGGGGGAATGGTAATTTTTCCATTTAGATGATGTTGGCTGTGGTTTGTTGTTAGTATATGGCTTTGATATATTTAGGAATGTTCCCTTCAATCCAATTCCCTCTGGAACTTTAAACATGAAGGGAAGTTGGATCTTGTCAAAGGTTTTTTTTTTTTTTATTTATTTATTTTTTTTTTTTCATTTTATGTTTTTATATTTTGATTTACGTATGTTGAGCCCTCCCTGCATCTCTGGTATGAATCAACTTGATCATGATGAATGATCTTTTTTGTGTCTGTATTGTAATTTGCAAGTATTTGTGGAGAAGTTTTTGGCATCTGTGTCATTATATAAGGCCCTTCCTATCTACCCTGTTTCTTTTTTTTTTATCTTTGCCGGTTTTGTATTAGCGTGATGCTGGCTTCATTAGAAGGAATTTGGGAGATTTCCTTCTGTTGTATCCTTCTGAAAACTTTAGTAGTAATGTTTGTAAGACCTCTTTAAATGCTTTATAGATCTGCTGTGAAACCATCTGGGCCGGAACTTTTTTTAGTTTGAGAGGGTTTTTTTTTTTTTAATTATTAATATTATTAACTATTATATAGTTTTTCTTTACTCATTTGTATGGGTTGTTTAAACTGTCAATCTCTTCTGGTTAAGCTTTGTTGATTCACCAGGATTTCCAGATAGTTTCCCATTTCTCTTAGGGTTTCAACTTAATAGAGTTAAGGTTTTGGATATTCCCATATGATTGCGGATCATTTCTTTGTTCTTGTGTGATGTTTCCCTTTTCATCACAAATACCCATTAATTTGGAGTTGCTCTGTTCTTTTGGTTAACTGGGGTAAGTCTATCTTGTTCATCTTTTCAAAGAACAGCTTTGGATTGATTGATTTTTTTGTTGTTTTCTTTGTATTTCATTGATTTCTGCCTTGATTTTTGTTATTTCTCCTGTACTGTTGGGTTTAGAGTCCATTTATTGTTGTCTCTCAAGCGTTTTTAGCTACGTGTTAATAATTTATTTGTTCCTTTCTGTTTTTTTTTTTTTTTTTTTTTTTTTTTTTTTTTAATGTGGGCACTTAGGGCTATAAATTTCTCTCTTGGACTGCTTTTAAAGTATCCCACAGGTTTTGTGTGTTGGATTGTCATTTTCATGTTAGTTCCAGGAATGTTTTTATTTTATTCTTTATTCTTCCCTGACGCCATTCATTTTCAGGATTGTACTGTTTAGTCTCATAGTGCTTGTAGCGGCAAGTTGGGTTTACGTGGTGTTAATATGAGGCTTTTTTGCACTGTGGATCTGATAGCAATGCATGAAAGAAAAATTTCATCTTTGCTTTGTGAGATTGTCCTTTTGTGTCCGGATGTGGGTTGATTTGTGTTTAGGAATGTTCTGTGGGGTGCTGAGTAGAAAGTATATTCTGAGTGAAGTAACACAGTCCAGAAAAATAAATGACAAACGGTATCCCTCATATGTGGATGCTAGCACCAATTACCTAATTGTATGGCAAACTGAACAACGTCAGTGTGATCTGAAAACAACTGTGCTCTTATATTGTGAATCCCTTAAATAAAACTGTTTGATAATTAGACCTTTCCACTCTTAAAGATAAAATAAATGTAACTTTATACTTTAAAAAAATTAATAATTGGGGCTGAGAGCATGGCGAAGGTTAGAGTGCAACAAGCACTCTTCAAGCCAGGGAGCGGCGCTCTTGAACGGACTTCATCCCAGCACCCACATGGCGGCGGGGGAAAAGAGCCGTCTGAAACTCCCAATTCCAGGAGAACTCCCGTCAGTGGGAGTCCGAACACCCTCTTGACTCTCGACGGGCACGCCGGGTTGCACAGATCTTGCATGCAAAGCCACAATAATAAATAAAAAATAAAAAAATAAATTAAAAAATAATAAGAAAATAAAAATAAATAAAAACGAGAAGTTAATTCTGGGTCTTTGGCGACAGAATATTTGCTATTAGATATCTGTGAGGTCCTATTTTTGTATTTATTTTTCATTTCCAATGTCTGTGTGTTTACTTTGTTTTTTTTCCAGTGATCGGTATCTCATGGGCTCAGGGAGAGTCAATTATTAGTTGTTTGGGATTAATATGTGTCTTGACCTGCAGAATTGTGTTTATCTAGTTCGGTGCCACCCCAAGTTTAGTCATAAACATTTAGTCATATTGTGAAGTCTTCATTTAATTAATTGTTCCTTTGTAAGATGTAATGGCTCCTCTTTTGTCTCTTCTTGATTATTTACTCTTATCTGAGTCTCTACTTTTGTCTGATATTTAGAATAGGAACTCCTGGCTTGTCTCTTTACTGTACCATTTTCTTTTTTTTTTTTTTAATTTTATTTATTCTGTATGTGTGTACGAATGTATTGTCTGCATGCAAGTTTGTGCACCCGTGTCGTGCAATGCCGCGGAGGTCAGAAGTGGGCGTCGGATTCCCCTGGAACTGGAGTTCTCCTGGAGTTGGAGTTTCAGACGGTTCTCAGCCGCCATGTGGGTGCTGGGGATCGAACCCGGGTCCTCTGCAAGAGCGGTCGGCACTCTTAACCGCTAGGCCATCTCTCCAGCCCCCTTAGTACCATTTTCTTGGAATATATTTTTCCATCCTTTCACTTTAAGTTTGTATCTGTCCTTGAGGGTGAGATGGGTTTCTTGTAGACAGCATATAGATGGATTCTGTTTCCCAATCCATTCTCCCAGTCTATGTTTTTTGATTGGGGAATTTAGAGCCTTAATATTTTAGGTTATTATTGAGAGATGTATGTTGCTTCCTTTCAACTTATTTTTTGTTTGCATTCTTGGTTTTGGTCTATGTTTGCACTGTTATGCTTTAATTTCTCTCTCTAGCTGCTTCCCCAAGTTGCTCCTTTCCTCTGTTCCTCGAATTTTTCAAGTATTTTCTGAAGTGTTGGGTTTTTTATATGTGTTCTTCTTTCTCCTTCAACTATAATTGACATTTTTGCTGGGTATAGTAATCTGGGTTGGCATCTAAAGTCATTTAGCACTGGAAATACTTTGGTTCACATTCTTCTGGCTTTCATAGTTTGCACTGGGAAGTCAGCTGTAATTCTGATGGGTTTCCCCTTATATGTAATTTGTTGTTTTTCTCTTGTAGCTTTCAGTATTTTGTCTTTGTTTTGAGCATCCAGCGTTTTAACTATGATATGGAGTGGGGAATTTCTTTTTTGGTCTATTTGGTATTCTATGTGCTTCTTGTATTTGTATGGGTTTGTCTTTTTTCAGTTTGGGAAAATTTTCTTCTATTATCCTGTTGAAGATCTGATCAATTCCATTGTCTTGGGATTATTCTCCTTCCTCTATCCCTGTGATGCAGAGATTTGGTCTTTTCATAGTATCCCACATTTCCTGTTTGTTCCACTCTTGCAGTTTTTAAAAAATTTTTCATAATCTTCACTTGAGCATTTTAGCTGTTCCGTATTATCCTGCAGGTCTAATAGTCTATTTTCTGCTTCATCCATTCTGCTTCTGAGGCTTTCTCCTATCCTTTCCTGTTGATTAGATGAATGTTCCATTTCCTTTTTCACTTCTTCCTGTGATTTCTTTAGTATGTCCACTTCCTTTTGGAGCTTGTCATTCTCTACTTGTAGCTCCTTGCTTTGCTGGTCAGTTTCTTTTTTCATTTCAGCCTGGGATCTTTTCAGTGTTTCCACTTCCTTCAACAGTTTGTCGTTCTCTATTCTAGTTCTTTTTGGAGTTTATGTTTTTCTTCCTCTAGTTCTTTTCAGAGTTTGTCATTCTTTCCCTCTACTTCTTTCCAAAGTTTATCATTTTTTCCTTCTAGATCCTTCTTGATTTTTTTCATTCTCTTCCCTTAGTTCTGTGTTTGTTATTTATATTCTTTGATTCTTTCGAATATGTCTACGACTATTCTTCTAAGGTCCATGTCTTGGTTTCTTTCCAGGGAGATTCCATTGTAGGGATCTTCTATAGGACTGGTAGAGTTTGGTGTGGATTTATTATGAGATTTTCCCATGTTGTTATTTTTTCTTTGCAGCTTCAACATGTGAGTTTATTTTTGTTCAGATTCTGGTGCTAATTTCAAATATTAATATGGAGGATTGGTTGGTCACTCACTGTGCTTCCAGCCAATCAGTTCCTCTATGTTGGCTGTGCAGTCTAGAATCACTAACACTATACTCAGTGGATCATCTGTACTACAACCCCACCGGCTTACTGGATCCAGATACTAGCTTTTATATACATGTATGAATATGTGAGTGCATGCTGTTATAAGGATGTGCATAAGCCATCATACTAGAGAAGAGACCACAAAAATAGGGATGACAGATTGTGAAGAAGGAACAAGAGTAATACAACACACATGACACAAAGCAGAAAGTGGGCCAGCGGGTGACAGGTTGTGAGGGAGCCGGGAGGACCACAGAGAAGGGCAGGATGGAAGGAAGCAGATGAGCAGTCTAGGGATGAGTACGTTCAGGTATTTTAAAGCAATGGATATACATTGAGCTGACTGTGGTGTGAACGGGTGTACAGAGGTCACATGATGTCTTTCAAAATCTTCAGCCTGAAAGTGACATGTGTTATATAGGCTGTGTTGGACAAAGCTATCTCCATGACCACATTTACCTTCCTGGGTAGAAGTGTTTCAGGAGGCTGAAGAGATGGCTCAGTGGTTAAGAGCACAGGCTACTCTTGCAGAGGACCCAGGTTTGTTGCCTAACACCCACATTGAGGCTAACAACCATCTATAACTCCATTTACAGTGGCTCCAATGCCTTCCTCTGACCTCTGTAGACATTGCATTATATAGGTACACTTACACACATGCAGACAATACACTCATACACATAAAATAATAAAAATAACAGATAAAATATTTTTTAAAAAGAAAGTGCTTCCAGAACTAGAACACTATAATGGCAGAGAGTAGTAAGATCTACATCAAAACTACAGGGTTAAAAAGCTAATTATTTGATGGCAGGGTGTGGTGGCCCATGACTTTAATCCTAGAACTTGGGAGGCAGAGGCAGGTGGATCTTTATGAGTTCAAGGTCAGCCTGGTCAACAGAGTGAGTTCCAGGACAGCTGGGGCTACAGGGAGACCCTGTCTCAAAAAGACAAAAAAAATCTAATTATTCGGGGCTGGAGAGATGGCCTAGCAGTTAAGAGCACTGACTGCTCTTGCAGAGGACCTGGGTTCGATCCTCAGCACCCACATAGCAGCTGAGAACCGTCTGTAACTCCAATTCCAGGAGAACTCTAGTTCCAGGGGAATTCGACACCCTCTTCTGACCTCTGCGGCTTTGCATGACATGGGTGAACAAACCTACTTGCAGACAGTACATTCATACACACAAATAAATAAATAAAATTTAAAAAATTAAAAAGCTAATTATTCATTTCCCAGCGTCCCTTGTAGCAAGGGTAGCCATGTGAAATGGAAGAAAATATTTCTTTGCCAATTTATTGTCAAAGTAGAGCTCTGTC
This sequence comes from Rhizomys pruinosus, assembly GCA_009823505.1. NCBI lineage: Eukaryota > Metazoa > Chordata > Mammalia > Rodentia > Spalacidae > Rhizomys > Rhizomys pruinosus. Next base: position 3,239,649 of record VZQC01011640.1, read on the forward strand.
TAATCTAACTTGGGTCAACTGTCCACCCCAAAACAGTTAATGTTGTCCTTCAGTCCCTCAGCTTCAATCAGCCACAGCATCATTGCACCTTCAAGCAACATCAGTTTAAGCAAAATTAAAAATGACCTATGAAAAAATTTCTTAGAACCTCTTCTGCCAGTCTCTTACCTCTGCACCGCTTCTCCTGTGAGACAAATAAGCTTCTAAATTCATTTAAGTCCATTCTTCTGTTGGGAAAGTTGAGAAAATAGCGGTCTGGGATTTACTGATATTTAGTGCCAGCCTCGCTGGCTGAGATAACCATTCAGAAAGAAAGATGGAAGGTCCACAGAGAGAAGGAAAGACTAATGTTGGAGAAAGGAATAAAGATGAAGGGACCCCAGAGGGTTGAAGCTCAGGTTTCCAGACAATGTCATACCATGCATTACACACTCCCCTCATTCTGCAGCCATTGTCTGAGCTCAAACAGTAACTCCAGTGCAGGTGGCATTAGCAGAGCATATGTAAGCCTGGAAACAGAAAGGCTAACACCAGGTCTTTAGTCATACACCTAGGCATGTCTGCAAAACAAAAGCAACATTAAGGAGGCCGAAATGGTTTGGCAGGGCGTATGTGAACTCAGCCACTGACCTCACGGAAAACAGTATCAAGCTAAATGTGGAAGATCATGCCTGTAAGCCTAGCACTCAGGAGACAGAGGCAGAAGGACCACCACCAGGTGGAGATCAGCCTGGGCCACCTGGTCAGCCTGGGCTATAGAATGAAACACTGACTCAATAAATTCATCTATCCATCCATCAAGCAATAAAATAAATACACTATTTAAACTCTTACGATCAGTTAGCTAGCTAAATAATTTCTGTAGAATTCGATTAGCCTCCCTGTTTCTAATAGTTCCTCTGAAAATTATTGTATTATTATTAATTATTATTAATTATTATAATTATTATTAAAAATAACTAAATAACTAAATGGAAAACAGGCTGCGGAGAGGGTTCAGTGAGTAAGGAAGCATGCTGTCAGGTCTGACACCCTGAGACTGGACCTCAGTGGAACATGGTGGTCCCACATGGTGGAAGGAGAAAACTAGTTGTCTTCTGATCTCCACCAGTCAGCCACACACACTCACAGTAAAGAAACATAGAAACAAATACATAAATATAAATTTTAAAAGTAAAAAGAAAAACACCTAAACAACTCACACAGTCCGTAATGCACACTAGATTCTCAACGAGCATGGTTTCCCTGACACTTTTTATCTTTTTACCCCCAAGTTCTTCTTTATCGTGGGTCACAAACAGGTTAAGGACTTATTCAGGCCCATCTAGCTGGGAGGGATGCAAGTGAGACAGGATGGGAACTCAATCTCTGGTCTCTTGCCTAATAGCATGGTGTTATTTCCATGAGGCCCACATTCCTACCTGCTCTTCCATTCATCTGGCATTTAACAGGCAGGTGTTATGTAGAATCAGATGACTCATTAAGCTTCAGGTCACTGTGCCCCCACCATTACTATAACTTCCCTGTTGTCCCTGGATGTTTATGGGACCCTAGAAATTGAGGACTGAAAGAGAACTTAGTGGTCGCTTAACTTCCTACTGACTGGAATTCTCTTTCCCGAATCCGCAATTTGTAGCAATATCCCCTCTGAGGGGTCATCCCTTTCCAGAAGACTTTGATCATGAAATGTAGCTCTAGGGGTTAACCCTATTTCAGCTGCTAGTGCTAAGGACTTAATTCAAACCACTCTAGCTACAATATGTTAGTTTATATACTGATTTCTGAGCCTGAACCATTTAGACATTTCTGAGCTTTAGACATTCCCCAGTCAAGGGCCTTAATTGTTGTCAGCAAGGGCTCCCTCTTTCTGTTTCTTGGTCCTGTCCCCAAAACAGGTCCAGTATCACAGGAATGCAATATTCTGATTTGCAAAGCCCCAAACTCACAACCAACCCTTGTATTGGGAATAGTCAGCAGCACTAAATCCACAAGACTGAGGGTGGAAGAGGAGTAGTTAGCTCATGAGGAGATACCAGGAAAATATCAAGAGGAAGTAGGAATGGAAAGTGAACAAGCAAAAAGAATGCACTTGGGCTACAGAGATGGTTCAGTGTTTAAAAGCATTTGCTGAACCAAGCAGGTTGGCACATACCTTTAATCCCAGCATTCAGGAGGCAGAGGCAGGAAAATCTCTGTGAAATCCAGGCCAGGCATTCCTGGTCTGCACAACAAGTTCCAGGCCAGCTAGGGATACAAGTAGAGCCTGTCTTCAAAACAAAACAAGAGTTCTTGCTGCTCTTCCTGAGGACCCAAGTTCAGTTCCCAGAATCCACAAAGTTAACTCTAAACTGCCTGTTACTCTAGTTCCAGATGATCCAACACCCTCTTCTGACCTCCATGAGTTCCCCTACACAACTGGCATGCACTCATATGTGGCATGCACACACACATGAACACAAACCTGAACACACACATAAAAATTTTTAAATAGAAAACATTTCACCATGTCATCTTGCTCCATATCCTCAGACAGAAAAGGGAGTTTAAGACTTCCTTTACAAACCTTGAAGGTTGAAATTAAGCCAGCTGTTGAAACATGCACTGAATTTTACTCTATATATTAGGAATTCCTTTGGCTGAATGACACGTATCTAACAAGATGCTTGATCAAGGTGTATTATGTCTCTGTGGTTCTTGTGCTGTTCTTCTATGGAAGTAAGGAGATTAAATCAACTTAAGACACCCCCAAATTAACCAGGAGAGTGTGGGGGGCAACTCATTTCCGTCTTTCCCTCTCAGGAGACCTCTTCCCATTGGTTGTGGCTGGGTCACATGTCCATATCTAGCAGCAAAGGATTCTGGCAGCTGTTTGACCAAGCTCTTCCATGGGATCTGGCTCAATGCCAACACTGTCTACCATAAATATGTCGACAAATACATTTTGATCATCCACTCAGGAAACAAGGCAACTTGCACTATCCTGTATTCAGGATTCTGTAATACTCTACAAAGAGCATTTATTGTCTTATTTAGAGTCATTGTGAGGAAAGTTTCCATGAGGAATTGACTAGATCAGACTGCCTGTAGGCATGGCTGCGGGCCTTGTCTTGATGGATGTTTGATATAGGAGGGTCTAGCCCAATATGGGCCAAACATCCCTAGGCACTGTGATCCTGTGCTGTATAAGAATATTAGCTGTATGGGGCTGGAGAGATGGCCTAGCGGTTAAGAGCACTGAGTGCTCTTGCAGAGGACCCGGGTTGGATCCCAAGCACCCACATGGCGACTGAGAACCGTCTTTGACTCCAGTTCCAGGGGAATCTGATACCCTCTTCTGACCTCCGCGGCATTGCATGACACGGGTGCACAAACCTACATGCAGACAGTACATTCATACACATAAAAATAAAATTAAATTTAAAAAAAAGAATGTTAGCTGTGCATGAGCCTGTGGGTGAGCCAGCAAGTACTGTTCCCCCAGCGTCCCTGCCTTCAGGTTCCTGCCTGATTTCCTGCCCCAACTACCCTTGATGATGAACTGTGACCTGAAAGGTGTAAGCCAAATGAACCCTTTTCTCTGCTAGCTGATTTTGGTCACAGTGTTTTATCACAGACATAATAAAACTAAATAGTGTTTAAACCTTTTCAAAAGTTAATTGGTTTATAAACTTTATATATAAAAAAGTCAATGGTTATGTTCATATTTCAAAAGAAGTAAAACCATGCCTCACAGACATCAGACATTCAATATTTTGAATTAAACAAAAAGATCTCCTATTCAGTGATAGTAATTTTTCTCNACGACACGGGTGCACAAACCTACATGCAGACAGTACATTCATACACATAAAAATAAAATTAAATTTAAAAAAAAGAATGTTAGCTGTGCATGAGCCTGTGGGTGAGCCAGCAAGTACTGTTCCCCCAGCGTCCCTGCCTTCAGGTTCCTGCCTGATTTCCTGCCCCAACTACCCTTGATGATGAACTGTGACCTGAAAGGTGTAAGCCAAATGAACCCTTTTCTCTGCTAGCTGATTTTGGTCACAGTGTTTTATCACAGACATAATAAAACTAAATAGTGTTTAAACCTTTTCAAAAGTTAATTGGTTTATAAACTTTATATATAAAAAAGTCAATGGTTATGTTCATATTTCAAAAGAAGTAAAACCATGCCTCACAGACATCAGACATTCAATATTTTGAATTAAACAAAAAGATCTCCTATTCAGTGATAGTAATTTTTCTCCAGTATTAAGCAAGCGAAATACATGATCTCTCTGAGGTTTTATGCCATCCCTTTCAGAAATAACCAGTGGACACTTACTCCCTGGGAAGGAGTTTGGTTTTGTGTGTTGATTTGTTCTTTGTGTCTGTTCCTCAATAGTCTGTAAGCAGAGCAAACTTCACCAGCCGTATGCTCAAATCCAGTGGTCCTCACATTTCTTCACAGAAAGACTATACTGAAGTCACCAACAAGAAGGTTTTCAGTACAGATTTCACTTCCTCTGTCCATGAGTTACTGATTCCAATGTGTACAAAATGGGGCCTTGGTAACTAATTTTTTAATACTTCCAATTTCCTTTGAGTTTTCAAAGTAATAGAGTCAACAGATCAATTATGATCAAACCAATCAACTTAAACAGACTGAAAAATGATAATTTTTATTCTAATTTTGCCATATGTGGGAAACTTGCTTTCAAGGGCCTGCCCTTTATTTAACTGCTAGGAGGTCTCAAACAGCTGCAACCCCCTTAAAAAGAAGAGCATCTCACTAGTAGAGCTTTCTTTAAAGAGAATTTTAGTGGCTGCAATGCGAACAATGCAATTCTTTAATTCAGTGGCTTCTAAGAATCCAGACGAAAAACCAAAAGCCAACATCATCATCCGTTTCTCCCTCCCCGGCCGGGGGGGGGGGATCCCTTGTTCCCTCTCTTTCTAGACGCGTGGTGCTCAACAGTGAAACACAGCCTTGCCTGTGTCAATGCTCGGTTAGATATAAAGAGGCTCCTCGTTCTTTTCCACTTAGATTTAATGTTCTACCCAATTTCCTTAGCCCAATTGTCTGCAAAATCTCTGAGATTCTTTGTCCTGCCTCCTCTCTCCACTTTGAATGGGAGGCCTAGTTACCCAGGATTCCAGAGTGTCCCCGGAAACATCTTATTCATTTGTTCTTCCAATTGAGGAATGACCTACCTCTAGATATGTTTCTCTTTCCATTGACCCAATAAATGACATGCATCAGGACACACACACAAATTCACTTTATTAAAGAATTTTTCTAGGGGGGCTAGAGAGATGGCCTAGCAGTTAAGAGCGCCGAATGCTCTTGCAGAGGACCCGGGTTCGATTCCCCAGCACCCACATGGCGGCTGAGAACCGTCCGTAACTCCAATTCCAGGAGAACTCCAGTTCCAGGGGAATCCGACACCCTCTTCTGACCACGACACGGGTGCACAGACCTGCATGCAGACAGTACATTCATACACATAAAATAAATAAATAAATAGAATTTTTCTAGACCTTGGAACTTTGAGACTTAACATTTTCTTATGCACTGGTAGTACGTTGCTTTAATCAAAGCAGAATTGACAGTATATAGAATCAATCTCTTTGAGAACCTGGTTCACACTCGTGAGCACCTGAGTTTCATCACCAGCACCCTGTGGAAAGCAGGGTGTGACCGTGCATTCCTGTAACCCCAATACTGGGGTAAGTTGACACAGGAGGAAGATTGCTGATGGCTACTGGCCTAACCAAAAACTGTGAACGTCAAGGTCAGAGAGAGACCCTCTCAAGGGGTAAGTGGAGGGCGACAGAGAGGGCCCTCCTCCTCCTCCTCTGCTTTCCATGTGAGCACGGAACTTGCTCTTGACTCCTCTTTGCTTTTCTTTCCTCCCACGTTGAAATAACCAGCATATCCAGAAAGTAATAACCCTACAACCCAATATGGTTAATGAAATCTGAGATAAATACAGAGTCTCCCAGCAAGGAAAAAAACCTCCTGCTGAACTGAGTGTTCTTCATAGACTCCTGCATATGTTGGGCTTGCCTTTGAGCTACTTGACAAAAAAAATAATAATAATAAACAATCCAAGGTGTGTATAAAAATTAGGGGGTTCATGATCTATGAAGAAAAGGAGACTGAGAAGCTTGCTTAGAATGGCCTTGAAGTTGGAATCTCCCTGTCTCAATGTCCCACGGAAGTAGAAATACAGGCCTGTGCCAATGAGACCTGACTTAAGTATATTTAATATGTGATTTGGGCGATTAGCTCTGATTTTATTCTCTCTCCTTGTTTTGCTCTTGATCTTCCTTTACTATTTCATGTGAACCTTACAGCTGTGTTTTTATCATGCATTGCCTCAAGCCCACTCTTGAGCACTGATAGAGGATATGTTGAAATAAATAAACATATTTATTTTCCTTCTTGTAGTTGCTCTTTAGTCTTTTGTGGTATTTTGTTCAAGGATGGAGAAATGCCTTATTCATTCTTTTGTGACTTTTTCAGAACCAGGCTAGACAGTAGAAATGGTGAAACCAGACTGACATCTGTGGTGGTTTGGAGATGAGACATGCCCCCGCCCCCCCCCCCCCCCCCCCCCAACGAGGCTGCCTTTAAACTTGTTGCTGATAGTTTGGGAAGGTTTTGGAACCTTCAGAAGGTGTAGCTTTGCTGGAGGAAGTAAGTCACGGGAGAGTGTTTATAGCCTTACCTCCTGCTCTCTCTCTTCTTTCTCTCTCTATCTCTCTCCTCTGCTCTTCTCTCTTTCCTCACTGAGCGCTCATCCCTCTCTTGGTCACTCACCATCTCTCCTTGACCTCTCACACCCAACCACCCGCATCCATCTCTTATCTCATCAGCACCCCGTATAGTCCCATGAATGGTTTCTCCCAACTTGTCTTTTGGTCAAGGGTATTTTACTGACCAGTAATACATGGTTAACCAGATATAACCACAGCTCCTACATACTGCTTCATTCACCAGCCAGTAACCAGGTTGGATTTTTCAAAGTCTAGATTTCTAGCAGAGACTTTCTTCCCTTATTAGCATTAAAAAAAAAAAAAAAAACCCACAACCTCATGTAATCTCTGTTAGTTGAGTGACATGCTTTTAAGTTGAATAAGGTACCAGTAAGACTACCTCAGTTCTCTAAAGCAAAAGCAGAGTTTTGCCAAGTAAAGCAGTCTCACATCTTCCTACTACAAAATAACTCAGCTCTCATTTCTGTAGAAAAGTTAGAGAAAAAACAGAGGCCTCTAGAAGAGTGTATAACCACAAGTTAGAGTTCAAATATTTTCCATTAACATCCAGAACAAATACCAATTTCAGAATTCTTCTGAGGTGCATAATTAAATTGATTTGACATCATCTAAGTAAAATAAGTAAGCCTGTATCATATAGATACCAAAGTCACTAACATTCCCGTCAGTTGATACAAAACCAATTTTTATAAAAACTAGCATTATCAACAGAACAAGAACCCAATGAGTGCCTTTGTATGAACTGGCCATTTGAAGCTCTGAATTATTAATTTCATTGTAGTTGTTGATGCAAGGTCTTTTCATAAAATCAAAAGGAAATGGCTGAGAGGCTTTTGAAAATAGAAACGTCTAGGCTGCTAATCATATCCATCAATAATTATTACCAGAGCCACAAAATAACCCATCCTCGTCAAAATTAAACTGCCATTCAAAAGAGTGTAGAATCCAAGGGAAAGCACTTTGTTCATTAAAGCCCCATGTGTTTACCATGGGACAAGGATTCATTTTGAGGTGGAAAACAAAAATGGACCTGGAAGCTATTCAGCCCTGACTAGAAGACTGGCTACTCAGAAAAATTGTCGAAAATGATACACTTTTCTCACATAACGAGATTTGCAGTGATGTACTATTATCAGAGTTCATCTCCAACAAGGTTTGTTTATATAGACCAGTTAGAAAACAAAAGGGCCACACTACCCATGTGCCTCTCCTCCCAAAAAGGATGAATGTCACCGATCTTTGGTTTAGCACTGTGTTATCTATCTACAAATACATGCATTGTACAAAAATAGTACATAGTTTCTTGCTATACGCTAAACATGGATCTTTCTATTTACAGACAAGTATCCCAGCCACCACTCATCAAAGAAGACTATTACAGAGTTCCACAACTGGTCACATATACAGAATAAGTGTCTGTGAGATGCCCAACCCTAAGTGACACATCTACAAGGAACCTCTACACCTAAGGCTCACAGAACATAGTGGAATGGGATTAGAGAGAATACTACTGCATCTCACAACTCTCATAATGAAGCCTCCTGTGCAGCAGAGGGGGATGAACACAAAAAGACACAGCTGGCCAAAGTGCAGAAAATAAGAGTTTGCAGAGTGTGCATCACTGGACAGCACTCCTATATTAAAATTCGCCCACCTGGGGCTCAGGAACCGTGGAGGAAGAGGTAGTGAAAAGTCTGTATGAGCCAGGGGAGGAAGTGCATGACTGTCTGGAAACAGAGCCTGCCAGATTCCTGGGAACTTGCTCATATGAACTTAGAGCAATGGGGACAACATGCTCAAGGCCCATGCAAACTCAATTGGATGAAAACCAGCATAGAACTGGGGAAATGGGCAGGAGGCCAGAACCTTAGTGAGGAACTCCTGGCGGCTGATCACTACAGGGGTGAGGGAGAGTTGATCTTTAAGAGAGTGATGCTAGACAGGCTGAACAAGCTCCAGTGGATGGACTCGCATTGAGGACATCTGAGTACACAAACTGACAGAATTTAATACATATGACAAAAATGCATGAAGTCTTATGGGCAGGCTATGGGGGTGGTGCAGATAGAGAAGAGGGGCTAAATATGATTAAGATGTATGAAACCCACAAAACTTCAATAAAATATATTCTTAAAATTCAATAAATACACTGAGGAATGATCCCTCCAATCAAATTCCTTCTAGTACTTTAAGCATGAAGGGATGCTGGATTTTGTCAAAGGCTTTTTCAGCATCAATTGAGATGATGGTGTGGTTTTTGTCTTTTATTCCATTTATGTGTTTGATGATGTTTGTTGATTTTCATATGTTGAACCATCCCTGCATCTCTGGTATGAATCCAACTTGTTCATGATGGATGATCTTCTTGATGTGGGTCTGTATGCGATTTGCCAGTATCCTGTTTAGAATTTTGGCATCTGTGTTCATTAGGGAGATGGGTCTATAATTCTCCTTTTTAGTTGTATCTTTGCCTGGTTATAGTAATAGAATGATTTTGGCTTCATAGAAGGAATTTGGAAGAATTCCCTCTGATTGTATCCTTCTAAACAGTTTCACTAATAACGGTTGTAGGTCTTTTTGAAATGTTTTATAGAATTCTGCCGTGAAACCATCTGGGCCTGGGCTTTTTTTAGTTGGGAGATTTCTTATTACCTCTTCAGTTTCTTCATGTATTATGGGTCTGTTTAAGCTGTGGATCTCTTCTTGGTTGAGCTTTGGTGATTCCCAGGATTTCAGATATTCATCCATTTCTTCTAGGTTTTCAAACTTGGTAGAGTATAGGTTCTTGAAGTATTCCCCTATGATTTTCTGGATCTTTTCCTTGTCTGTCGTGATATTTCCCATATACAGAAAACCCACAGCCAATATCATCTTAAATGGGGAAATGACAGAAACATTCCCTTTAAAGGTAGGAACTCAGCAAGGCTGCCCTCTGTCATCACTCCTCTTCAATATAGTGCTTGAAACACTTATGGAACAATAAGACAAGAAAAGGAAATTAAAGGAGTACTAATTGGAAAAGAGGAAGTCAAGCTATCTCTATTTGCTGATGATATGATTGTTTACTTAAGGGATGCTAAAAACTCCACCAGAAAACTCCTAGAAACGATTAACAGCTTCAGCAAAGTGGCAGGATACAAAATTAACCCAAAAAAATCAATGGCCTTTCTTTACACCAAGAACAAGCAACTGGAGAAAGACTTCAAAGAGACCTTCCCACTCACAATAGCCTCAAAAACAATAAAATACCTAGGAACAAACCTAACCAAAGACACCAAAGATCTCTACAACAAAAAAATTTAAACCCTTAAAGAAAGAAATTGAAGAAGACATCAGAAGATGGAAAAACCTCCCATGCTCATGGATTGGGAAAATTAACATTGTAAAAATGTCCATTCTACCCAAACTCTTGTATAGATTTAACGCAATGCCAATCAAAATCCCCAAGAGTTTCTTCACAGGCTTGGGGAAAAAAAAGTCCTTAAATTCATTTGGAAAAACAAAAGACCCCGAATAGCCAAAACAACCCTGAGCAAAAAGAGCTACACAGGGGAGATCTCTATACCAGACTTCAAACTATACTACAGGGCTATAGTCATAAAAACGGCCTGATACTGGCACAAAAACAGACCTGTTGACCAATGGAACAAAACCGAAGATCCAAACCTGAGCACATACAATTTCAGCCATCTCATATTTGACAAGGGGGCCAAGAAGACACAATGGAGAAAAGACAACATCTTCAGCAAGTGGTGTTGGCAAAACTGGATCACCACTTGTAGAAGAATGAAATTAAACAAAAAAATTCAATGAATAAATTTACTGAGTGGGACTAAAGGGAGGCCCTGTCTCAAAAAAAAAAAATATATATATATGATGTAGTATTCAAATATGGGTGAGCATATTTATATTTTTCAAATATTTATCATCACTCCATGGTGAATCATTATAAAATATTTTCTGATAGCTTTTCCTTTTAACATATGATACATTGTTATGGTCAGCCTACTGTGTATAGAACACCAGAACTTAACTATAGAGCATAGAACTTAGAACTTAACCATAACCTTGTATGTATTAACCAACCTTCCCCAACCTTCCCCACCCCTATTATCCCAGCCTCTGGCAACCACTATTCTGCTCCTAACTTCAATGAGATAACTGTTTTTAAATTCCATGTGTGAGATCACAAGGTACTGTGTCTGGCCTAACATGAGGTCTTCCATGGTCATCTAAAACATAATAGAAAAAAAAACTGTTTTACTGTGTGTTTTAAAGAGTTCACTGACTGCTGTAAGTACTACAGTAAAGTCATCATTAAACAGACAGTTGTTTGCTTCTGATAACATCCTCTAAGTGTAAATTTTGTCAAGAAGAAACCACATTTCTCAGGATTTGGGGAAATATTTCCTAATTATCTCATGAAACGCTACCCACTTATAATTTCACAAGCTCTGCAAAAAATGACATTCCTGTGTGCTTTCCAGCTCTGGATATTATTACCTCTTTTAGAAGATTTATGGCTTGGTATATGCCTGTCTTCCTCACTTAAGAGTTAAAAGGATCCATAGATTGAGATTCACCCAAGGATTCTCTCAGACATAGTGGCAAGCAGCATAATCTGAATCCTGCCTGGTATCCAAAGCCACACCATACAGAATCTGTCTAACTCCTTCATCATGAATCCTGCCATGTAGTTTTAGCTATGCCTGCAAGTACCACGTAGCACTTCACCTGCAATTTGATCAGAATAGCAGTCAGACTTCAGTTCCCCGAAGCCTCACAGTAAATTCCCACCTCACCTCGTTGAACCAAATGATACCCAGGTATCTGGAATTTACTTAGTGGTATCTTGGTATCAGATCACTGAAGAATTGTCCAGTATACAGCACTATATAGTATTCACTCCTGAGGTTTTCAAGAGAAGAACTTAACCTTTTTGCCTGAGTACTTCTGATGTATATATAAATTAAGGGAAACAAGTTATAATTATAAATAAGCATTGTGAAAGATAAACTGTGAATGTCAAGACTAAATACTATTGAGGTCAGTCATGATTATCTCTACATCTCCAAAGGATCTGTATTAACTAAAATACCAATACCTTCCATCATGCAAAGGTATTTACCTTGATTCTGTAAGTCTACAACCCAAAAACCCTCTTGAATCTTGTGATTTAAAAAGGGGAGAAATGAGAGACATGCCCTTTAAATACCAACTCCTAATTGCAAAAATGTGAATTTGCAAATCCAAGTACATACATTTAAGGATTAGATATTAATTGGATGTGCTTTGATATAAATTGCATAGTCAATTCTTTTATTAAAAGTGATCATCACTTTCCATTTTGGCATTTGGAGGTAACTGACAAAATATCACAGGTTCTCTCTTGCTCGGCCATTTGCCAAGATGATACTGTAGTCCATGTGGATTAAATAAATATTTTTGTCCTGAACTCTAGAATCATCAGGATATGCACTGATACTTTACCTGCAATGATTAATAAAAAAATAATATTAATACTACCTTTTAAACTTAGGGTCTTTATATAGATGCAAGACACAGGCAAGCAGCAAGGAGCATTCCTGTACAATTCACAGAGTTTGTCTTGAGAACTTGCACATCCTTCTACCTCTCTGATATTAATGTAGGTTCCTTAAGAGCAGTAGAGCTCCTCTTGGATCTTGTGAGCTTAACTTGGGGAGCTAAATCATCAGTGGTCACCAAAGCACCCCACACCAGTGTCTTTCAAGTTCTTTGTTTCTTGCCCAAGGAGACCAAAGAAACCCAGACAAGGACTGATCAGAAAGAACATAAGAAGGTGAGGATGGGAAAGACTCCAAAGAAGGACTACTACTGCTCTGTGGGCCCAGCAGCTTTGGTGGGGTCTATGTTGGGAACTGGTTAGACACTGAGATATACTTGGGTATAAAAGTATAGACCCTAACCCTATACTTTATACCTGAGTTTCAAAAGTGGTATCCCACCCCTCTTACTGTTTTTTTTTTTTTAAGTATATGTGTGTCACTAGGGTCCAGCTTACACCCCAGAGGAGTTTATACAAGTCTAAGCATTGGTAAGTGGAAAATCTTTGTGGATTGGCTCTTCTGTGTTCAGTAATACTGTTCTGGAGGGTTGCAACTTTGTTTAATAATTCATCTTCCTTTCCAGCGGTGAAGACCTATAAGAACATGCCTCTCTCAAAGTACCTCCTTCATCCCTCTCTGGAAGAGGAGAATAAGAAACACAAGAAGAAGCACCTGCTGCAGAGCCCCAATTCCTATTTCATGGGTGTGAAATCCCCAGGATGTTATAAAATCACCATGGTCTTTAGCCATGCACAAATGGTAGTCTTGTGTGTTGGCTGCTCCACTGTCCTCTGTCAGCCCAGAGGTGGAGAAGCACGGCTCACAAAAGGATGCTCCCTCAGGAGGAAGCAGCACTAAAAGTACCCTGAATCAAGATGAGTGAGAAACCATCTCAATAAACACATTTTGGATATATAAAAAAAATTCATCTCCTTGGGTGTGGGCTAGACCTACTGACTTGCTTCTAATGAATAAAAAACAGCAAAAGTCTAACTCTTCTAAATACCACCCTGAGGTGGAGAGACAAACTCTGATGATGACAACTTCCAGCCCAAAACCTAAAAGGAATAGGGGCGCTTGGTCTGATAGCCTTCAAGTAAACTGTGTTCTGCCAGTCACGACATGTGTGAGCCTGAAATCAGATCCTTCCTGGTCAAGCTTTCAAATGAGACAGCACAGCCAGGGTCAACAAGATTATACTCTTGTTCCTAAGAAAACAATCAAGCTATGCCCCAATTCCTGATCCACAATGAGAATAAATCTTGTAAGTAACTAAATTTGGGGTAAACTGTTAACCTAAACCGGATGGCGAGTGCATTAAGGAAACCAGAGACCAAAAACCCCAACAGTGCAGTATTTTCTGGGGTTCTCTACCCACTTCTATTTCACACATCTGATACCGTGAGGTAGTCATAATTATCGTAGTATGAATTATCACTGTGTCAACTGTTCTTTGATATGATTGTATTTTGGATTTTATTTCATATCAAGGAATAAAGACAATCAGTGAATACACCAAAAAGGATGTTTTTTAATAAAAAGAACCTTTCCTGGAACCTCTGAATTAACACTCAGAATATAGTCAAAATCTGGGGCCCTGGTTTAAATGCTTGAAGTCATCTCATTATTTTGAAACTCCTCTCTTCTCCCCCTGATGACTTCTCAGCCAGTCCATTCTCCGCCTTGGTGACATAACTCTAATTTAAGCTTCTATCAAAACCCATTATGATTTCCACTCCACTGCCCTCGAATGCTGTTAAATTAAGATACCAGCATAATTAATGGACCACCTTGCTAACATGAATTCTTCACATCTTGGAGAAAATGTCAAGTTACATTTCCTTTGAAAATCAAGACTACTACCAGATTTCACTGTCTCTTTTAAATTGGTTAAGAACTACCAAAAAGACAAAGTCATTGAGGAAGAGTTAGCACAAGTATTTGTTCATGCAATAATCCTATAGGCTTCTAAATAGTTTCTTTAAAAAATATTTGAGATTCTATGCATGTCAAAGAATGAAAAAAATTTAAGGTCAAGTTGTGTGATACTTTTCCTGGGTAAACATGAACAAATATCTAGTTACCCCAAGTAAGTAACAAACTACAGACCAGTGTAACCATACCACCAAAATCCAATTTATTGGATATAGGAAGCTTTCTTTTTATGCCAAACAGGACCACACAGCCCTGCTAAGGGGAAGGGGAACACAGTGCCCACTTTGCGGACACTGTGGGGAACTGACCCCTAGGTGCAGAGGCCAACCAGCTATTTCCTGTAGCCCGACCTGGGTGGTACTTCCAACTCAGGCCCTTAGCCTGGACCCACGAGACACGTGTCCCACTCTTGGCCATGACTTCCCACCTGCCCAGAGACTGTTGAACCCTGGAGCAGGAATTTCAGGCTGACGGCTGATGGCCTATCTTCAGCCTATGTCCACTCACAACACCAGCTATCCAGATTGGTGGTCTGCAAAGGGAACCTCTTTCCAACCCACTGGCCACCCGAACGAAATGCAGGCCGGGAATTCCGTGATGATGTTACTATGAAATTCAAATTTATTCCTTGCTACAGCCTGCTTTTATAAACTAAATGACGTCACTTCCCAGAGCCAATGATAGGCCCCCAACTCCGCACCACTGCACACCATTGCCCCACCTACCATCACCCAGCTAGGTCACGTTGTTTGCTCCTCCTTGGGGAGGGATCAGACCCTCTGCCATGGGGTGCCCTGAGGCATGCTGGCTGAAAGCTAGCCTGCAATTCAAACTGGATCTTCCTACAATTGGATTTATTGGGTTATGTACAGGAAGATGGGTGGGGGGCTTCTGGCAGGAGCACGTGACGCAAGGGCAGCTACATTACCAAAACCCACCCAGCATGGCTGACAGCTCATAAAACAGGAATCCTGGAGTGCACTGTACAGCTTGCAGGCAGCTTAACAGGTCAGAGTCCTTCCCAGGGAGCTCAGGTCTGAGCTTCTTCATGGCAGTTCAGTGTGTCTCTGCTCTTCCTGAGAAGCTCTGCTCCCTCTAGGCACCTCAGCCTGTCTGAGTATCTCTCAGCAGTCCTTAGGGCTCTCAGACAGAAGGCTGGCAAGGACCATAGTCAACCTGATCAGTCCCAGAGACTCCTAAAGCTATTGAGTTGTTTACTTCCCTTTAGAACATCCTGTTGTCTGCAAAACATCACTCCAATATGGAAGGTTCTAACTCAGAGGAAATTGCTACACAACAAAAGGGACTTCATAAAAAAAAAAATCTGCCTGAAAGTAATTGTAGCCATCTCTGGGTAGCCTTGGGAAATGCATTCTAGAATGTGCACCCATACCCAAATCTGCCAATGCTAAAATTCTTTATATAAATTGTTGTAATATTTGAATGTAACTTATACATCTGCTCCTGTATAGTGTAAGTCATCCCTAGATCACTTATAAAGACTAACACAAAGCAAATGCTAAGGAGCTGCTGAGCTGCATTGTTTAAAGAATAATGATGACAGTCTGTTTATATTCAGTAAGGCACTGTGATCTCTCCCAAATATTTTTATATCAAAATAGTTGAATCTGCAGAAGTGGAACCCATGAATACAGAGAGCCCAGTGCATTCCCTAAAATGGATAGAAGAAATTCTAGATAAAATATAACAAAATTTGGGCTGAGGAGCAGGCTCAGCAGTTAAAGTGCTTTCTTAGCCTGCAGACTCTGGGTGGAACTGAGAGACCCTGCTTCAATGAAAAGGTGGAGGGGTGACAGAAAAGGAGTCAGTCCCCAAATCAACCTCAGAGTTCCACATGCATACACACACACACACACACACACACACACACACACACACACCTGTACACATGCACTTACACACAAACACACAAAAGATGAAAAAAGAAAAATCATATATTTTACTTATACATATATATCTATATAAAACAAAACTGTAAAACAGGTCATTAAATATAGAACAGAACAAACTTGGTCTTCTTTTGGTTAAAACAAGAGGAACATAAAATCCAAAGAGGAAGGACAGCGGGTTGCTTAGTTGCAGTGACATTTATGCTAAGTAAATGGCACTCCTGGAATTAAACTGAAAGGGGAGAACATAAGAGCTCGCGGGCCTTAACTGAGGTCCTAGGGGCTGGGGCTGACATTTTAAAGCTCCAGAGGAAGCAGAAGCCACACCATGTCAATGTAATCCTGTGGTGGCTGTGACACAGGACCACAAACCTGGTGGCTTAAAAAACATGAATGCGTTGCAGAAGTCCAAACAAAGTATAAGCAAAGCCTCATTCCCTCTGGAGGCTACACCAGAGAATCCTTTCTCAGACTCACACTTCCTTTTTTTTTTGAAGATCAACTATTTATTTTTTATGTAAAGTCTATTGAACATGCGATAATGCTTATATTATAGTTATATCATATGGAAAAATATTGTCTCTTGTGGTGAGCCAAATATTGTTTATTGTGGTAGACCCAAAGAATCTTATAATCACTGCGAGAATCAGGTCTTAGTGTCCACATCTATATTTCTTCCTTTGGTTCACCATCATCGATCTGAAGGGAATGTACATTAGAACTAGGTTTTGTGGATGTGAGGATATAGGAAAGATGGGTAGAGATGTACCTCAGAAGGAGTAATGTACGTTGGTTTGAGGTTCACACTGTTACACTTTATAAGTTACAGAATACTGAGTTTATTTTTACCTACCTTCATATTGATATATTTAGGGAAAGTAGCATATGCATGATTGTGTGTGTGTGATTGTGTATATGTGTGTGTGTGTGTGTGTAATGTTAAATGTATATCCTCTGTTTTATGAGATTACTATAATTCCTGTATTCCAGACTTTTTCCAATATACTATGTATTAACTACTAATTAGAATCATTCCTGAATACCACAGAACCAGACTTGATTCTTGTTGTCATAAAATAATTGTTGCCATTGATGATTGTCCTTGTGTACCAGACTACCCCACCCTGAACTCTGTGAGGTGTAATTTTTTTTTATTACTTTTACCTGTATGAGTGATTTACCTTCACGTATGACTGTGTACCAGGTGTATTCCTGGTGAACAGGGGGCTTAAAGAGGGCATCGGACACTGAAACTGAAGTTAAAGATGGGTGCCAGCCACTGTGCTGTTCTTGAAGCTGAACCCTTGTCCTTGGAAGAGCAGTAGGGGCTCTTAACCACTGAGTCATGTCTTCCAAGCCACACCCACCGCAGGGGATGGGGGATGAGTCACAGCCTTGCTTAGGCAGTGCTGTGCTGGGATAAGGAGGAGGGACTATGTGGTGCATGAGCTCTTCCTAAACTTTCACCCTGTGGCCCATGGCTGCTTCCACTTTCTGAGATAGCCTTATTAAAAATCGTCCTGGTGCAGGGCATGCTGGTGCACACCTTTAATCCCAGCACTTGGAAGGCAGAGGCAGGTGAATCTCTGTGAGTTCATAGCTAGCCTGGTCTACACAGTGAGTTCCAGGCCAACTGGGGCTACAGGGATACTTTATCACACACCCCCTCCCAAAATCCTTCAGAATGTTCCACAAAAATTTTTAAGTGTATTTTTATTAATTCTTTGAGACTTTCATACACACATAAAATGAGTGATGAGTGGAGAAGTTTCTTTGTGCAGTAGACTGTAGGAAGTTTCTCTTGCTACAAGGAGATACAGCTCAGTCCTGCTAAGGGAAGAGGAGCACAGTAGCTGCCTGCAGTCACTGTAGGGAACTGACCCCTTTGTGCAGAAGTCAGTTGGTTACTTTTTTTTAATTTTATTTATTTTTGTATGTGTATGAACGTACTGTCTGCATGTAGGTCTGTGCACCCATGTCGTGTAATGCCGCAGAGGTCAGAAGAGGGTCTCGGATTCCCCTGGAACTGGAGTTCTCCTGGAATTGGAGTTACAGATGGTGATTAGCCACCATGTGGGTGCTGGGGATCGAACCCGGTCCTCTGTAAGAGCAGTCAGTGCTCTTAACCACTAGGCTATCTCTCCAGCCCCCAGTTGGTTACTTTTGTAACCCAACCTGAGAGGTACTTACAGCCCAGGTCCATAGCCTGGGTGGTGGAACGCCTCCTGTCTGGCTGTGCTTTCCCACCTGCCCAAAGACTGCTGGTCTCTGGACAGGAATTTCAGGCTGATGGCTGATGGCCTATCTTCAGCCTACTCCCACTCACAATTCACTCCATAGGTTGGTGGCATAATTGGTCTCTGTCCAACCCCATGCTAGCTTACCAGGTTGGTGGTCTGCTAGATCTCCATCCAACCCACTAGCCACTGTCCAACCTTATGCTAGCTTACCAGGTTGGTGGTCTGGTAGACCCCACATCCAACCCACTAGGCACCGACACTCGAAATCCAGGCCTGCTTCACCTATATACGCACAAAATAATTGAGGGGGAAGTCTGTGTAATGATAGCAATGGGGAATTTGATTAATTGCCTGCTGCAAGTCACTTTTTTTTTTATTAATTTTATTTATTTCTGTATGTGTATGAATGTACTGTCTGCATGCAAGTTTGTGCACCCGTGTCGTGCAACGCCGCGGAGTTCAGAAGAGGGTCTCGGATTCCCCTGGAACTGGAGTTCTCCTGGAATTGGAGCTTCAGACGGTTCTCAGCCGCCATGTGGGTGCTGGGGATCGAACCCGGGTCCTCTGTAAGAGCGGTCGGCGCTCTTAACCGCTAGGCCATCTCTCCAGCCCCTGCAAGTCACTTTTATAAGCAAAATGACATCATATCCCAGAGCTAATCAGAGACCTCCCCCCAAGTCTCCCACCACTGAATACTGCTGCTACGCCCAGCATCATGTGCCTAGTCCACATTGCTTGCTCCCTGCTGGGGCAGAGTCAGAGGAATCCCATGACTACCACATTGTGCCCTGAGGGGTGCTAGCTGAGAACTGGTTCCTAATTCAAGTTGGATCTTCCCACAGTAGACAGCAGTCAGTATAGAAGCTCACAACTGGTTGACATGCACAGAACAAGGGTTTGTGGGGCGCTCTGCCACATCTTGCCCTTCCCCCACAGGCTGAGGGGCCATCGTAGAAGAAGGGATGGGGTAGCCAGACTGGAAAAGCCAGAGGTTGGAGAGGACAAGTGTGAAGCAGTGTCTTCCAAGCATGACAGGACAGCTGCACTGAGGTACTCCAGTCCATCAGCATCCCAGAAGAGGAGCTCTCCAGCATCCCACCCCAGCAGAGAGGCTTCTGGAAGAGGGGGCGTTGGCTCACCGAGAGGATGTGGCCTCCCGGAGTCTACCACTTCCCAGCAAAAGGTCCCACACCCAGGAGGGATGGGCAGCATCAATGTGACTCAATGAGTCAAAAAAGAAAGAGGTCAGGAAGTTGGAAGAGGGAAGGCGGAAGGCTGGAGGTGTGTCTGGGAGGAGATTCAGAGAGGAAAAGGAAATAAACAGGCCTCCACTTACGATGCCTGCAAGAGCTCTGTGACCTACCGGAGTCATCACTGCAGTCTTTGCTTCCTCCATCCTCCTAGACCCTTCTCTGTGTGTGTCTGAGGTCCAAATCTCCATCTGCTTCTATACTATAGAGAGACAACTTGTAACTGAAAAGCCCACCCAGTAATCCAAGATGACCACCTCATCTCAAGAACCCTGACTCAAGATAATCTGCAATATATTTTCTAATAAGAGAATATTTTAAACTTAAGTTCCAAGGATTATTATGATTTAGATAGATTAAGGGGGTGTCATTCAGACCACTATGTTGTGGTCTTATTTTCACATATGTCCCCGAGTCTCTCTCGCTCTCTCTCTTTCTCACTCAGGCAGAGGTCAATCTCAGGTATCTTCCTCAGTCTCTTCTCCTGCTTATTTTTTTGAGACAGGGTCTCTCACTGAAGTTCACTGATTGTCTAAACCGGCTGGTCGATGAGCCCCTGAGGTACCTGGGGTACACTCATCTTCACTTCTCCAGCCCTTCGCTTCTCCAGCTATGTCAGCAGCTGTGAGGTGGGTGCTGGGCATCTGAACTCGGGTCCTCATGCTTGTACAGTGAGAACTCTGCCCACTAAGACATCTTCCCAGCCCTGTACTGTGGTCTTAGCCCACAGGAAACAGAGGGAAGAAGAGACACATCTACACAAAGTGAAATACCACAGAAGATGTCAACAGGACAGGGAAAATATTGCCCGCTCAGGAGTCATAGTAGTGGCTGAAAATAGATGATGGTCCAAGCTCTATGTAGGGTGGAAATAAAAACTTTCTAAAGGAAAAATAACAGAAACACCGTGAGTGCAGGAGCCAGATGTGAACATAGTAACATGACAGGGATTACAAGGCCAGATGACATGATCATCGCTCCAAGACCCAGGAAAACCTTGGGTGCTGCTCTCCTCCTGTGAGAGGGAACTGTGGTCTCCTTCCATGAACCTGGAACTAACGGTTCTTTCCTTACCATGAGCTTGAGCTGTGGTCCTCTCCTGTGAACTGGAGCTGTGGTCCCCTCCTTTGAACTCGAGTTGTGGTCACCTCCTGTGAACTGGAGCTGTGGTCCCCTCCTGTGAACTGGAGCTGTGGTCCCCTCCTGTGAACTGGAGTTGTGGTCCCCTCCTGTGAGCTGGAGCTGTGGTCCCCTCCTTTGAACTCGAGTTGTGGTCACCTCCTGTGAACTGGAGCTGTGGTCCCCTCCTGTGAACTGGAGCTGTGGTCCCCTCCTGTGAACTGGAGCTGTGGTCCCCTCCTGTGAACTGGAGCTGTGGTCCCCTCCTGTGAACTGGAGCTGTGGTCCCCTCCTGTGAACTGGAGCTGTGGTCCCCTCCTGTGAACTGGAGCTGTGGTCCCCTCCTGTGAACTGGAGCTGTGGTCCCCTCCTGTGAACTGGAGCTGTGGTCCCCTCCTGTGAACTGGAGCTGTGGTCCCCTCCTGTGAACTGGAGCTGTGGTCCCCTCCTGTGAACTGGAGCTGTGGTCCCCTCCTGTGAACTGGAGCTGTGGTCCCCTCCTGTGAACTGGAGCTGTGGTCCCCTCCTGTGAACTGGAGCTGTGGTCCCCTCCTGTGAACTGGAGCTGTGGTCCCCTCCTGTGAACTGGAGCTGTGGTCCCCTCCTGTGAACTGGAGCTGTGGTCCCCTCCTGTGAACTGGAGCTGTGGTCCCCTCCTGTGAACTGGAGCTGTGGTCCCCTCCTGTGAACTGGAGCTGTGGTCCCCTCCTGTGAACTGGAGCTGTGGTCCCCTCCTGTGAACTGGAGCTGTGGTCCCCTCCTGTGAACTGGAGCTGTGGTCCCCTCCTGTGAACTGGAGCTGTGGTCCCCTCCTGTGAACTGGAGCTGTGGTCCCCTCCTGTGAACTGGAGCTGTGGTCCCCTCCTGTGAACTGGAGCTGTGGTCCCCTCCTGTGAACTGGAGCTGTGGTCCCCTCCTGTGAACTGGAGCTGTGGTCCCCTCCTGTGAACTGGAGCTGTGGTCCCCTCCTGTGAACTGGAGCTGTGGTCCCCTCCTGTGAACTGGAGCTGTGGTCCCCTCCTGTGAACTGGAGCTGTGGTCCCCTCCTGTGAACTGGAGCTGTGGTCCCCTCCTGTGAACTGGAGCTGTGGTCCCCTCCTGTGAACTGGAGCTGTGGTCCCCTCCTGTGAACTGGAGCTGTGGTCCCCTCCTGTGAACTGGAGCTGTGGTCCCCTCCTGTGAACTGGAGCTGTGGTCCCCTCCTGTGAACTGGAGCTGTGGTCCCCTCCTGTGAACTGGAGCTGTGGTCCCCTCCTGTGAACTGGAGCTGTGGTCCCCTCCTGTGAACTGGAGCTGTGGTCCCCTCCTGTGAACTGGAGCTGTGGTCCCCTCCTGTGAACTGGAGCTGTGGTCCCCTCCTGTGAACTGGAGCTGTGGTCCCCTCCTGTGAACTGGAGCTGTGGTCCCCTCCTGTGAACTGGAGCTGTGGTCCCCTCCTGTGAACTGGAGCTGTGGTCCCCTCCTGTGAACTGGAGCTGTGGTCCCCTCCTGTGAACTGGAGCTGTGGTCCCCTCCTGTGAACTGGAGCTGTGGTCCCCTCCTGTGAACTGGAGCTGTGGTCCCCTCCTGTGAACTGGAGCTGTGGTCCCCTCCTGTGAACTGGAGCTGTGGTCCCCTCCTGTGAACTGGAGCTGTGGTCCCCTCCTGTGAACTGGAGCTGTGGTCCCCTCCTGTGAACTGGAGCTGTGGTCCCCTCCTGTGAACTGGAGCTGTGGTCCCCTCCTGTGAGCTGGAGCTGTGGTCCCCTCCTGTGAACTGGAGCTGTGGTCCCCTCCTGTGAGCTGGAGCTGTGGTCCCCTCCTCTGAGCTGGAGCTGTGGTCCCCTCCTGTGAACTGGAGCTGTGGTCTCCTCTTCTGAACCTGGAGCTATGGTCCCCCCTCCATGGGCTGCATAGGTAGTCCTCTCCCATGAACTTGGATCTTCGCCCCCATCCTTGAGCCAGTGTTCCACATTCCTCTGGTGGTAGGCTGATCATGGAGCAGATTGGAGCCTGGAGGACGCCCCAAGGTTCGGCCAAGTCTCCATCCTTCTTTGAGTGGCCGGATTCCACACAGCTCCCCCAAAGTACCAGGTTGTGCATGGCAGTGGGTTTACCTCTGTGCTTGGCTAATCCAGGGAGCAGAGGATATTTTTGTCATTTGTACACTCTAGTTCAGGGAGAACTACTTCTCTATAATGGACCTCCTGCCTCCCTTGATAACAAGCCATGGTCTGGACTCCACGCGTGGACCTGGGCTTCCAGGTGTCGACATTACACCTCTCCCACTTTCAGGCACTACCAGGTTTTCCATCATCTGTTACTCTTCTACAGCCCAGTGTCCTAAAGAAAATGTAAATCACCAAACTAAACTTCTAGAGATTTAAAAAAAATGATGGTGCACACCTTTGATCCTAGCACTTGGGAGGCAGAAGCAGGCGGATCTCTGTGAGTTCAAGGCCAGCCTGGTCTACATAGTGAGTTCCAGGACAGCTGGATCTACAGGGTGACCCTGTCGCAAAAAAAGACCAAAAATAATCACAATTTGAGAAGTTAAAAAAATATACTTTAATAACTAAACTGATGTAACTCTCAAACGAGGAATATTTAATTGTTATTTTAGAATGTAAATTCACAATTCTATATGTCTACTATAATTTTTAGTATTTTTTACTGACAAAGTTTCAACAATACTGTGAAAGTTCTCACAGTTGTTGTAATGTGTGTTTGACATTCAGCCTCCTTCCAAATTCTCCAACCTAGGCAAAGTTTTGCAATGTAATCATGTTAGTTTTAATAAACAATGCTAATTTTAAAAACACGCTACATGAAATTCAGAACAAATTAATAAAATATTTAAATTTTTAGGTAGAATAAAAACAAATTAGAGGCTCTATCATTCTCTCAGAAATCTCATTCTAGGAATGCAATAAACACTTAGGAGGATGTGCAAGGAGCCATAGCATTTGTAGATATAAAAATATATAATGCATGTAATGAACAAATATATATGCGCATCTGCCTTTTGGTCCAACTATTGTATTAGAAACAGAAGATGAGCAATACTTCCAGATAATATGTCTACTTTGGATACATTTGGAAGAGATTGTTCTGTGCAGTCTCAGAACAAGAACAGAAATATAAAAGCAAGTGTTTGTCACCTTTAAGCATCAAAGGAAAAGATTTTTAATATGTAGAAACTCGCTGACATTCCCTCTAGAAAGTCATTTCTAAGCACCCTTTAAAAAGTGAGTGTGTAATGGAAATTCTGTTTTCTATTCACAATTTTGTCACACTGTGTTTCTTCACTTTTGAAAATCAATACAGGCTATTAATCATTTCTCCCAGAACCCAGGGACCATAGATGTTTTAAAGGTGAAGCACAAAGTTTGGGAGGGATGTTCAAAGAGTATGACCACCCTTCTAGAAAAATAACTCTGTGAGTTACAGTTAATAAGTACTTTTAGCTGTCAAACTATTGTGGCCAGGTCCCAGAGGCTTCAAGGAGAGACTTCCTAGAGTTGTTTCAATAACTATAACACTAACACAACAAAGCAATGAGATACTGGAAAACCGGTTCCTTTCTTATTTACAGTGTGTGTGTGTGTGTGTGTGTGTGTGTGTGTGTGTGTGTGTGTGTGTACAGGTGTGCATGCAGGCCACGAGTCAACCTTGAATCAACCTTGTTCCACCTTGTATTTTGAGACAAGGTCCTTCACTGGGTCCCAGGGCTCACCAAGAAGTCTATGCTACTTAGTTAGAAAATTTCAGGGATCTCCCAATCTTCACCTCCTTACAGTGAGCACTTTACTCAGCTATCTCTGCAGTGGTGAGCTTGGTTCTTAAACAAGGACTTTGCCCTCAGAACCATGAGCCAGTAATGAGAATGTCTTGAGGGTTTTCTTTTGTGGTTATTAATGTCTTGCTAGCATCCTCTGAGTTGGTGTGCAATGTCATAGCTGGGACCCAGGGACTGCACTCCCAACAAAGCGTACCTGAGGTCCAAGAAGCATTTTATCTGGAAGGTCTTTATTCATGGAATGAACAAATCAGGCAAAGAATCACAAGAGGACTTCTGCAAGATGCCTCATCTTTAAAAACAATTGTGAACATCATGCATGAGTCCTGTCTTCATGCTATTTCCATCCCTCCTAGTCTCCCCAAGTCCTCCCACATCCTCCATACACTCTTAACTTCCTGTCCCCTTCCTTGCTTATTACTATCATATCTATATGCATACATTTACAGATACACAAATATAATGCTCTGAAACCATGCAGTGGTGCCCTTGTGTACCTGTGTTTAGGGCTGCCCACTTGGAGTCAGATAACCTCTCAGCTGCTAGTCCCTAGAGAAAATGGATTTGCCCTCCATCCACATCTATGAACTGCCTGAAGTTCTTCATTCCCACCATGTACCTTGATATGTCAACTGTTTTTGTTATTACATGCAGATCTTGTTGACTAGGATACTGTGGAGATGTCATTGGTGCAGCTCCCTGTCTAGAATGCATTACATAACTACAGGTGTCTTGTTCCTTTGGCTCATGCATTCTTTCTACACCTTCTTTTGCAATATTCCCTGAGCCATCAGTGTAGAGGTTGTAATATAGATGTGTCACTTTGGGCTAGAAACCTCACAAACACTTGTTTTCTGAGTTTGACCAGTTGTGGAACTTTGTAACCTGCTTTTATCACATCCCCAAACCAATGTAATTTCTTCCTGTATTCTACATAGGTATCCTTATGTTACAGACACGTGTACCACTTACTACTCATCAAAGAAGCTTTTTTTACAACAGATGGCAACTGATAAGATACTACACCTTTTTGTCTTAGACCCTTGACTTGCCCATATTTATCTAATATAAAGAAAGAATCACTAAATAAAGAGGATAACTAAAAGGCTGGTTTAATTTAGAGCCACCCAATCTCTAAATAAAAACAAAGGGGTAGAAAAAATTCTATAATCAAGAAAGTGACTCAATGTGTTCTGATCCTGGTTCGATACAGAGATTAAATAAAACCCTTCTAAGAAAAATGTGACAGAAACACCAAGACCACAGCCCATGAGTGCAGAATCCAGATGTGGACATAGGAGCACGACATGAGTTATGAGCCCAGATGTCAGCAACATCTCTCCAAAACCCAGAAAAACCCTGGGGTCTTGGAGGCCAGTGGCCAATCACACTTGGTTGATACCTCCACCGTTCAAGAAGTACATGATTGAGGTGGGAGTGACTGCGCTTCAAGGGCACTGGGAGACCTGGAGTCTTGTTACAATGTTATAATAAACATTTTTATGTTCTGAAATAAAACTACGCTGGGGTGATGACCTCAGTGGAGATCAAGTGCCAGGATGCTGAAGGATAAGCGTCCACCACGAAGACAGCTGGCACGTTAGTAAAAACTAGGCACTTTCTCCTCCTTACAGCATCCATGCAGAGCGTAGATTATCATCCCATATTTTCAGATAAATAAATGAAGTTTCGATATTTCTGAACACAAAATCTATATTTCTCCTACTCCAAATCACTGGTAAGAAACAAGATCAAAGGGCTGAAGTGACGGCTAAGCAGGTAAGTGCACCTGCTGCTCTTGTAGAAAACCTGAGTCCAGCTCCCAGTACCCATTTATGGTAGCTCACAACCAGCTGTAAATCCAGTTCCAGAGATCTGACACCCTCTTCTGGACCCCATAAGCACTGTACATACATGATCCCCATACAGACAAGCAGACACACATACATATAAATAAAAATAAAAATAAAAATAAAACGACTTGTTTGCACAGTGGTTAGATTAGGGACCTGCCAGGACCACCTAAAGCACAGGTAGGAGCCAGGCACTTCAGCCAGGCAGATTTTAGGATAGATCTACTCCTGGGTTGTTGATTGATTGATTGATTCATTGGTTGGAGAGTTAAATCTTTGTCTTGTGAGGCTGGCGGGGTGGAGTCACTCTGCTAGCTGGGATTAAAGGTGGACATGTTAAATCCTTTTCTGGTGTGGCTGTCGGGGCAGAGTTGCCCTTGTAGCTGGTATTAAAAGTTGGCCTGTTCCCACTGTGAGACTTGAGTGCCCAGTGCTTAGATCAGGGACCTGCCAGGACCACCTGAAGCACAGAGTACCCGGGGGCAGGCTAAGTCAGGCATCCCCCCCACCTCCCCCCCACCCCCCGCCAACTGGAATTGCTGACAGAGTGTTCAAGTGGATTTTCTGGAGAACCTTCAGAACAGAAAGGGAAGAGTGATTTAGACTTCCAATATATAAACAAAATTGAAAGCCTGAAACAAGTCAACACTCCATAAACAAGGAGGGGGGGAAAGGGATATCTGAAGGAAGCGAGCAAAGCAAGCCTTCAACACAGTGAAAAGGCATTTGTGATTCGCATTGGAGTACAGGCAAAAAAAGGGAAACCCACATGCCAGGGACAAGACGAAGGGACAACATGGGAAAGGTGCAGGATAATCCCACACCAATCTCTACCAACCCTGAAGGAGATTGCTACAGGGGGTGACCCAAGAAACAGATCTCAGAGGAAAAATTAAAGACCTATCCAGAGAAATTAAAGAATATAGAGAACAAGTCAGAGAACTAAGAAGAGAGAATGAAAAACTCAAGAAGGACCTAGAGGGAGACAATGACAAACTTTGGAAAGAACTAAAGGTAGAGAATGACAAACTCCAGAAAGAGCTAGAGGGAGAAAATGACAAACTTCGGAAGGAAATGGAAACACTGAAAAAGGAAGCCAACCAGTGAAGTAAGGAGCACCAAGAAGAGATTGAGAAGCTCCGAAAAAAAATGGAAATACTAAAGAAATCACAGGATGAAATGAAAAAGGAAATAGAACACTCATCCAATCAAGAGGAAAGGAATGGAAAAAGCCTCAGAAATAGAATGGAGGAAGCAGAACAAAGAATATCAGACCTGGAAGATAACACAGAGCAACTAAAAAGCTCAACTAAAGATTATGAAAAGTTTAAAAACACAAAAGTGGAACAACCAGGAAATATGGGATACTATGAAAAAATCAAACCTCTGCATTATAGGAATGAAGGAAGGAGAAGAATCCCAAGAGAATAGTATTGATCAGATCTTCAACAGAATAATAGATGAAAATTTCCCCAAACTAAAAAAAGACAAACCCATTAAATACAAGAAGCACATAGAACTCCAAACAGACAAGATCAGAAAAGAAACTCCCCATGCCATATCATAGTTAAAATGCTAGATGCCCAAAACAAAGACAAAATTCTGAAAGGCACAAGAGAAAAACAAGTCACATATAAGGGGAAAGCCATCAAAATTATGACTGACTTCTTGGCACAAACCATAAAAGCAAGAAGAACATGGAGCAAAGCATTTCCAGTGTTAAAGGACTATGGATGCCAACCCAGGTTAATATACCAGGCAAAAATGTCAATTATAGTTGAAGGAGAGAGAAAAATCTTCCAGGACAAAAACAAGATGATAGAATACATGTCTGGAAAACCAACCCTTCAGAAAACACTTGAAGCAATTCAAAGGACAGAAGAGAGGAGCAACCATCCCCAAGCACCTAGAAAGAGAAACTAATAAAAACATAACTGCAGAAGTAGAAACCGAGACTAAAAATGCAAATGGATAATAAGGTGAAAGGAAGTAACACAAACCTATCAGTTATAACCTTAAATATTAATGGATTAAACTCCCCAATCAAAAGACATAGACTGGGAGATTGGATTAGGAAACAAAACCCATCTATATGCCTGTCTACAAGAAACCCATCTCAATCTCAGGATAGGCACCAACTTACGGTGAAGAGGATTGAAAAAATATTCCAAGCAAATGGTAGCAAAAAGAAAGTAGGGTGTTGCTATTTTAATATTTCAGACAAACAGACTTCAAAGTAAAAAAGAAATCAAAAAGAGACAACAGAAGGTCCATTACATCTTTATCAAAGGAAACAACTGGAACATGAAGACTTCACAATCATGAAATATATATGCACCAAACTTGGTGCACTAAAATTTTATAAAGACAAATTCTTCAGGACCTCAAGACAGATTAAACCCAGTACACTCATAGTAGGGGACTTCCAATACCCCACTAAGTCCTTGGACAGATCAACAGGAACAAGAATAAACAGAGAGACCAACAGAACTGAATGATATATGATACACCAAATGGATGTCACAGACATCTACCAAATATTCACTCAAACACCAGAGAACACACTTTCTATTCAGCACCACCATGGAACATTCTCCCAAAATGCCCACATACTTGGAAATAGAAAAATATTTCAACAAATACAAAAAAGGATTGAAATAATTCCATGTATTCCTTCAGACCACAGTGCAAATAAGCTCAACATCAACACCAGGACAAGCCCTCCTGCCTACAAGAACACATGGAGACTAAACAACACACTCTTGAATAATGAATGGGTCAAGGAAGAGATAAAGAAAGAAATAAAAACATTCCTGGAACTGAATGACAATGACAATACAACACAACAAAACCTATGGGATACCTTAAAAGCAGTCCTAAGAGGGAAGTTTATAGCCCTGGGTGCCTACATTAGAAAAACAGAAAGAGCACAAGTGAATGATCTAACACTACAGCTAAAAGCACTTGAGAGGCAACAACAGATGAACCCTAAACGCAACAGACAGGAAGAAATAACAAAAATCAGAGCAGAAATCAATGAAATAGAAACAAAGAAAACAATAAAAAAAATCAATGAAGCCAAAAGTTGGTTCTTTGAAAGAATAAACAAGATAGACAGACCTCTAGCCCAGTTAACCAAAAGAAAGAAGGAACAACTCCAAATCAATAGAATCCATGATGAAAGGGGAAATATCACAACAGACATTGAAAAGATCCAGAAAATCATATGGGAATACTTCAAAAACCTATACTCTACTAAGTTTGAAAACCTAAGAGAAATGGATGAATATCTGAAATCCTGGGAATCACCAAAGCTCAACCAAGAAGAGATCGACAGCTTAAACAGACCCATAATATATGAAGAAATTGAAGATGTAATTCCTAAACATAAGAAAAAGACTGAGAGAAAGATGCAGGACAGTTATGGCAGAATACATGATCTGGGGTGGGGTGGGGGGAAGGGAAAGGGGAATATGTCTAGATTGAACTGAAAAAATGATGTCTGAAATACATAAAGCATCAATAAAAGCATTATATTAAAAAGGAGACATCCAGATAAAGTTATCACCAGTGTTCGTTGTTGGGGTTTTTTCAATCACTATTAATTCTCTAAAATCACGAGGTAAAATTAATCCAGGTGATAACAAAACCCCAAACGATATCATAGGCTTCATCCTATGAAATATTGATCTTTCTGGAATGGATCAGTTAACTAAGTCTTGATTGAATCCAGGCCCAGCAACACCTCATTCTATCTGAGCCAGTCACATGTGTGCTCATCTTGTTTGGATGCACCACCTGAGCACTGGGAAGAGGACCAGGCAAGCTCTTGCCAAAGCCGAAACCTTTTATTCCTCTAATTTAATCAGAGTTGCTGAATATGGTTGGGTGCAAACTGCTGTCTTTCTACAGTACTAATCAGCATGGACAGACCAGTGTCAGCAAAGGATTGGATGGTGCAGTTGGGCAGGACCCTAAGGAAGATGCCGTGGCACAAGACACTCATTATGGGAAGCTGCATTAGGTGCAAAAGACACACATGTATAGTTCCTACTTGGCTGAAATTCTGTGTTTAGCCTAGATCAATGTGCTTGGAAAGTCCATAAGAGAGGGTCAGTGTTGTAATGAAACATCATCTTCTGATAGATGAAGGAAGACTCAAGATTAAAAAATAGACTCTTCAGGGCAAATTAACTCATTCAACTGAAGGTGAAAGTCACTGCCAAGTAGGGCAAATTCAAGTCGTAATTAAGGGTAACTCTCCGTGCCGTAGGCTGAGTGGCATCTGGTTCCTGTCCCAGAATCCAAGCAGCTCATCAGTACGACACTTTAATTAGTGCACACTCCATGATAGTGCTGTCAGATCCCCCAGAAAAAGGCAAGAAGCCAGATTCAGAGACTTCGCCCTTTTGCCAAACTTAAAACTCATGTTCTTATTCCTCCTAAAAGAAATGAGTAAATTAATTCCTTTTCTTGCTGGATAGCATGCCTAGTAAAGGCTTTCACATTTCAGATTGTTATTGATCCAACTGATTTATGAGTAGAAGGAGATAGAGGCAAATGATTGGATGGGTCTTCCTCTTGCTGCTCGTAATGAAATTTGAAATTCTGCTTTTATCTCATCCAGACAACTCAAGCCTGCTCTCTAGGACCCAACTCTTCCCTCACTGTAAGAGACTTTTGCTTGTCCCAGAGTTCTTGTCAGACAATGGAGACCTCAGAGTTGTGAGACAGCACAGCCAGTAAAATGCTTCCTTCTGGCACAAACAACTGAGTTCTAACCCAAAAATTCACATAAAAATGCCCAGGGTGGTTGTGCACAATTGTAATCTCAGTGGTGGGGAGAGAGGGGGCCAGCCTAGCCTATTCGGTTAGTTCCAGCTAGTGAGAGATTCCGTCTCACAAAAAGATGAATGGTGCCTGAGGGATGGTATTTAAAGAGCATCTTTGGTTTCCACCTATACACAGGTACATGCACAGGTGCGTGCACGCGTGCACACACACACACACACACACACACACAAAAATGAAAATGAAGGCCTGTCACATATGTCAGCCCTTAGTGAACAAACAAAGGCAAAGCAACTCACTTTAGATAGAAAATGTACAGATTCTACCATGAAGTGCACTGGCAGCCTGCCGAGGAAAACTACGGAGCTAGGGTCAGAGTCCCTGAGGCCAGAGTGTATTCATGGTTTTTCTTTTTCTGTAATAAAACACCACAGTCAAGGCAACTTGTAAAAGGAATGGTCCATTAGATCTACAGTTACAGAAGGCTGAGTCCATCTTGGCAGCAAGCTGCAGGCATGGCCACAGACATCAAAAGCTGAGAATTCCTATCTCCAGCAGCATACAGGGAGAATAGAAAATGAAACCGGAACTAGGGCAGCATGATGAATTTGCAAACCCCACCCCCAGTGACAACTTCCCCCAGCAAAACCACACCTCCTAAATAGTCCATGACAGCCCCAGGGTCACCAACTGACCAAGTGTTTAAATAGTTGAGCCTATGGGGTCACTTCTCCTTCAAACCACCCACCATACTGAGGCAGAAGAGCTGCAATATACAATAAAGTAGTATAAGGCAGCACCCACAATTCACCAAGTGCCTCTTCTACAGCAGTTTTCAGCTATTAGACGCTCCAGCACCTTTTCAGTCTGTGTCACCAGATGACGCATGCTGTAAGGGCACTTCCAACGTGAGACTCCCAGCATCACAAATGCTGACTTGTATCTCCTCTGCACAGCATCCCTCTCATTTGATCTCTACAAGTGTCCTAGGTAACAGACCTGACAGTGACCAATGAGAAAAGAGGCAATCAAAAAAAAGTCAATCATTAGCCAAGGCTGACCCCAAATTTTCTACATAGCCAAGGATGACCTGACCCTCCCACCTCCACCTTCCAAATATTGATATCACAAATGTGTGCCACAGTTGTATAGAAGCTTCCTCCCAATTGAAATATTTCCATGTCTAGGAAAGCTGAAACTTGAAAGATTCAAGAAGACCCCTTTCTAGGCTTAGAGGCAGTAAACAAC